>JAKWBJ010000022.1:255000-397500 GCA_023159175.1 Wohlfahrtia magnifica | reverse complement strand
TATTATTATTATTATTATTATTATTATTATTATTATTATTATTATTATTATTATTATTATTATTATTATTATTATTATTATTATTATTATTATTATTATTATTATTATTATTATTATTATTATTATTATTATTATTATTATTATTATTATTATTATTATTATTATTATTATTATTATTATTATTATTATTATTATTATTATTATTATTATTATTATTATTATTATTATTATTATTATTATTATTATTTATTATTATTATTATTATTATTATTATTATTATTATTATTATTATTATTATTATTATTATTATTATTATTATTATTATTATTATTATTATTATTATTATTATTATTATTATTATTATTATTATTATTATTATTATTATTATTATTATTATTATTATTATTATTATTATTATTATTATTATTATTATTATTATTATTATTATTATTATTATTATTATTATTATTATTATTATTATTATTATTATTATTATTATTATTATTATTATTATTATTATTATTATTATTATTATTATTATTATTATTATTATTATTATTATTATTATTATTATTATTATTATTATTATTATTATTATTATTATTATTATTATTATTATTATTATTATTATTATTATTATTATTATTATTATTATTATTATTATTATTATTATTATTATTATTATTATTATTATTATTATTATTATTATTATTATTATTATTATTATTATTATTATTATTATTATTATTATTATTATTATTATTATTATTATTATTATTATTATTATTATTATTATTATTATTATTATTATTATTATTATTATTATTATTATTATTATTATTATTATTATTATTATTATTATTATTATTATTATTATTATTATTATTATTATTATTATTATTATTATTATTATTATTATTATTATTATTATTATTATTATTATTATTATTATTATTATTATTATTATTATTATTATTATTATTATTATTATTATTATTATTATTATTATTATTATTATTATTATTATTATTATTATTATTATTATTATTATTATTATTATTATTATTATTATTATTATTATTATTATTATTATTATTATTATTATTATTATTATTATTATTATTATTATTATTATTATTATTATTATTATTATTATTATTATTATTATTATTATTATTATTATTATTATTATTATTATTATTATTATTATTATTATTATTATTATTATTATTATTATTATTATTATTATTATTATTATTATTATTATTATTATTATTATTATTATTATTATTATTATTATTATTATTATTATTATTATTATTATTATTATTATTATTATTATTATTATTATTATTATTATTATTATTATTATTATTATTATTATTATTATTATTATTATTATTATTATTATTATTATTATTATTATTATTATTATTATTATTATTATTATTATTATTATTATTATTATTATTATTATTATTATTATTATTATTATTATTATTATTATTATTATTATTATTATTATTATTATTATTATTATTATTATTATTATTATTATTATTATTATTATTATTATTATTATTATTATTATTATTATTATTATTATTATTATTATTATTATTATTATTATTATTATTATTATTATTATTATTATTATTATTATTATTATTATTATTATTATTATTATTATTATTATTATTATTATTATTATTATTATTATTATTATTATTATTATTATTATTATTATTATTATTATTATTATTATTATTATTATTATTATTATTATTATTATTATTATTATTATTATTATTATTATTATTATTATTATTATTATTATTATTATTATTATTATTATTATTATTATTATTATTATTATTATTATTATTATTAATTATTATTATTATTATTATTATTATTATTATTATTATTATTATTATTATTATTATTATTATTATTATTATTATTATTATTATTATTATTATTATTATTATTATTATTATTATTATTATTATTATTATTATTATTATTATTATTATTATTATTATTATTATTATTATTATTATTATTATTATTATTATTATTATTATTATTATTATTATTATTATTATTATTATTATTATTATTATTATTATTATTATTATTATTATTATTATTATTATTATTATTATTATTATTATTATTATTATTATTATTATTATTATTATTAATATTATTATTATTATTATTATTATTATTATTATTATTATTATTATTATTATTATTATTATTATTATTATTATTATTATTATTATTATTATTATTATTATTATTATTATTATTATTATTATTATTATTATTATTATTATTATTATTATTATTATTATTATTATTATTATTATTATTATTATTATTATTATTATTATTATTATTATTATTATTATTATTATTATTATTATTATTATTATTATTATTATTATTATTATTATTATTATTATTATTATTATTATTATTATTATTATTATTATTATTATTATTATTATTATTATTATTATTATTATTATTATTATTATTATTATTATTATTATTATTATTATTATTATTATTATATTATTATTATTATTATTATTATTATTATTATTATTATTATTATTATTATTATTATTATTATTATTATTATTATTATTATTATTATTATTATTATTATTATTATTATTATTATTATTATTATTATTATTATTATTATTATTATTATTATTATTATTATTATTATTATTATTTTATTATTATTATTATTATTATTATTATTATTATTATTATTATTATTATTATTATTATATTATTATTATTATTATTATTATTATTATTATTATTATTATTATTATTATTATTATTATTATTATTATTATTATTATTATTATTATTATTATTATTATTATTATTATTATTATTATTATTATTATTATTATTATTATTATTATTATTATTATTATTATTATATTATTATTATTATTATTATTATTATTATTATTATTATTATTATTATTATTATTATTATTATTATTATTATTATTATTATTATTATTATTATTATTATTATTATTATTATTATTATTATTATTATTATTATTATTATTATTATTATTATTATTATTATTATTATTATTATTATTATTATTATTATTATTATTATTATTATTATTATTATTATTATTATTATTATTATTATTATTATTATTATTATTATTATTATTATTATTATTATTATTATTATTATTATTATTATTATTATTATTATTATTATTATTATTATTATTATTATTATTATTATTATTATTATTATTATTATTATTATTATTATTATTATTATTATTATTATTATTATTATTATTATTATTATTATTATTATTATTATTATTATTATTATTATTATTATTATTATTATTATTATTATTATTATTATTATTATTATTATTATTATTATTATTATTATTATTATTATTATTATTATTATTATTATTATTATTATTATTATTATTATTATTATTATTATTATTATTATTATTATTATTATTATTATTATTATTATTATTATTATTATTATTATTATTATTATTATTATTATTATTATTATTATTATTATTATTATTATTATTATTATTATTATTATTATTATTATTATTATTATTATTATTATTATTATTATTATTATTATTATTATTATTATTATTATTATTATTATTATTATTATTATTATTATTATTATTATTATTATTATTATTATTATTATTATTATTATTATTATTATTATTATTATTATAATTATTATTATTATTATTATTATTATTATTATTATTATTATTATTATTATTATTATTATTATTATTATTATTATTATTATTATTATTATTATTATTATTATTATTATTATTATTATTATTATTAATTATTATTATTATTATTATTATTATTATTATTATTATTATTATTATTATTATTATTATTATTATTATTATTATTATTATTATTATTATTATTATTATTATTATTATTATTATTATTATTATTATTATTATTATTATTATTATTATTATTATTATTATTATTATTATTATTATTATTATTATTATTATTATTATTATTATTATTATTATTATTATTATTATTATTATTATTATTATTATTATTATTATTATTATTATTATTATTATTATTATTATTATTATTATTATTATTATTATTATTATTATTATTATTATTATTATTATTATTATTATTTATTATTATTATTATTATTATTATTATTATTATTATTATTATTATTATTATTATTATTATTATTATTATTATTATTATTATTATTATTATTATTATTATTATTATTATTATTATTATTATTATTATTATTATTATTATTTGCTTTTAATTATTGGATTGATTCGCTTTTATTCGGAATATGAATTTATTGTTATTACAGTTCTTATTAGCACTTTATAAATATCGGGTTCGCCAAATAAATTTTTTTTTGTAAATGTTATAAAAAAAAAACTACTGAATATTTTCTCAAATTTCTTTTTTTATTTGAAAGTACAATCCTTCCGGTTAATAATGGAAAATAATTTCAGTTAAATGGATGCCTCGGCTGGCCATGCAGTAGCCTACACGATCGGTCCAATTTTTAAGAACATTATCGATTATTAATAAATAAAAAAATAAGTAATTAAGTAAGTAAATAGACGGCCTACTAAATAAAGGTTTATTAGGCTCAATTGGATAGTCTAAAGCTGATAGATGGGTGCTTATACCGAAGCTGGGAAAGTGACGGCAACACAACTTCCAATCTAATTCCTCAAAAGTGAAAAAAATTTCAAATCAGCTCCATAAGGAAGCTAGTGGAGGGCATCTTAGCGTGGCAAAGATAGTAGAAAAATTAAAACAGAGTTATTATTCGGTTGGATGCCAGCAAGCTGCTGCCGAATGGATAGCGAACCGCACTGAATATCTTTGTGCCTAAAGATACAGCCAGAACAAGCCAGAATCAACTGCAGCAATTCAAGTCGAGAGCACCAATCGGTAATGCTAAGGAAAATGAAAATCCGAAAAAAACTTCATGAAACGATGCGATAGATTGAAAGCCAGGTATGATCGAGCAGCAAATGCTGAGGGCTTCCATGAGGGACAACTGGTTCTACTTTACAAGCCACAGCGGAAGAAAGGATTATCTCCCAAGGTACATTCCAGGGACCTCATAAGGTAGTCAAAACGTTAAACGATACGGTATACAGAATACAGAAGATCAAATACCGCGATCAAAAATGAAAGTGGAACATTTAGGGCGACTGGAGAGCTATGGGAAGAAAGATAATGAGCCTATTTGGGGCGAACAAGCTTAACTGGGAGGCAGTGTTACGAAAATAAAAGAAAACATACCACATCATCGCATTTAAAACTGTATTGTGGGATTTTGATACTAATGAATAACGCTGTTTATGCGGTACTTATTTGTTTATTTGGAAGCACTGCCAATTCAACCATCATTGTGCGTTACATTTGAATTAACGGATATACAACAGAGGATATGAGAGCGTTTGAGACATATCCAGAACTTTCCCAAATGTAAGCAATTAGGTATATAAAGAGGCTGCTTTACCTACGTCAGTTTAATTATCGTTTGGCTGTCATAAAGTAAAGTAATTTTTACGCGTAAATAAAAGTGTATTAAGTTAAACTGTATAAAAGATAAGTGAGGAAAATAAAAACAGTGAAAACCAACAAAGTGATGTTAATTTTATTTTAACGCAATTTAAACGAACTCACACGTTTAAAAAAAGTTAAAACGTAACCACATATTCGTTAATAGTTTAAGCTGTGTGTTTTGGATTACCGGCTTCCTTAGCTATTATTTCATCTTCTTATAAAGCATGCCGCAATTACAAATATAAGGGCGTCAATGAGTAGTAGGATGGGCATAACTTGGATGCTGCAGGGCATACTTGAGGATCTCAATTACGCCGATGATATTGGTTGACTCATACTTTTACTGATAGGCAAGCTAAGCTGAAACAAGTGAGAGAAGCGGCCTCCAGAGTTTAAAGATCAACATTCGGAAGACTTACATGTATATATTGAGAACACACATACAAGAGTAACCACTGGAGAATGTTGACTTATTCTGATACTTGGGCAATATAATTGACAAAACTGGCGGCCAGAACACATCCGAAGCCGCATAAACAAGGCCCGTCACACTTTCGACCTTTTATGTCCTGTTTGAAAATCATCAGTAAGATCGCGGAACTCATTTAATTCGACCGTAAAAACAACATTACTGTATGGCTGCGAGTCATGGAATGTGGCACGCTACTACAACTTTAAACTATCTTGAACTACTGCCTTATGTCTAAGCTTGAATGCATTAAAACATCGTGCATTGGATAAAGTACCAACGAATTCAATTATTGCGCTTCTATGTTCCTTATATTATTTCAGTGTGGTCGTAAAATTAGTTATTTGGCCGAAGGAGGTAAAAATTAATCATTTTCTATAGTATAAAATCAGCTATCGCTGATGCTGGCCATCAAAAAGGTTTCAAAGGCATCACGTGAAACTAATTCTTAAATATTTTGACGACGAACGTGCCTACTAAGTAAAATTATCGGTGTTACGAAACAAGGAGGCTATTTGAATATTTCGTATTGCCAAAATTCCAAATGCATCCCTGAAATTGTTAAAGAATGGCTGTCTTGTATTGAGAAAACTTGTAGATACCAAAGAATGCAAAAGTATGGTTTTGTGTACTTTTAAAGTATTGATGGCCAAAAATGTATGAATGAGTAAAGTTAAAAATAAAACGATACACATACACAACATATTCAAAGCCAGCGTAACTTAAATAACGACAAGTAGGAGTTGTGTGAAGTGCCTGTCATACTTTTAAGTGTAAATTGTGTATGAGCATAGGTATATTTGTACTTAGGTATGTGTGGATTTTTACTCAAGTATACACAGAGTATCCTTAGTGTATATTGAAATCGCTGTGATAGAGATAATAAAAGTGTTTTGTATTTGGCATTGGCATGTGGACCATTTGTAAAACATTTTCAACGGGATTTATTTAAAAAATTAAATTGTTTGTTTTGTAAAAAAAAAATAAAACTGATAAGAAAAGTTTTGATAGAATTAACATCAATAAAAATGCATATGATAAAAAATTCTGTAATAAATATTTGTATGTTTAAGCTTTTATTTAGGATAATTATTTAAATTCTTCATCAGTGTCCGGCCAAAGGCAACTTTTTAAGGCTTATGTTGAATTTCGATCAAATTTACAAAATTAGGACAAACCGAATTTCTTATTAAATTCATTATAAAAGTAAAAATAAAATTTTTTGATTTTTAAATAATTTAAAATATATATTTACTTATAATAATGCTTAGTTATAAAAACAGAGAACAAATTTACATCTTATTACTACTAACTAGGAAGAAATCGCTGGTATAACATGTTTTACCAAAAAAATTTTTATACAAAGAATTTTAAGACATAATACTGTCTATTTCCAGCTAAGGAAAAAACGCGTTCGGCTGCTGCGCTACTAGCAGGAATAAACAATATTTTCATAGTTAGTTTTGGTAATTTGGGATATTTGATAGAATTGTTTTTCCACCGTAGCATTACGTCGAAATCCTCTGTAATCCCTACGTTTTAACTGCCATAACGCTCGACTTCATCTCTTCCTGTTCCCAGTGTAGCGACTGACGTGCTTATTAGACTTGTAAAGAAAAATCTTAAATTTGAAGTAGCTGGCTCTGTAGAAGATGGCTGGAAAACTTGTGGTGAAATACTTTTCGGGGACCCAGATACGTGTGTGTGTCTTTAATAAGTGATTGTTTTGCTGATGTTGACTCACATGTGTGAGAAAATTCTGTCAAAACTTCAGTATGATTTTCGGTTAGTTTTTCGGTGCAAAGTATGTTTTTTCATTTGACTGTAAAGATATTTCAGGAGGATGCAAAAACAATGCTGCTTTATGTAAAATAATTAAATTTGAACTCCTTTTCTCCAAGTGCGACATTATATTAATCTTTAGAGCCGCGATTTCAAATTGTTCATTATTTCGAACAAAGACAAATAATTTTTATTTTATTAATGGATAAAATAACGAAACATAATGTAGGAGTGACAGTGGCTTGAAGTTTTTTAAAAAATATTTCGAAGTTCTTGCAAATCTCTACTAAACCTTGAAGGACAGGATAAATATTATTTAACATACTCCGCCTTTGCTTAATTTTCAAAATTGACTCAAACATTGCGAAATTCGAATTCCAACCTGTAGGTCAATTGCTCTTCAAAGTTGTTTCCAGCATGTGCTGCTTATTGGCCTTTTTAAAATATCTTATTTTACTATTTTTTTGCAAGCATTTGTAATCCCTTTTAATTCATTTGTAGATTCGAAAGCATCTGTTAGGACATTAGAAAAAAGATGAGCCGAACAGTTTAGTGTTTTAAAATCTCTTAGGGCATTTGATATATCAGTCACATCGAATTTTTCAAAAAGGTTGCTTATTTTTTCTTGTATGTTAGCTGCTGTATTAGACATAATATTCGAAATTCACTTGGAAGGGTGAAGTGGCACACAAGAAATGAAATCGTTGCTCCACATATCAATTGTAACTGCAGTTTCATCATAGGTAATAAGATTCTATATGTGTGATTTGATTTCTTTTTTCTCTGTGGCCATCAATTGGATATTTCGTGACAATGTCCTTGCGCTGGGAATAAAGCTGTCTAAATTAACATTTTCACCATACCACCAATTTGTAGACACTTTTGAATTGATTTACGAAAACCGGAGCCTTCAACGTTACTGAAAGGACGACAATCTTCTATAGTGAAATTGATTAATGCTTCAAAGCAAGCATATCTCTCTTCAATATTTTTCAAATTGGTGTACTGTCATGACGCTGTGGATGAACGCTTAATTAAATTTGGTGTTCGGTTCTTTATAAATTCAAAAATCTTTCGCCACTTTTAGCAGTATACTCTGTCTTGTAAAATAGATGCATCCTCCTTTTCAATTAGAAAAAAACAAGTACATATAACACTTTTTCCTGTTTTTCATAGCACTTTATATAGTCCTTCATTTATTTTCTTTAAAATTTCGTCACATATTTTTGTAGAAAATTTTTTGCTTTTGATCTTCCATGTAATTATGTATATGAAAATTTTTGGATATTTATCATAAGTGAAATATCGTAAATATTCTTATTGTTAGTATACTAGAAAATCTTTCGCCACTTTTAGCAGTATACTCTGCCTTGTAAAATAGATGCATCCTCCTTTTCAATTAGAAAAAAACAAGTACATATAACACTTTTTCCTGTTTTTCATAGCACTTAATATAGTCCTTCATTTATTTTCTTTAAAATTTCGTCACATATTTTTGTAGAAAATTTTTTGCTTTTGATCTTCCATGTAATTATGTATATGAAAATTTTTGAATATTTATCATAAGTGAAAGATCGTAAATATTCTTATTGTTTGTATACTAATCTTTTATAACAGGTAGTGTTCTTTAATGGGTTTTCCAAAAAAAAATAAAAAATAAATAAGTATTGCAATGATAATTAAAAAATACAATAGCAAACACAATAAACCTTTGATTTTTCTATGCTGAAGTACCCGGTCTTTTGTGTAAATTGGTTTTTAATTGATATATAAAAAATTCTATAAGGTTTAAAATAAAATTTTTTCTGTCTTGGATTGTTTCGTGGGCCTGCCACAAAAAAAAATTATGTAAAACATAGTTGAACTTCTTCAGCCTTTTCTGGCTAAAAATTATCTACAACGTATATGTATAGAACCGATCGAAAATGAGCAGTTAATAACAAGATAAAAATAAAACAAAAAACTTTGCTTAGTTGTGGAATAGATGTGAATGAAAGTGGACGTATGTCGCTTTGTTTTTAAAAATTGTTTATTTGTGTTGTTGTTTACCTTTTTTAGTTTTTCTCTAAACGCACACAGCAAAAACCATTTTCTTTATTCATCCGTACACGCATGTCATGTGAGTACTTATTATACATACGAGTACTTAATGTACTTTCAATATTTTTCATTCCTATTGATACACGACTTTGAATGGATGTGTATGTGCGTACACAAATATTTTTATTGCTATAGCGCATAACATGGATACAAACATGTTTAAGTGGTTTAAGATGGTGGCGTACAGACATGTTTGCTAAAATTATGAAGTGGAATTATATCTGTATGTTGTTAATGTATTGGTATACACAACACCCAAAAAATAGATAATTACTTAAGCATACTTTGTTTGTGAGTACTTACTGTCATTCTCTGGTATATGCTATAAATAAATGCATTAAAAATTACATAAAGAGAAAGAGTGAACAAATATTAAGAACTGTAAATGTATAGATCTTAGTAATTGGATATTCTTTAATAGTGTACTAGAGTAACCCTCTCCGCGCTGTACGTATTTCTCACAAAAAAAAATGTAGAGGAATGTACACATTTTATATGGGAAAACACACCATCACAAAAGGACAAATTTTTTTTTATATGTGTCTAGCTAAAACCCGGCGTAGTTTGCTACCCTATCTTAATTAATATCTTAAGTATTATCTAGGATTGCCTATAGTTTCTTCGAGAAAGACTCTGTAGAATATGGTTTTTAGCAGTATACCGTCTCCAAACAAAAACACATTAAATTTTATATAATTTTATTTAATTTTTTATTTTTTGGCAGATGATTTTCATCAACTACGAAATTAATAAGACCATATTGAGAAACTTTCACTTTAAGCGTTCTGAAGATATATAAAAATTTATATTTACTTTGTATGGGAGGTAACATGCCTACTTACCGATTCCGCTCACTTTTTGGCAGATAATTTTCATCAACTATGAAAATTCAGAAAATTCCACGTTAACCGTCCTCAAGATATACAAACATTATTGTTTGCTTGGTACGGGAGAACACATGGCCACTTATCCAATTCCGCCCACTTTTTGACAAATGAATTGTATTGACTAGGAACTTATTTAGACAAATAATATTATATTGTTACGCCAATAAGGTTGTGCACCACAGCGTTTATTACATCGCTAAAATAAATAAACAAAAGCTGCAAGAACAACTACACGTGCTGTTTACAAATAACCAAATCTACAACAACAACCATTAGCAGAGACAAAGTAAATAAAAATAACACGGCAACAACAATAATTAAGCAGAAAGAAAACCGGTAACACACAATAAAAAAATAACGACAAACACTAACAGCTGAAAGAGGTAGATGTTTACATACGCATGGCTACAAAAGAACTAAAAAGTAATTAAAAGAAAGAAATGGAATCCTCCTGAAATATCGAGAGGTTCGAGAGCTTTCGATGTGTTGTTTACTCAGCCATATAAAAAGCACATCGATGCGAACAGCAATCAGTTTATGTGTCGTAAACTCAGCGAGTGCAGTTTAAGTAAAATAAACTCAGCGAGGGCAGTTTGTGTGAAGAGAGTTTATAAGGAGTAAGCTCGTGAAGTAAAAAAAAAAAACACTTTAGTAGGAGGTAACTCAGTAAAGAGAGTTAAGTGTGGATAACCTCTGGTTGAAAAGGTTGTGATCGAACCTAAGTTATAACTACGATAGGGTTGGAAGATCTTTAAGTAGAAAGATCTGTCGAGTAATTGTTGTTGTTTACAAGATTGTAAAAAGACAGAGGAATTAAGAATAAAAATTGTTATTGTCTGTAAACGGATTACAAGCAGTGGTGCAGATAACTGTGTTGAATAAAGGATTTTAATTAAAACCAAATACAACATTTATTTTATTTTAGCTACAATCTACGAACTCATAACAACACGTTTTTAAAAAGGTAAAAACGTAACAATATGGTTTAGAAGATGTAGACTAATAAATAATTAAAAAAGGAGGACAATCTATGAAAGTAGAGTGCTATGTTATGCCATTTCGATGGCAGAGGAAAATGTCCCACAAATTGTGAAGGGCCTTGGCACCTTCAGGGTGCATGGTATGACAGACTAGATTCAGTAGGCCAAGATCTTGTCGAGTCTACGCCCAGACGATCTCTGGTAGTTTTAAACAACCACAGAGCATCGAGAAAATATTAGCAACTCTAGAACAACATTTGAACATATGAAAGCAATGTAGTAGTGCAAATTTATTATTATATTATTTTTTTTAATAACTATTTTGAAAATTACATGAAGTGTCATTATTTTTTTAAACAGGATGAATTTGTATTGTAAGTTTAATTATTTTATGTTTTTTTAAGAGGTTCATAACTTTCAGTTAGCAACACTGCTTTATTTGAAGACAGATTTAACAGCTGATATGTGCTTTTTGCTTAGTTTGGTTTGACGTTTCATTATGGATAGACTTACACTAGAACAAAGCTTGCAAATTGTTGACATTGTTTATCAAAGTAATTATTCTGTTCGTCAAACTTATCGTATATTTCGTTCATTTTATGGCGTTAGTAATCGTCCTTCAGAGTTTCTAATTCGAATAACAATGGATCGTTTTAGAGCCACGCTTACTCTTACTTATAATGTGCATTCCGAGAGCCGACGGACAGTGCGCGAGTTACATATAACTAATACTGTATACATAGGTACTGTTTATATTCATATTTTTTTATTATATTTTAATATACATACATGTATGTATTTTTTATATTTACTTCATTGCAATCTGATAGTTTTGTTTTTGTGTACAACCACAATCACATAGCTGCCAGACTGCTGAGTCTTTAGTTTTAATTTTAGCTTTAAGTTTGAACATTTAAAAAAAAAAATAAAGTTTTAGTTTTGAATCAGACACAAACAATAAAAGTTGTTTTCGTTATTGCGCAGTTGCGGAGATTTTATCTTTAGATAAAATTAAATCGAACCGATTCAAAAACAAAATAAATATTAATAGTAATAAAATAAAATCAAGTTAAGATATATTTTCCAGTTAACAAACAATAATTAAAATAATAAGAAATCAAAATGAATCCTGAAGTGATACAACAAAGGATCGAACAATTAGAATGTCTCATCCTAAAACAGGATGCCACAATAAAAGAACAGCAACAGCAAAATGCTGTCCTCCAAAACCAAATCGAAGCTCATTTGCAAATATGCAACAACATAAAGCGGAGTATGACATGAAAATACAACAAGGCGAAGCTATTTTCCAACAATATCAGTCACAGTCACAACACAACATTTGGCTTGGATACCAATCAAATAATCAATCAATTTAACCAAATAAAACCATTTGCTCCAAAAAACAACCTATCCTCTTTTATAAAAACTGTCGAAAATTTGATTGGATTATGTGGCGATAATTATGAACTCCAAAAGTTTGGAATAAAAACTGCAAAAAAACCAAAAATTCTTTGGAAAGGTGGCAGATTCAATTAACCTTCTAGCTGAAGACGCTAGCTGGGAAGACATCAAAGCTCAACTAACAAAGGATTTGGGACAAAAACATCTTATTCTTCGGTAATCAATTATTGTAGAAGTATAAAGATAAGTAATTTAAATGAATTATTTAGAGTATTTATAGAATCCAAGTATAAACTTAATGATACTTACCTGTACGACGAATCAAAACCTGACTTATACCCTCCACAAAACGTCAACAAATATTAATAGATAAAATAGACGGACAATTTAGATCTTGCATTATAGACGAAAAACCTACATTGAACTCACTTTATAAAAGATTTTCTCAATTAAAATTACTATATGATAAAAGGGCTACAGATTTTAAGTCAAAAGAAATTACTAATGCACAAAACAGTACAAACAGCAACCGTGAAAAGAACGAAACTGGTAGGAACTTCAATAATAAACAATATTATATTAAGAAATCTTCAAATAATCATCCAACCAGCAGCATTCTAAACAAATATGCTGGTAACCTTCAGTCTCAACAATATGTTAATAATCCCATACCTATGGGCATAGGAAATTTAGAAGATGCAGAAAATGAAGTAAATTTTCTTTCAAGCCCACAAAACGATTACTGCCCTTAATAACGGTCACAATAGGTAATAAAAGAGTTATATGCTTAATTGATACGGGCTCAGAAACTAGTATTATAAAACCAAATCTGTTCCCAAATAAATTTTTTGAAATACAACTAAGTAGGCCTTTTAAGTTCCGAACATTAAATGGAATTAACTCAACATTAAAAGGCATAATAACTACAATGCCCAAAGAGTTTAATATCCCTGGTACACTTTCGTGGAAGATAATTAACTTTACAGGTAGAAAATATGATGCCATTATTGCCCAAAATTTCCTTATTCCACTGAAAGCTATGATAGATTTAGAAAAAAAATATATTGATATATTCGGAAAGAAAATCCTACTTGATGTAGAATCTCCATACCATATAAACAGTATCCAAACCATTAACGATACTAAATTTTAAAATATCAACAAATTGAATTTAAATAATTTAAATGACGAATATAACTTAAAAATAACAAAAATATTAAACGAATACAACGACTTATTCCATAAAGATGGCGATATTTTAACTAGTACAGAAGTACAACATGCAATCCCATTAACTATTAATACACCTCTTTTTTCAAAAATATATAGATACCGCCCAAAGTTAATGAAAAAGAAATCCAAAATCAGTTACAGGAGATGCTTTCTCAAAATATTATTCAGGAAAGAGACTCTCCTTACAACAGTCCTCTATGGATAGTTCCAAAAAAATTGACAATTCTGGTATCAAGAAGTGGAGACTTGTTGTGGGTTATAGGAAACTCAACGAGCATACAAAAACAGACAAGTTCCCTATTCCGTATATGGAAGCAATACTCGATAAATTGGGTAAAGCACAATATTTTTTAACCCTAGACCTAGCAAAAGGCTTTTTAGTAAAACCGGAAGATAGGGAGAAAACTGTATTTTCTTCTCCATTCGGTCACTATGAATTCATAAGAATGCCGTTTGGGTTGAAGAATGCACCGTCGACCTTCCAAAGGCTCATGAGCTCCGTGTTGAAAGACTATATAAATAAAATTTGCGTCGTATATTTAGACAATATTCTAATATTTAGCACATCTTTGGATGAGCATTTGATTAACCTGAAAAAGATTTTCAATCGGCTCCGAGAAAATAAAGTAAAAATACAAATTGATAAATGTAATTTTCTGCAGCACCAAACTGAGTTTTTAGGCCATATTCTCACCCCACAGGGTGTAAAACCTTTCCAAAAAAGTTTAAATTATACAAAATTTGAAAATTCCAAACACTCAAAAGAAAATTAAGTCTTTCTTAGGAATGACTGGATTTTATCGAAAATTTATAAAGGATTATGCTAAAATTGCATTCCCAATGACAACATTTTTAAAGAAAAATGAAAAAGTCAATGTCAATGATCCAAATTTCATTGCAGCTTTTCAACAATTAAAAGACATTCTCATAAACCCTCCCATATCGAGGTATCCAAATTTCAATAAAAAATTTAAATTAATAACGGATGCTAGCAATTATGCACTGGGGGCTGTTCTAACACAAGATGATCACCCAATCTGTTATGCACCCAGAACACTAAATGATATTGAAAAAAATTATTCTACCATCGAAAAAGAGCTCTTAGCAATAGTCGGGGGCACTCAGTATTTTAGACCTTGTTTATATGGGGTAGAATTTGATCTTAGCACAGATCATCAACCACTTAAGTGGTTACAAACCAAGAATAATGGCAAAAATATTAATCCCAGATTACAAAGATGGCTTGTCCTCCTTATGGACTATAATGCGAAAATCGAATCAAGGGAAAAGAGAATCATATTGCGGATTTTCTTTGTCGTGTAAAAGAGGGAGAATCAGCAAAAAATATAAATGTTGGTGAAAATTTGATAGATAATAGATCTATTGCATCATTGGAGGTAGAAGCAGTGCACTCTCAAAAGGAAAACGTAAACGAAAATTTCCCAATTTTAACAACAGTTGTTAATCGCTTTAAATTTCAAATAATAATAACGGAAAGAAAAACTATGGACTCCATGTGTATATTCGACAAAACCAGAATCTTTCTAGATGATAATGACCTTAGTTCCCCAGAAATAGATAATTATCTCAAACAATTTCCGCTTAAGGGACAGGTTGCAGTGTTTTCAAACGTCAGTGAAAGAAAATATTGTCAGTATCAAAAAGTTATAGAAAATTTATACCGGAATAGAACCGATGTAAAATTCTTTAAATGTTCATATTTTGCTAGGGATGTCGAAGATATTGATAAACTCAAAAAACATATATCTTTATATCATAAAAATGGAACAGGTCACTCCGGGACCACCCCAACATACGAAGGAATAAAATGTAAAATATATAACCCCAGGTTAAAACTTATAATTCACGAAGTAATAAATAACTGCCATTATTGCACATCCGCGAAATATGATAGAAACCCAATAAAACCGAAACTTCACCTTACCGAAAGTCCCCTTACCACAAATGAAATAGTACATGTCGATACATACGTAAACACGAAGCAATCTTTTATTATCTTCATAGATAAATTCTCAAAGTTCGCAATTCATTTCCACCTTCCTGACAGAAACAATCAAACTGTAATTCAAAAACTAAGAGAATTTTTAGCTATTAAAGGCAATGTAAAAAAATTTGTATTCGACAACGAGTTCAACACAGATGATAATAATATATTACATCATGCAACAAAGCCAAATAGCCATACGGGAAACTTAGACATAAAACGACTTATTAATACCATAACCGAAAAAATTAGGGATTAAATCTAGAAGAAAATATACCAATCGTATCACAAATGGCAAAAGCAATTTAATTCTATAATAATACTTACCATTCATCAAAAAAATGTACTCCCCTTGAAGTGGAACAACATAAAATAGATCATAATTTAATAAAAGCAAGAATTGATGCAAATAAAAGAGAGTACTAAAAAAAGAAAACGAAAAAAGAGAAGAATATGTCGAAAATAGAAGAGAAGGCTATATAAAAAACTATAGAAGCTTAAGACATAAAGAAAAAATTAGACAATATACATCCTACTAATATCAAACGTCCTTTTAAATTTTCAGAAATTCATATGGATAATAATTGCCCTGACAATCGTCCCTATGACTAAAGGCACACTTCAAGTGAACACACTTCATCAGAACAAGGGATTTGAGATAATTAGAATTAGATCGGTGGAAATAATTAATCAAACCATTACTGTACTTGATTTAATAGATACTAATCAATATTATATAATAATAGAAGATATAGAATTAAAAATAACAAATTTACATATACCACCAAATGGTCTTATCGAAAGTCAAATACAAGGACTAAAAACCAAAATAAAATCAATTAGTCCCCGAAAATCTATTCGCAGGAAACAGAGAGGATTACTAAATGTTATTGGTTCAACACAGAAGTTTTTGTTTGGTACTATGGATAACGAAGCTAGAGACGATATTTTAACCCATTTAAATTTGTTATTCGAAAATCACTATGCTATAGAAAATCTCAACAAACAAATCAAAATAGACGATCACTTCCAGAAAAGCATTGATTTGCTTCAGTCTACTATGCAATCAGATCACAATGCTATCAATACTGCCTTCAAGTACTATATGCAGACATTATGATTAAGCTAAATTACATTGAGGATAAAGTTAATCATATACAGAACAGCATTTCTTCAGCCAAGAACCACATATTACACCCAAATATACTTCCATCTGGCGAAATCACGACCTATAACATTGATTTTTACAAACTTCAACTTATAAAACTAGACATTATGTACTACAAAGACGATTTGTTAGTTATTACCCTAAAAATACCTTTAAACTCTTACACTACTGATTTAAGGGCAGTATTCCCGATTCCAAATTCAAACTTTTTGAATTGGATGATAATATAGAATATTTTGTAAATGTCGAAAACACAACATACAAATTCAAAGAAAATACCCCATTAAAATACATGGACATAAGTTCACACTGTATACTAATTGGGAATTGCAAGGCAAAACAAAAAATTTCAAATAATATATGTCGGTGATGAAAGGATTATAATAAAAAATGCCATAAACAAGACTTTAATTCAAAATTGTGACGATAGGAAATTTAGTTTGAATGGAAATTATTTAATATCCTACTATAATTGTGAAATTCAAATTGAAAATTATGTATATCTTAACAAAAATGAAATGACATTTGACAAATTTAACTATGAAACTAACATAAATGCCTTTACAGAAGATTTAAATATATCATTTCAGAATATATTATATGAAAATAATTTTCAAAATATAAAAGAAATAAAAGAATTAAAATTACATAAAAATATAAGCTATGGAATAACTTTTTCAATAATAATCGCAATTATCATTATAATTATTGCACTAATTTATTTTCGGAAGAAAAATTAAGTAAAAATTAATATTAATGAACCTTCACCTAAAATAAAAGAAATTGAGAAAAATATAATGCAGAAGAATAAAGAATAAAATTCAGGAGAATTTTTTAACAAAGGGTAGAGGAGTTACATATAACTAATACTGTATACATAAGTACTGTTTATATTCATATATTTTTTATTATATTTTAATATACATACATGTATGTATTTCTTGTATTTACTTCATTGCAATCTGATAGTTTTGTTTTTGTGTACAACCACAATCACATAGCTGCCAGACTGCTGAATCTTTAGTTTTAATTTTAGCATTAAGTTTGAACATTAACAAAAAATAAAGTTTTAGTTTTGAATCAGACAGAAACAATAAAAGTTGTTTTCCTTATTCGCGTTAAAGAAGCTGTATCCGCTGTACAGGGAAGCATTGAAGAAGATCCAAATCAATTCGTCGCTGTTCAGCCGGGGTAAAGTCCTTCCGCTTTATGAAAGATTTTACGAAAGGATCTTGACTTAAAAGCTTTCAAATTCAACTTTTGGAGGAATTAAGGCCATCGTATGCGTCGCCAATTCGGCGAATGTTCTGAAGCACAAATTGATATTGATGTTGAATTTTCATTTACCATCATTTCCATTTTTTGTTGAATGATTAATTAGCTGAATTGTCATATTTGAAGTACAGATAATCCACAAGCTTTTGCCGAAATACCATTACATCCACAGAAAATTACTGTTTGGTGCGCTTTATGGGCTGGTGGAGTTGGTCTATACGTCTTCAAAAATGATGATGGTGAGAATGTTACTGTCAATGGTGAACGGTATCGGAACATGGTTAGAAATATTTTTGTACCTCATGTCACACAAAGTGACTTACATACACATCCAATAACTAATATTATTTGCTGGTAAAGTGTAGGGAAATATAATAGTTGAATATTACATTTTGGATTCCACATTTTGCCAGACAGCAACGTACGGATTTAATTCTCACGTTGTTTCGGTAAAGTAGGATTTAAATTTGTTTTTACTAAGTTAGTCTTAGGCAGGGACTGGAAACAAAGAAAAATGGATTCAGGTTCGGGTTAATTAAATTTAAAAATTCTAGTTCGGATTGGGTTAAAATTTTAAAAAAGAACAAGTGTTTTATTGATATATAATTATTTAAAGTAATTATCGTTTAGTTTTATGAGTAATATATTTTACAAGCTTTCTTCTTTTAAATTTGTTCTTTGTGGCGACGAAATGAATTTCAAGGGCCCTTACTTGCGTAGCAGGTACTACAAATATAATTTGAACCGCTTAATACAATCATGGCATTACTGTTTTGTGTTGCTCTCAAAATAGTAAAATGTTTTATTTTTTTCTTGTCTTGGATATTCTTCATATACTGCAATTGCTCTTAAAATAGTAAAATGTTTTATTTTTTTCTTGTCTTGGCTATTTTCCATATATTGCAATTTCATTTTTTTAATGGTCTATCAATTGAACAGGAAACATTGGCAATCGAATAATTTAATTCATAAAAACTTACCTTCTTCTCTAGAACTTGTTCGAGCAAATCGTCTTCTGAAGTACAAGATATTCATTCTCTTCTAAAACTCCCTTCCCTCTCCATTTGTAAATTTTGGAAAATTTTTATTGTTTTTAAAATATGCTTTTTGACATTTTCAACATCTTAGCTTACTTTAAATCTTAGCGTTACTTTAAATCTGCTATTTGATATATTGCTTCAATCAAAAGTGGATTTTTAAAATTGTATTTTTCTTCCTACAATATATATTTAAATATAATTCTCTCGCAAATATTTTTGTTTTGTTATCTTTTGTAAGCTCTAACTCAAAACTAAGCCAGACTCTATAAAAGTCATCATCTGTTCTCTTTGTAGTGTCACCGTTAATTTTTTAACAGGTGTAAAAACTTCCACGAATTCTTCACAAATGTCCCAAATACTGTCATTCGAAGTTAATCCAGCATCCAGTAATTCCGACAAATACTTTGTATTCCAATAAGACTTGTACTATGTCATAAGAGGAGTTCCATCCAGTTGGACAGTCTAGTAGGGCCTTTTTCAAGTTCAGCGTTTTAGCTAAAGAAGAAATATTTGGTGTTCGCAATTTTTTCCAAATAAATCTGCATTGATCAAGTATTTTCTTAACAGAAGGACTAGAGAAACACATCTAAAATGAATAATATTTGGATGTGAGAGTGCTAATATATCTGATCCTTCCAGTTCCATGGCAAAGGATTCATACTCATCTTTAAGTAACTCTGCAGTTTTGATAATTTTTTCCGTTATCTGATGTAATTGAACATATTTGTTGCAATTTGATTTCGTAACAATTAAGAACCCTGATAATACGATTCTTTATGTGGGTTCCTGTCTGCCGATTTTGAGCGGCATACATGTCCGAAATGCGTAGTTATATTTTTCCGTCACAAATATAGTGAATATTTTATTCCTACAATACATCTACAACCTAGACGTGAAAGAGAATCAATTTTAATTAAAATACAGTAATTTTGTCTAATATTCGCTTATATAATGGCTTTTTAACACCTTCACACTTGGATCTATTATTTCTTTCATGCCAAAGATTGTAAAAGAATGGCCACTAATAGTTACTAATTCCACGCATGAATCAATAAAACTTTTTTTCACATTTTTATTCTGATAACATTTAAATACTTTTCAAGTGTATTTCCTCTGTTTTTTGCTTTTTATTATTGATCTGATTGAATTTAGATGTTAATGTTTGATTTTGTGACTTCTCGTATGGTTCAGCATACTTCGCCAAAACTAAATAAACACCCACATTCTCTGGAATTAAGTTTATATTTAAAATACGATGAATTTCAACATTTCACATTTGGCTAAGGCTGTATTTACGACTTTACAAACAAAATTCATACAATAACTAAATTTACACAACCAAAACGAAACAGACTCTATTTTTTACGCGTAAAGAAAGTATACAAAACAAAAGCTTATGCGATATGAAAGTATAAAGTAGAATTAACTGAGAAGCGATACCATTTTTCTGATAGGTGCTATGGGGTACTTAAAAATCTGGCTTAGAAATTTTCGTAACACCTCCAAAATATTAAGTTACGGGTAAAAAGCCGGTTTTTCGTAACTTCAAGCATTTTAAAGTTAACTAAATATTAACCGATTTTAAGATTTTTTACATGCTATTTTATACTATTATGCTATTTTTGGATTCATTCAAGTATTATGTTTAGTAATAAATAAAATGATACTTCACTTTTTAAAATCGGATGGAAATTGACGGAGTTATAGCACTTATTTGATAAAGCACTTCCTGTAAGATCGGGTTCGGTTGCAGTCCATGGTCTTAAGATTTAGTTTAATACATAAAGAAATAAAATAAAATGTGTTTCTTATTTACACACAAGTGGCATAGTCGCTTAAAACAAGAATATATTTTAATAATTATTATTCTTACTCAGTCGCAAAAGTTGTTCTCATGTATGTATGTATATTGTCAAAAAAAAAGTAAAAACAAAAAACTTATTAAGGTAGGATCACACGATTGTCGTAATGCACCAATAATTAGTGTATTTTATATGCCAATCGTGTGATTATACAATTTATTGGCTCATACGGCAACTCACAATATTATTGTGCTTATTTATCCCTATAAAATGCAATCCTGGTGCGACAATCGTGTGAAAGCTCTATCAGCAATCATGCACCAATGTAAATTCCAATATTTATTGCATTCTGGTTTGGCAATTGAAGAAGACAATAATCACTGACTTTTATTTTTTAATTGATTTCTTTCTTTAAAAAACACGTGTTTATGCGGTATTTATAATGGTCATCCCTTAAAATATGCATTTTTTAGATTATTTATATGTAAATTGCATCACAAACTTCCACCATTTCTTTTTTCATATTTTTACTTTTTTTTAAAAAAGCAGACACCTGATAACCAAAGCCGATGCAATTTTAATTTTTTAGAGAACAAATAATCTTTACTTTAGAGAATTAAATATAATTTGTAATTATATTTCAATTTAAATAAATAATTATTGTAGTGAGTTATTTTTTTAATTTATTGAAATGTTTTCTCATATGCACTATCAATGGCCCTTCTTGTAAGCCAATCTCTGATGCACACACTCCTTCTTTTTTATTTATTTGTTCACTAAATGACCTTCATATAAATAAAGAAGACACAATTTTCTTTTTTTAAAGAACGAACCATTTTGAGCACCAAAAAAAATAAAAAAAATAAAAATTAATGTACCACAACAGCTAATTCACAGAGTTGCCGTAAACTAGAACAATCGTCTGACAGCGTTGGGACATTGTCAATACATCGTTTCGCGCCATCTGTGACAATAAATTTTGTATAAAACAAGACAACCGTGTGAATACAGAATTTTTAATTGGGACAATTTTGGTATTGTGCGCTAATTTGTCACAATAAAATTTTTATCAAGTTGGTGTATTTGAGTGTACATATTTATTAATAGTGAAAAAATAAACAAAAACGCTGGATTAATAAAAGTACAATCAAACAAAAAATAAATAGCAAAATAATTAAATAAGAACAAAATCAAGATCATAAGCGTAATTTAAAAGAGTACATTAATTATTAGAGAAAAAAACATAAATGCACGACAACAATTAAGGAGCGGATATACAAAAATTGTACTCTTTAAATAGAGTACTAAGAATAATGAGTAGATTGGATAGAGGGAGGAATAGGCAAAGGTAATCAAAATGCGAGAAGGAGCTATCAATCAACTAAGAGAGCAACTTCAAGCTTTACAAGAACAACAAGCACAACAGCAGTTAAGACAAGAAGAACAATGCCAAATTTAGGAAATCGTTTTACAGCCAAAACCAATTATAAAGGAGTTCAGAAGAATTAAAATCACAACATATAGTATGACAATTTATGCAAACAGTGGAATTAACAATGGCGTTGGCCACTAATAATGAGGCATTGCTGGCATATGGGGTTAGAATTATTATAAATGATAAACTTGAACGAAATGCAGGGAAGATAATAGGAGAACTATAAGAGAATGTCAAATGGGAGCAGATAAATGGAAAACTATTAAGCTGCCTATAATCGAGGAAAACATATGCACAAAAATTCAACTATTGCAGAAGTATTAAAATGAGTAATAAAGTGAACTTTTCGATGTGTTCATAAAAGTAAAATATGAAATTAATGAACTTTGCGAATTAGATGTAAGAAAACGAACGGCTTACAGTCTGTATGTGGATGGAGACTTAGTTGACTTACTGTTTAAAAAAATAGATGGGCCAAAAAAGGGTCATTTAGGCATATATGAAACTTTAAATAATATTATTTTAAAATATATATAAAAACTAAAACTATTATATGACGCTAGGGCTATAGCTTTCAATCATAGGACTGATTTGAAAAATAAACACAAACAAACTTACATCAAACCTTTTGCTAACATTAAGACAAACTATAATAAGGCGTTGGCAAAATTCAAATACAAATAATTTTCAAAACCAGAACAGCAGATTCAAAAATACAAACACAGCCTTTGCAACCCACAAATTTCAATAACAACACAGAAATTTTAGAAATTCAGGTCAGAGCGTAAATTGTGGTTTGCACCCAATGCATCACAATGTGAATAATTTTTAGACAAGATCTAACCAATTTAGGAATTATGGTCAAAGTGAACAGTAGCGTTAATCGAACTTCCCAAGTCAGGATCCAGAAACAATGGAAATAGGCACCCTTCATGAGGAGCCTGAAATAAATTTTCTGATACCTAATTTTCTGATACTGAATCAAATAAATTGATTAAAAATTACCCAGAACAGAAACTCGTACATCTTTCCCTAAACAATTTTGTTTCTTGAGAACAATTAGTTGAAAGGTTGTTGATTTTCAGAATGATCGATACGATGCCATAATAGAACCAAAATTTTTGAAATCCCTCAGAGCAATGATAAAAATTAATCACGGTTATGTCGAATTTTTGAATAAAAAAAAATTTTTGGAAAAAGTAAGCTCTTCTTTGTACGTCGATAATGTATATTCCCTTGAAGCAATTTCTAGAAAATCAGTTTTTAATAGGCTAAATTGAAGTCATTTAAATGATGAAGAAACAGAAACAAATATGAGTCTTTTGAACGATTTAAGAGATTTATTTTATATCGATGGTGATAAGCTTTCAGCAACAAATGAAATCGAACATCAAATTATTACAGGTACTGAAAATACTCTTTATCCAAAGATATATGTATAGTTATCCGCAATTTCATGAAAATGACATCAGAAGACAAATATATAAATGAAATATTAAAACATCAAATTATCAGAGAGATCAACTCTGGTTATAATAGCCCTTATGGACTGCTCCCAAGAAAACCAATAATTCAGGGGCAAAAAATTAAATGTGGTACAGAAAAATAAACGAATATACAATTGAAGACAAATACCCATTTCCAAACCTGAAAAGATTATTACACAGATTGGGTAGAGCCAAATATTTTTCAATTGTCGATTTGACGAAGTGTTTTCACCAAATACTTGTCAGGGAGGAGGATAGCAGTTGAATTTTTATAAAATATGTATATATATTATAAATTTTTATAAAATATGTATATATATTATAAAAATATATATATTATAAAAAATATGCGTATACTCAGTGGGTCTAAGGATAGGACGTAAGCTATTTTTCATACCGACATTCCAACCATACGAAGCAAATATTTATTTGTCTACATATGTCTTCAAAATTGTAAGGTTAAGAGTCTCTTAATTTGGTCCAAATAAAAAATGAATGTATGTTTGTTTAAAGACTGTATACAGCTAAAAAGCAGAACCGTTTATTTTGAAAATCTTACAGTATCATTTAGGATGGACCTTAGGCTATCCCAAATGCTTAGACTTGGACCGGGAGGAGGTAAAATGTGGAAAAGTAATAAAAATAATAACTAAGATAACAGTTAAGGTAATTCTTAAGATAGGGGTAGGGAAGCATGACTAGTTTTGGATAGTATATGTTATAAATTTTTTTGTTAATTTGTTTGCTTGTCATTCGATCACGCGTAAACGATTGAACCAATTTTATTGAAATTTGGAACATAGATAGATCTAGCTAACGAAAGTTTATAAGGTATGTTTTTTTCAAATTTGGACCTAGGAGAGGTTAAGTTCGGTGAAAAATGGGTCTTTTAGGTCATATGAGAAATAATTTTGTTTATTCAATTTGTTTACGAGTCAGTCGATTTTATAGAAATTTGGAACACAAAAATATCTATCCAACTAACGAAAGTGCAATATGTTTTTTTTTTTCAAAATTGGATATCTGGGACGTTAAAATGGGGGAAAACGATCAAAATTAATCACGTTTCTTCTGAAATGACATGCATTTTTTTTCTTAAAGTAAAGTTTTTTGTTGTCTAACATTAATCATCCACTAAAATGTGTTATACAAAAGTTAATTTTTAAAAGTTGTTCATTCCTACGAATCATGTAGTTATTACGGTATATCTTGGTGTTTTTCCCTAATAGTTTTTGGGCTTTTAAATTTTAATTAAATTTAAAATTATAATTAAACTATAACTTAAACAAATGTCGGGTACTAACAAAAAGTGTTGCGGAGTGCAATTGTCCTCGTGGATAATTAGCACTTGACCCAGGTTGGGTATTTTGTTGGACCACGTGGCCTTGTCTTGCAGACTCAGGATGTAGTTGCGAGATCAAGCCTGCCAAAATGTATGCTTGAGTCCGCAAAGCAGACACCAACGCCTCTATAAATTGGGCTCTCCGAAACTCACATCTCCTGCGGATTTTTGCGGCAGCGAACGCACACCCACTCCAATTAGTAGGTAAGCCAGCGTTAGAGTTTCTCCTTCGTTGTGGTCTGGAAACAGCGGTGCGATGGGCTGACTGTTGAGCACCGCCTCTACTTCAGCGAGCATTATTACCATTACCTCTTGATTCAGGGATTCGTTGCCCACCGTTCGCAGAAGCGAGAACTTCGCCTGCTTGACTGCAGCTTCCCATAAGCCTCCGAAGTATGGCAACCGAATTGGTATTAAGCTAAACTTTACCGCGGACGACGCTGCGTACGATCCGTGTCGACTTTTATCGAAGGCCTGCAGTAGCTGCTTGATTACACTGCTGGTTCCCATAAAATTAGTTGCGTTGCATAGTATCTCTTTCGGAAGTCCTCTCCTGGTAGCGAAAGTTTTAAAAGATAAAAGAAGAGAATCAGTTGACAGATCAGACACTAATTCTAAATGAAACGTCTTCGATGTGAAACACGAAAACCGCTATATACATTTTCAATGGTGGTCGGCCACGAATTCTCAAATAAGCGTTTACGGGCCACAAAAGTCTGCACCAACTATAATAAATGGTCGTGAAGCTCTCAATCTATTAGTGGGTAAATTTCCCCTGATTTAGGATATAAGTCGAGGTTTGCAACGGAAACAATGTATACACTTGCCGCATTATTCCTTGGCGTCAATTAACCAGATTTTCTCTTTAGCGAGAGCGATAAGTGCTTTTGTGCCAGCATGGCAATTCTCAAAATGAAGATATCGCAAATAAAGTGTAACAAAATAGTTTTGTGGGAACTTTGCATCATATGGTAAATTTTCATTAAGCAATCTCCCATCTACCCTTAAAAGTCGGAAAGTTCTTCCTTCTTCAATAAATGTATGAATGAATGGTGTGAGTTTCGATGGCAAGAGCAGAAATTTCTTTATTTTAGAAATTTCCTCAGAAAAATTAGATATCTGGATAGCCTCTGCGAGCTGGTAAAACGACCATTTCATTTCCGTTGCAGTAGGTATTGTAGTTTTTTTTTCATTTCTTTAGACTATCGATAAATCTGAGTACAAAGTAACTCCAGTAGACAGTTATATGTCCCCTCTACTGCGAGAAATATATTTACTTTTTGTCCTCTAATTTTTGGTTCTCTGTTTAGTTTAGCAAAAATGACGGTCCTTCAAACCAAATGAAATCTTTTGATTCCTTTACATCAAATCCTCTTGATACAATATCAGCTGGATTCAACTTAGTAGGTACGTAGCGCCATGAAAATTGGTCTGACCACTCTTGACTCTCAGTGACTCTATTCGACACGAAGGCCGTTAGGAAGGTTGGATACGTTTTTATCCGATAAAGTATTATTTTTGTGTCTGTCCAGAAATAAACAGAATCGATTTCGAAATTCATAATCCGCTTAATTTGATTTCACTACTTAGCCAGGAAGTGTGCTCCACATAACTCAAGCCTAGAAAGTGATTTGGTCTTGAGGGGAACAACTTTGGACTTAGCCGTAAGTAGACTCGAGACAATTGTGTTTGACTCGCAGCTTCGAATATATATGCAACAACCATACTCTCGAATTGAAGCATCTGAAAATCCTTTAGTCTAAATTATAGATGTGAACGTTATTAAGCTGCCTATAATCGAGGAAAACATATGCACAAAAATTCAACTATTGCAGAAGTATTAAAATGAGTAATAAAGTGAACTTTTCGATGTGTTCATAAAAGTAAAATATGAAATTAATGAACTTTGCGAATTAGATGTAAGAAAACGAACGGCTTACAGTCTGTATGTGGATGGAGACTTAGTTGACTTACTGTTTAAAAAAATAGATGGGCCAAAAAAGGGTCATTTAGGCATATATGAAACTTTAAATAATATTATTTTAAAATATATATAAAAACTAAAACTATTATATGACGCTAGGGCTATAGCTTTCAATCATAGGACTGATTTGAAAAATAAACACAAACAAACTTACATCAAACCTTTTGCTAACATTAAGACAAACTATAATAAGGCGTTGGCAAAATTCAAATACAAATAATTTTCAAAACCAGAACAGCAGATTCAAAAATACAAACACAACCTTTGCAACCCACAAATTTCAATAACAACACAGAAATTTTAGAAATTCAGGTCAGAGCGTAAATTGTGGTTTGCACCCAATGCATCACAATGTGAATAATTTTTAGACAAGATCTAACCAATTTAGGAATTATGGTCAAAGTGAACAGTAGCGTTAATCGAACTTCCCAAGTCAGGATCCAGAAACAATGGAAATAGGCACCCTTCATGAGGAGCCTGAAATAAATTTTCTGATACCTAATTTTCTGATACTGAATCAAATAAATTGATTAAAAATTACCCAGAACAGAAACTCGTACATCTTTCCCTAAACAATTTTGTTTCTTGAGAACAATTAGTTGAAAGGTTGTTGATTTTCAGAATGATCGATACGATGCCATAATAGAACCAAAATTTTTGAAATCCCTCAGAGCAATGATAAAAATTAATCACGGTTATGTCGAATTTTTGAATAAAAAAAAATTTTTGGAAAAAGTAAGCTCTTCTTTGTACGTCGATAATGTATATTCTCTTGAAGCAATTTCTAGAAAATCAGTTTTTAATAGGCTAAATTGAAGTCATTTAAATGATGAAGAAACAGAAACAAATATGAGTCTTTTGAACGATTTAAGAGATTTATTTTATATCGATGGTGATAAGCTTTCAGCAACAAATGAAATCGAACATCAAATTATTACAGGTACTGAAAATACTCTTTATCCAAAGATATATGTATAGTTATCCGCAATTTCATGAAAATGACATCAGAAGACAAATATATAAATGAAATATTAAAACATCAAATTATCAGAGAGATCAACTCTGGTTATAATAGCCCTTATGGACTGCTCCCAAGAAAACCAATAATTCAGGGGCAAAAAATTAAATGTGGTACAGAAAAATAAACGAATATACAATTGAAGACAAATACCCATTTCCAAACCTGAAAAGATTATTACACAGATTGGGTAGAGCCAAATATTTTTCAATTGTCGATTTGACGAAGTGTTTTCACCAAATACTTGTCAGGGAGGAGGATAGCAGTTGAATTTTTATAAAATATGTATATATATTATAAAAATATATATATTATAAAAAATATGCGTATACTAAGTGGGTCTAAGGATAGGACGTAAGCTATTTTTCATACCGACATTCCAACCATACGAAGCAAATATTTATTTGTCTACATATGTCCTCAAAATTGTAAGGTTAAGAGTCTCTTAATTTGGTCCAAATAAAAAATGAATGTATGTTTGTTTAAAGACTGTATACAGCTAAAAAGCAGAACCGTTTATTTTGAAAATCTTACAGTATCATTTAGGATGGACCTTAGGCTATCCCAAATGCTTAGACTTGGACCGGGAGGAGGTAAAATGTGGAAAAGTAATAAAAATAATAACTAAGATAACAGTTAAGGTAATTCTTAAGATAGGGGTAGGGAAGCATGACTAGTTTTGGATAGTATATGTTATAAATTTTTTTGTTAATTTGTTTGCTTGTCATTCGATCACGCGTAAACGATTGAACCAATTTTATTGAAATTTGGAACATAGATAGATCTAGCTAACGAAAGTTTATAAGGTATGTTTTTTTCAAATTTGGACCTAGGAGAGGTTAAGTTCGGTGAAAAATGGGTCTTTTAGGTCATATGAGAAATAATTTTGTTTATTCAATTTGTTTACGAGTCAGTCGATTTTATAGAAATTTGGAACACAAAAATATCTATCCAACTAACGAAAGTGCAATATGTTTTTTTTTCAAAATTGGATATCTGGGACGTTAAAATGGGGGAAAACGATCAAAATTAATCACGTTTCTTCTGAAATGACATGCATTTTTTTTCTTAAAGCAAAGTTTTTTGTTGTCTAACATTAATCATCCACTAAAATGTGTTATACAAAAGTTAATTTTTAAAAGTTGTTCATTCCTACGAATCATGTAGTTATTACGGTATATCTTGGTGTTTTTCCCTAATAGTTTTTGGGCTTTTAAATTTTAATTAAATTTAAAATTATAATTAAACTATAACTTAAACAAATGTCGGGTACTAACAAAAAGTGTTGCGGAGTGCAATTGTCCTCGTGGATAATTAGCACTTGACCCAGGTTGGGTATTTTGTTGGACCACGTGGCCTTGTCTTGCAGACTCAGGATGTAGTTGCGAGATCAAGCCTGCCAAAATGTATGCTTGAGTCCGCAAAGCAGACACCAACGCCTCTATAAATTGGGCTCTCCGAAACTCACATCTCCTGCGGATTTTTGCGGCAGCGAACGCACACCCACTCCAATTAGTAGGTAAGCCAGCGTTAGAGTTTCTCCTTCGTTGTGGTCTGGAAACAGCGGTGCGATGGGCTGACTGTTGAGCACCGCCTCTACTTCAGCGAGCATTATTACCATTACCTCTTGATTCAGGGATTCGTTGCCCACCGTTCGCAGAAGCGAGAACTTCGCCTGCTTGACTGCAGCTTCCCATAAGCCTCCGAAGTATGGCAACCGAATTGGTATTAAGCTAAACTTTACCGCGGACGACGCTGCGTACGATCCGTGTCGACTTTTATCGAAGGCCTGCAGTAGCTGCTTGATTACACTGCTGGTTCCCATAAAATTAGTTGCGTTGCATAGTATCTCTTTCGGAAGTCCTCTCCTGGTAGCGAAAGTTTTAAAAGATAAAAGAAGAGAATCAGTTGACAGATCAGACACTAATTCTAAATGAAACGTCTTCGATGTGAAACACGAAAACCGCTATATACATTTTCAATGGTGGTCGGCCACGAATTCTCAAATAAGCGTTTACGGGCCACAAAAGTCTGCACCAACTATAATAAATGGTCGTGAAGCTCTCAATCTATTAGTGGGTAAATTTCCCCTGATTTAGGATATAAGTCGAGGTTTGCAACGGAAACAATGTATACACTTGCCGCATTATTCCTTGGCGTCAATTAACCAGATTTTCTCTTTAGCGAGAGCGATAAGTGCTTTTGTGCCAGCATGGCAATTCTCAAAATGAAGATATCGCAAATAAAGTGTAACAAAATAGTTTTGTGGGAACTTTGCATCATATGGTAAATTTTCATTAAGCAATCTCCCATCTACCCTTAAAAGTCGAAAAGTTCTTCCTTCTTCAATAAATGTATGAATGAATGGTGTGAGTTTCGATGGCAAGAGCAGAAATTTCTTTATTTTAGAAATTTCCTCAGAAAAATTAGATATCTGGATAGCCTCTGCGAGCTGGTAAAACGACCATTTCATTTCCGTTGCAGTAGGTATTGTAGTTTTTTTTTTCATTTCTTTAGACTATCGATAAATCTGAGTACAAAGTAACTCCAGTAGACAGTTATATGTCCCCTCTACTGCGAGAAATATATTTACTTTTTTGTCCTCTAATTTTTGGTTCTCTGTTTAGTTTAGCAAAAATAACGGTCCTTCAAACCAAATGAAATCTTTTGATTCCTTTACATCAAATCCTCTTGATACAATATCAGCTGGATTCAACTTAGTAGGTACGTAGCGCCATGAAAATTGGTCTGACCACTCTTGACTCTCAGTGACTCTATTCGACACGAAGGCCGTTAGGAAGGTTGGATACGTTTTTATCCGATAAAGTATTATTTTTGTGTCTGTCCAGAAATAAACAGAATCGATTTCGAAATTCATAATCCGCTTAATTTGATTTCACTACTTAGCCAGGAAGTGTGCTCCACATAACTCAAGCCTAGAAAGTGATTTGGTCTTGAGGGGAACAACTTTGGACTTAGCCGTAAGTAGACTCGAGACAATTGTGTTTGACTCGCAGCTTCGAATATATATGCAACAACCATACTCTCGAATTGAAGCATCTGAAAATCCTTTAGTCTAAATTATAGATATGAACGTTATATTAACGAATCTTGGATTCTAATTGAATCAAATTTCAGTAAATTAGATTTGAATATTTCCCATGAAGTATCTAGTCTCAGATGAATTGATTCATCCCAATCAAGCCTTTGAAGCCAAAGCTCTTGCAGTAAGATTTTGGACTTAGTGACAATTGGGCATAAAAGTCAGAGTGGATCAAATAAACGACAAGAAACCGATAGTGTGTTTCTTTTTGTAGCTTTCAAATCCCGCAATTTATCATCCAAATGAAATTTAAATAAGTCATTCTTCGGAACCCAATGTATGCCTAGCGCTTTTGCCGAACTGAATCGCTATACATCAGTTTGTCACTCTGTAGTGAACTGAGAAATTCAGAATGGTTTGAAAACCATTTTGTAGTATTAAAACCAGTTGACATTCAAATTTAAGTCATCTGAACCAGAATTGTAATCAACTTATCATAGCTTTCAGCACCTGTCAGCAAATCTACGTAGAAATCACTGCGAATAACTTTCGTACCAATAGGCAAAGTCTCTTTGTATATATCACTTAAATGAATCAGACATCTGATATCGATAAATGACGCCGATACTGTACCATAAGTAACAGTATTCAACAGAAATGGTTACAGATCATCAAATGGATTTTATTTCTAAAGGAGCAATTGAAAATTTCTGTCCTCTTCAATAATCAGGACTTGACGATACATTTTTTCAATGTCAGAAGTCATTACGTATTTATGAAATCGAAAAAGGATTAATGTAGAATACAATTTTTCTTGAACCGTTGGACCATTAACAGTTCATTAAGTGAAACGTGTGAAGAAGTTCTACATAAAGCATCAAATACTACACGAAGTTTGGTAGTTGTAATTTGATGTGGAATAAAGTAGTGATTAGTATCTTGCATTTCGTCCAAAAGTGACATATAGCCCAAGTTAAAGTACTCCTTCATGAAATCATAATACATTTGCCTCATAGTATCATTTTCGGAAACTTTTCGTTCGAAAGATAGAAATCGTCATTCGGCAGTTTCAAACGAGTTTGCCAAAAATTTAGAGCCAGATGTAAAAGGTAAGGAAACCTCAAACTGTACTGACGTTAGACGTCGTACTGTATTTCTAAGGACATTTCTTCTGCTCCTCAGAATATATATCTTTATATTCGTTTGGAAGTTCTTCTAACTTCCAAAATATCCTGACTATTGAGTAGGGAGATCGAATGGTTAATATTCGACCGGTTATAACCGGTTTTTTGATTTTGTCGAAGAAGATTTTATCAAAATCTTCATTTTTCGAATACCGAATAAACCGCTTAATTTAACACGAATAACTGGTTAATTTAAACAAGTATAAATTTTATACGTTTGTATATTTTTTTATTGAAAATATGCTCATCGTTTAACTATTTGTATAAATTTAATTATTTTTGTTTAAATACGTGGTGCATAAATTTACATACAGTGCTGCTCGAAATCCAAGCAAATTTTCTTGTCGAGGCAATTAAGGGCTCGTATATTACTAATAGATTTATTCAAAGTAAACATTTAATTCTTGTTATCGTAGGCACCTAAATTATAACCATAATAACAAACCTTTAATTCCATTCTCTATCAAGTAATACAACAAAAACGAAATTAGCTCCTTGAGTAGCTGTTCGAAACTTAAGCATTCTTCAGTACTTTGTGTAATAAACTTTGTTTTTTATGGCCTCCGCACACCGTTTTGGCATAGTTTTTATGAGATTTGTTGGAATTATTGTTAGTATTGATTGCCACTTTAATTTTGCATCAGCTTCTGCTTATTTTTAAAACGACGTGGTCAAGCTCTGACCTTCAAGAATTAGGAATAGTTTTATTAATATAGTTTTATAATAAAAGAGCCGGTTAACCGGTTATTTGAAATATTATTAACCGAAAACCTTAAGTGTTAATTTTCGAAATATTCAAAAACTGGTTTTTGAGTCAAAATTGCTTTCAGCTTCTACAGAAGTGTTTATATGAAACACTTTATTGTCATTCGAGTCCTTTGAATGATTATACTCTCAAGTCAGAATCCAACCAAGCGAAGTTTTTTGAAGAACTGGAAGACTCGGGTATAAGTTGGACAGAAATATTTCTTACTCCTACCACGGCGGTCGCTAAGATTATACGCTCATTTGATGCTGAATAATTTACAGAAGCTTGAGAAATTGACGGCTGCTTAAAGTAGTTAACTGATTCATTGCCAGAACTTGTATTAGAAGGATGAAGTAATTAATTGTGTGATCCACAGAAGGAGCTTTTAGAAATCTTACTGTTCTTAATCTACTTTCGACATCACTAAATATAATAAATAGCATTCGTTATCTTTTTGTCATCACCAATTGACAACAAAAAATCATAGATCGCAGAAACTGTACCAATAATGCATCGCAAAGCAATAGCCGAAGTTTTTGCGATCTCCGGCAAATCAAAGAGCTTTGCAATATTATTAAAAAATAAGCATTCATTATCATAAACCTTTTTCAAGCTGGCTAATGATTTAGATAGTTTTCTTCAGAAATCTGAAAGGCCTTAAATAACCTAAGGCCGATTCGGAGAAGCATGAGATCGAATGGTTTAATTTTTCGATATCCATTAATGTCGGATCGTTGTCGACTAATTTCTCAAATAAACTCATGAAATTTTTATAAACTGAGTTTAGGTAGCTTCATATTTGGGAGTCCAGATTTGTGTGATTATAGTACGCCGAAAGATGTTTTAGGTATATTCGATTTTCGAATCTTTACCAAAAGACTCAAGACTTCGACCTTGTGGTCACACAAACATCCTCAAGCTCAGCTCTATCATCATTATCGGGATCAAATTTATCTACCTCTAAATGAAGCTTCATTGCTTGGTGAATATAAGTTGTACAAATATCTAACCGAGATTCGATTTTCATAGGATCAAATATATATCTAAATATCTATAACAGACTGTCGAATTCTCTCGATATTCTTTACAACTTTCGCTTTTTTGCAGGTAAATTCTCCAAAATTTCATCATAATTCTGAAGATTTTCTGCTTCGGAAGGAGAATAATGGCGTTTGGAGCTTCTGGTATTCATTACTATTTATATTATTCAAAATATTCGTCAAAGCAAGAAGTAAAAATTGGCCAAACTAAATTATTGATCGAAATATATTCATTTTAAAATTTTTTACTTGCTTTAGATTAAAAAATTTATTCACGATACAAAAGTATTCAAATACGCAATATCAGAATTTTCTATTCTAATGTAACCTACTCCTTTATATAAAATTATCGAATTGAATTAAGTCAAAAATATCTTAGAAAAAACACTTTTTACAGCCTTCTATAAATAAAATTATAAAGTTTATTGAGTACAATCTTTTTTTTTTTGTATTATAATAGAAATAAATGTCGATTGTTAATGTGAACGCACTGTATTATTAAGATATAATAATTATAAATATTTAAATTTCGATGCCAGTGTGAACACACAATCGACTTTATAGTAAACTCCCGTATGCAAATTGGCTTTTCCATGCTAATGTAAACGTAACACACTGTAAGCAGCTGTAATATGCAAAAAAAAAAAACACATACAAATGGTATATGAAAGCGCGGAATGGAGCACCGATCGAATAACGCACAAAGAAGGAACGAAAAAATAAACAAAAGCAACACGATATTGCTGAATGTTATCTTTTGAATAAAAAGGGTAAATTGTTTGTGTAAATTAGATATTTAATTTAACAAAATAACACTCGTGATTTGTTTTCACAATTAAGGGTGATTTTTTCTATTTGATAAAGAAAAACATTTATATGTATAAATAAATGAAATAATTGTTTCAAAAATGATCAGGTGTAAATTATTTCTTGTGTTCGACTAGAAAAGTGGTTTTAATTTTTGAATAAATTATAAAAATTTCTTAACTTTGAGTAACTTACAAAATTAAGGTCATATAAACGCAAGAATTATTTACACTTCTTTTGATCTGTATCGGTGCTACTTCCCAAGCTATGTTCTGCTCTACACAAAAAACACCGGCAACGGGGCATCTATCTAAGATCATGATGACGTAATAATGTTGAATTTCTCCTATTGTTGTGTTTTTTGTTGTCGCTTATTTGCTCCACAACTAGAGTATCCAATTATTCGACTTTTACTTTTATTCGAGTAAGAAATTAATTGATTTTAAACTTCTAAAATTGCTGCATTAATCGAGTAAGGTTTTCAAATTTTAGTACCGATAGAACAATTAACACAACACATTACGACGGTGTTCTAACGAATCGATAGAGTTGACTACTCTATCGGCTTCTGATTTCCCAATATTCACATTACCCATAGATACAGATGACAACACACCACAACGTTTGAGTGTTACAAAACAACATTGGGTCTTGCTTGCATTAAAATCGAGACTGTTCGCACTACCCCACTCAAAGATTGTGAGTGGTCGTTCATATTCATATTTTTTCCTAAATCTACAAGAGGCTAGGTTACGATAAAAAGAATATGAAGGACAAATGTTGTTGTCATCCGCGAAAGAATAGATAGTAATGAGTGTAAGAAAAAAGTCGTTAAGAAATATTAGAAATAGCGTAGGAGAAAAACAGAACTTTGCGATGCGATGTTGGTGATAAAATTGCATTAAAAAGTCTTGTCTAAATACATGAAATCGTCTATTATACTGATACTTTTTGTATTAGATTTTTTAAAATGTTCAATACTTTGTATTGTTTTGTTGAGCGCGTTAGAAGATTGTTTTCGTTTATATCCACAACTTCTTCTTAAAGATCATCGTTTGGTAGATTTTGGTCAGATTCAATATTAAGCACGATTGCACGATTTGATTCCAAGCTCTTTTATTTTGCTTTTGGAAATATATTTGAAAAGTAAGCAAAATTATGTTTGAAAAGTGTGTAATGAAATCAAGAAAAAGTAATATTTATACATGTCTCATTTTGTAATAAAATTTTAACAGAAAATATAAGCGTAAAACTAAATAATTTTCCACACACAAGTTGCTCGATTAATTGACACACATTGTTCGAGTTATTTGTTAGTCGAAATTGGCTATTTTCATTATTCGATCAAATAATGACAAAACAATTCTTCGATTAATCGAACAACTATTAATCGAGTGGATACTCTATCCACAACACTTCACTTCACTTAGTCTTTTTATGTTTTGTTTTTGTTTATTTGTTTGTGTTTTTATATTTTGTTTTATTTTTGTCTTTTGCGTCTTTATTTTAATTTTAATTAATTTATACAATGTAAACCACTCAGTTTTTATTTTAATTTTAAGTAATTTATAGAATTAAATAAAACACAAGAATTGGTTTAAAAAGAATTATAAACCTTTGTTTTTATTTTTTTTTAAACTTTAAATTATAAAGTTTTTCCTTAACAGTTTTTAGGGCTTTTAAAATATAATCTAAATACATTTCGGGCACTAAGGATAAATTAAGTGGAGCGAATTAAAAGAAAATCACCACCGTTCCGTTTTGTTTATGCTTTTCTAATAATGTTTATTTACATTTTCATTTACTTATACTCTAACTTAAAAACTATTCAGTAACTCCGTTGCTTATTTATAGACATATGTATCTTAGTCTACTTATTTATATAGTTATTAGACTTAAACCTAATTAATATTAGGATTATTCATATTTTGATTATTATTATTATAAATTCATTTTATGTATTATTATTGTTAAATGTATTCATATATTATGAACATATTTAAATATAAATCACATCAGAAATGACTCAACACTTGGGAACAATAAATGACATAGTCAAACTTTCCAGGTGCTATTCTATTATCAACACATTATAAACAATTAAATTCACAGGAAGAGTGGACATTGCACCTCCAATAAAAAATTATTTATTATCGTACATCTCAGTAAATATATCAGTGGGAGACGTCAAAAGCAGTCTTATCATTTTCTTTGTAAGGACTGATAGGTTGCAAAAAGAACGAATAGGATCAGGAAAAAAAATGAAATTTCTCTGTTATTTATAATATACATATTGTTACGAAAATGAAAATGCTGAAGAGAAAATTCACCACATCAGGGACTTATCGTGAGATTTTAGCTATGAACGTTATTGGTTTATGTCAATTACCTATAATTGCCATAATTATTAAGAGTGCTACCATCCACATTTCTAACGAAGTTGTCAGTTCGATTGTTTTTCGTGTATTATAATTTTACACCATTTGAAGTAACGTAGCTGAAAAGAAGGTTGAGTTTTTACTAGAACATTTCGAAATTAATAATGAAATTCTATAAAAGATGGCGCATTGTGTTTGGTGAGATTTAGTTATCATTTGGCTGTCATAAAGTAAAGTCTGTTTAGGCGTAAATAAAAAGTGTTGTATAAGCGAATCTCAATTTGCTGTATTAAGACAAACTTTATAAAAGTTATGGTGAGAAAATGAAACAACTCTAAAACAACAACAAATTAGTGTTTAATTTTATTTTAAGGCAATAAAAAAGAATTCGAACGTTTTAAAAAGATTAAAATGTAACAGTATTATTTCATCATCATCACAACGACCAAGCCCTATTGCAGGACACTGCGACAAATGGGATATATTGTGCCGCTTCCGGTCTATAGTTTGTTTAGCAGATCTGCTGCCTTCGTAACAAACACCAGCAGATCTGAAATCATAATGGTGGGTATGTCACCCAGTGAAACCATAAATTTACCTAAACATTTCCACCTAAAACTATCAAGAACTCCACATTCACACAATACATGTTACATCGTCTCTGATGCCTGTGAGCACAGTCTATAAACATCCACATCTGTAGCCGCCATCCTCTTCAGATGCACTTTTAGTCTACAGTAGCCACTAAGAAACACCGTAAGTAGCTTCAAGTCCGGCCTGCCATACTTGAGAACCTTAAAGCAATGCCCAAATTGCGGACTGATCGCCGCCTTAGACTGGCAAAGTCTTCTTTGGGCATTGTAGTGTTACAAACATCTGGCAATTTCTAAATCCTTGGATAAATACAAATTCAACATGTAAAAAAACAGGGACACTTTTTGGAGACTCTGTGGTTGTTTAAAACTGCCCGACTATGACCGATAAGTCGTACCACTAGGAGTGAATTAATTCCCAAAGCTCATTATAATTTGCGTGACGCGCTTCTCTGGTTCCTTTTTTTACTACATTCCACAAATTACCTATCGCGTTTAAATCTAGAGCCTGTGGGGGCCTGTCAAATACAGTGGTATTGTTATCTTCGAACCTTTTCTGCGAACACTTTGCAGTTGAACACCCATTGTAGAGGCTTATTCTATTTGGGCTAAGGTAGCATAAAAGTTCGGAGGATTTTAACATAATATGTTGTGTCTTGAATTTGTAAGGGAGAAGAGAAAAACGAAAGGGGGTGAGTACACACTTTGATGTACTTGCAATGTCGCTTTGTTCTTCGTTTGTATTTATACAGAGTTGTATTTGTTTACATGTTTTATTTGATATATTCTTTCATTTTTTATTTCGTAGTGAAGTTTGTTATATAAAAAACAGAACGCCCGGTAAAAGAAAACAAAATTTGTCAAAGCAAAATTTAAACGTGCAGAAGCGAAACAAAGTTTAAAAGAAAATGTAAAAGAGTTTGTCAAAGTACTTTGCAAAGTACTTTGAACGTGCAAACGACGTCTAAAGCATGGTAGCGGTAATATTGAAGTTTTATGGTAATTTTTCTACTATGGTGTTGGGTCACTATATCGTCTACAGAAACTTATAAAAGCAATCGATTGAAATCCTTTGAACTTGATGATGATGATGGATGAAACTACTTATTGCATTAAGATTTTTCTGCTAAGAAATGAATCCGGTTTTATTGTAGTTAATTATATAAAACCGTGGTTTCTGCAAATAACATAACTGAGGCTCCTTGGAATGATTTTTATTATTAAAGAATTTGAATAAATATAAAAAAGCTACTTTAGTGGCAAGTGCTTGCTTAAAAAAGTTTCTAAATCATCTTTGGTACTTGACAGATGAGCCATTAATCTTTTATATTTTTGATGAAAATTTACCTCTCAAACAAAGGTAACGAATTGGTGAAAATTGGCGTGTGTTAATCAATATCAAAGAAATTGAAGACGACGAAGATGTCTGTTAGCTCCAAAATTATATATTCTAGCCTATGAACAATTTAATGACTTTTTGGTAAAAGATTTACCATCTAGCTTGATAACCAAAAAGGTCTTGAATTTCTTTAAATGCTTTAAAATAAACACATCATATATTTAAACTGATATCAGTGACTGGTTTCGTAACGAGAGAGGAAATATTATCTGCTATAAATGTTGTAAACGACTTTCTGCAGAGGGGAATCAAATTGATGGAAGAGTTCAACATAGTATTCACTAAAAATAAGCATCAAAAACAGTTTATTCTTTAAGTAGGACATAACTTTACATATACATAATTTTTTTAGTTTTCTTTTGTAATTAGTAATAACATACTTAATTTTTCAGGTCGTGCAAAACTACAGGCAGAAATACCCGCAGACACTAAAAAAGTAATATGTTCTTAATGTAGACTATTAATAATATAGCTGTAAAAAACTTCTGAAGGTATATGTTTCAACCTAATGTGGTACGCGTTAAAATGAAGACATCGATATATATATCATCCTCTAGCATCAATCCCTTTATGAAGCCTATTGGTAATGGAATTAATCTGGCTCTGCAGGAGTTCTAATGGAATGTCCGCCCACAACTTTGTGACCTCTTCTAGTGTTTCTGCTTTAATTCTTTTGCGCTTTATATACGACCAATCATTTTCAATGACGTTTAAATCTGGACTTTGAGGTGGAAAATTTAGTTTTTCGATGCAATTTTCTATTAAAAACTTTTTTATCATTTAGCCTTATGGCATGGTGCGTGTCCTGTTAAGGAACGAACGCATCTCCATTCAACCTATCACCAGAGGGGAATGCGTAATCATTTAAAATCCTCAAATATTGATATTGATTCATTGGACCGTCGATTGGAACTAAGTCACCTAAGCCGTTAAACTATATAGAACCCAAGAACAAGACTGTGCCGTGGCTAACGATTTAAACAACAGGTGCTGCTTTTTTGTGAATTTTTTTGTTTAACGGTTTCTGTTAAAAAAAAAAAAATCACAAAAATGCAGCACCTATTGTTTAAATAGTATATATATATATATATATATATATATATATATATATATATATATATATATATATATATATATATATATATATATATATATATATTATAATATTATTATTATTATTATTATTATTATTATTATTATTATTATTATTATTATTATTATTATTATTATTATTATTATTATTATTATTATTATTATTATTATTATTATTATTATTATTATTATTATTATTATTATTATTATTATTATTATTATTATTATTATTATTATTATTATTATTATTATTATTATTATTATTATTATTATTATTATTATTATTATTATTATTATTATTATTATTATTATTATTATTATTATTATTATTATTATTATTATTATTATTATTATTATTATTATTATTATTATTATTATTATTATTATTATTATTATTATTATTATTATTATTATTATTATTATTATTATTATTATTATTATTATTTATTATTATTATTATTATTATTATTATTATTATTATTATTATTATTATTATTATTATTATTATTATTATTATTATTATTATTATTATTATTATTATTATTATTATTATTATTATTATTATTATTATTATTATTATTATTATTATTATTATTATTATTATTATTATTATTATTATTATTATTATTATTATTATTATTATTATTATTATTATTATTATTATTATTATTATTATTATTATTATTATTATTATTATTATTATTATTATTATTTATTATTATTATATTATTATTATTATTATTATTATTATTATTATTATTATTATTATTATTATTATTATTATTATTATTATTATTATTATTATTATTATTATTATTATTATTATTATTATTATTATTATTATTATTATTATTATTATTATTATTATTATTATTATTATTATTATTATTATTATTATTATTATTATTATTATTATTATTATTATTATTATTATTATTATTATTATTATTATTATTATTATTATTATTATTATTATTATTATTATTATTATTATTATTATTATTATTATTATTATTATTATTATTATTATTATTATTATTATTATTATTATTATTATTATTATTATTATTATTATTATTATTATTATTATTATTATTATTATTATTATTATTATTATTATTATTATTATTATTATTATTATTATTATTATTATTATTATTATTATTATTATTATTATTATTATTATTATATTATTATTATTATTATTATTATTATTATTATTATTATTATTATTATTATTATTATTATTATTATTATTATTATTATTATTATTATTATTATTATTATTATTATTATTATTATTATTATTATTATTATTATTATTATTATTATTATTATTATTATTATTATTATTATTATTATTATTATTATTATTATTATTATTATTATTATTATTATTATTATTATTATTATTATTATTATTATTATTATTATTATTATTATTATTATTATTATTATTATTATTATTATTATTATTATTATTATTATTATTATTATTATTATTATTATTATTATTATTATTATTATTATTATTATTATTATTATTATTATTATTATTATTATTATTATTATTATTATTATTATTATTATTATTATTATTATTATTATTATTATTATTATTATTATTATTATTATTATTATTATTATTATTATTATTATTATTATTATTATTATTATTATTATTATTATTATTATTATTATTATTATTATTATTATTATTATTATTATTATTATTATTATTATTATTATTATTATTATTATTATTATTATTATTATTATTATTATTATTATTATTATTATTATTATTATTATTATTATTATTATTATTATTATTATTATTATTATTATTATTATTATTATTATTATTATTATTATTATTATTATTATTATTATTATTATTATTATTATTATTATTATTATTATTATATTATTATTATTATTATTATTATTATTATTATTATTATTATTATTATTATTATTATTATTATTATTATTATATTATTATTATTATTATTATTATTATTATTATTATTATTATTATTATTATTATTATTATTATTATTATTATTATTATTATTATTATTATTATTATTATTATTATTATTATTATTATTATTATTATTATTATTATTATTATTATTATTATTATTATTATTATTATTATTATTATTATTATTATTATTATTATTATTATTATTATTATTATTATTATTATTATTATTATTATTATTATTATTATTATTATTATTATTATTATTATTATTATTATTATTATTATTATTATTATTATTATTATTATTATTATTATTATTATTATTATTATTATTATTATTATTATTATTATTATTATTATTATTATTATTATTATTATTATTATTATTATTATTATTATTATTATTATTATTATTATTATTATTATTATTATTATTATTATTATTATTATTATTATTATTATTATTATTATTATTATTATTATTATTATTATTATTATTATTATTATTATTATTATTATTATTATTATTATTATTATTATTATTATTATTATTATTATTATTATTATTATTTATTATTATTATTATTATTATTATTATTATTATTATTATTATTATTATTATTATTATTATTATTATTATTATTATTATTATTATTATTATTATTATTATTATTATTATTATTATTATTATTATTATTATTATTATTATTATTATTATTATTATTATTATTATTATTATTATTATTATTATTATTATTATTATTATTATTATTATTATTATTATTATTATTATTATTATTATTATTATTATTATTATTATTATTATTATTATTATTATTATTATTATTATTATTATTATTATTATTATTATTATTATTATTATTATTATTATTATTATTATTATTATTATTATTATTATTATTATTATTATTATTATTATTATTATTATTATTATTATTATTATTATTATTATTATTATTATTATTATTATTATTATTATTATTATTATTATTATTATTATTATTATTATTATTATTATTATTATTATTATTATTATTATTATTATTATTATTATTATTATTATTATTATTATTATTATTATTATTATTATTATTATTATTATTATTATTATTATTATTATTATTATTATTATTATTATTATTATTATTATTATTATTATTATTATTATTATTATTATTATTATTATTATTATTATTATTATTATTATTATTATTATTATTATTATTATTATTATTATTATTATTATTATTATTATTATTATTATTATTATTATTATTATTATTATTATTATTATTATTATTATTATTATATTATTATTATTATTATTATTATTATTATTATTATTATTATTATTATTATTATTATTATTATTATTATTATTATTATTATTATTATTATTATTATTATTATTATTATTATTATTATTATTATTATTATTATTATTATTATTATTATTATTATTATTATTATTATTATTATTATTATTATTATATTATTATTATTATTATTATTATTATTATTAGTATTATTATTATTATTATTATTATTATTATTATTATTATTATTATTATTATTATTATTATTATTATTATTATTATTATTATTATTATTTATTATTATTATTATTATTATTATTATTATTATTATTATTATTATTATTATTATTATTATTATTATTATTATTATTATTATTATTATTATTATTATTATTATTATTATTATTATTATTATTATTATTATATTATTATTATTATTATTATTATTATTATATTATTATATTATTATTATTATTATTATTATTATTATTATTTATTATTATTATTATATTATTATTATTATTATTATTATTATTATTATTATTATTATTATTATTATTATTATTATTATTATTATTATTATTATTATTATTATTATTATTATTATTATTATTATTATTATTATTATTATTATTATTATTATTATTATTATTATTATTATTATTATTATTATTATTATTATTATTATTATTATTATTATTATTATTATTATTATTATTATTATTATTATTATTATTATTATTATTATTATTATTATTATTATTATTATTATTATTATTATTATTATTATTATTATTATTATTATTATTATTATTATTATTATTATTATTATTATTATTATTATTATTATTATTATTATTATTATTATTATTATTATTATTATTATTATTATTATTATTATTATTATTATTATTATTATTATTATTATTATTATTATTATTATTATTATTATTATTATTATTATTATTATTATTATTATTATTATTATTATTATTATTATTATTATTATTATTATTATTATTATTATTATTATTATTATTATTATTATTATTATTATTATTATTATTATTATTATTATTATTATTATTATTATTATTATTATTAGTATTATTATTATTATTATTATTATTATTATTATTATTATTATTATTATTATTATTATTATTATTATTATTATTATTATTATTATTATTATTATTATTATTATTATTATTATTATTATTATTATTATTATTATTATTATTATTATTATTATTATTATTATTATTATTATTATTATTATTATTATTATTATTATTATTATTATTATTATTATTATTATTATTATTATTATTATTATTATTATTATTATTATTATTATTATTATTATTATTATTATTATTATTATTATTATTATTATTATTATTATTATTATTATTATTATTATTATTATTATTATTATTATTATTATTATTATTATTATTATTATTATTATTATTATTATTATTATTATTATTATTATTATTATTATTATTATTATTATTATTATTATTATTATTATTATTATTATTATTATTATTATTATTATTATTATTATTATTATTATTATTATTATTATTATTATTATTATTATTATTATTATTATTATTATTATTATTATTATTATTATTATTATTATTATTATTATTATTATTATTATTATTATTATTATTATTATTATTATTATTATTATTATTATTATTATTATTATTATTATTATTATTATTATTATTATTATTATTATTATTATTATTATTATTATTATTATTATTATTATTATTATTATTATTATTATTATTATTATTATTATTATTATTATTATTATTATTATTATTATTATTATTATTATTATTATTATTATTATTATTATTATTATTATTATTATTATTATTATTATTATTATTATTATTATTATTATTATTATTATTATTATTATTATTATTATTATTATTATTATTATTATTATTATTATTATTATTATTATTATTATTATTATTATTATTATTATTATTATTATTATTATTATTATTATTATTATTATTATTATTATTATTATTATTATTATTATTATTATTATTATTATTATTATTATTATTATTATTATTATTATTATTATTATTATTATTATTATTATTATTATTATTATTATTATTATTATTATTATTATTATTATTATTATTATTATTATTATTATTATTATTATTATTATTATTATTATTATTATTATTATTATTATTATTATTATTATTATTATTATTATTATTATTATTATTATTATTATTATTATTATTATTATTATTATTATTATTATTATTATTATTATTATTATTATTATTATTATTATTATTATTATTATTATTATTATTATTATTATTATTATTATTATTATTATTATTATTATTATTATTATTATTATTATTATTATTATTATTATTATTATTATTATTATTATTATTATTATTATTATTATTATTATTATTATTATTATTATTATTATTATTATTATTATTATTATTATTATTATTATTATTATTATTATTATTATTATTATTATTATTATTATTATTATTATTATTATTATTATTATTATTATTATTATTATTATTATTATTATTATTATTATTATTATTATTATTATTATTATTATTATTATTATTATTATTATTATTATTATTATTATTATTATTATTATTATTATTATTATTATTATTATTATTATTATTATTATTATTATTATTATTATTATTATTATTATTATTATTATTATTATTATTATTATTATTATTATTATTATTATTATTATTATTATTATTATTATTATTATTATTATTATTATTATTATTATTATTATTATTATTATTATTATTATTATTATTATTATTATTATTATTATTATTATTATTATTATTATTATTATTATTATTATTATTATTATTATTATTATTATTATTATTAGTATTATTATTATTATTATTATTATTATTATTATTATTATTATTATTATTATTATTATTATTATTATTATTATTATTATTATTATTATTATTATTATTATTATTATATTATTATTATTATTATTATTATTATTATTATTATTATTATTATTATTATTATTATTATTATTTATTATTATTATTATTATTATTTATTATTATTATTATTATTATTATTATTATTATTATTATTATTATTATTATTATTATTATTATTATTATTATTATTATTATTATTATTATTATTATTATTATTATTATTATTATTATTATTATTATTATTATTATTATTATTATTATTATTATTATTATTATTATTATTATTATTATTATTATTATTATTATTATTATTATTATTATTATTATTATTATTATTATTATTATTATTATTATTATTATTATTATTATTATTATTATTATTATTATTATTATTATTATTATTATTATTATTATTATTATTATTATTATTATTATTATTATTATTATTATTATTATTATTATTATTATTATTATTATTATTATTATTATTATTATTATTATTATTATTATTATTATTATTATTATTATTATTATTATTATTATTATTATTATTATTATTATTATTATTATTATTATTATTATTATTATTATTATTATTATTATTATTATTATTATTATTATTATTATTATTATTATCTTAGATATATATGTTTATCTTAGATTCCTTTAAGCGCCGTCGGTCTATCATTTCGCTGAAATGAATGTTAGAGAAAGAAATCCGCTCTAATGTCACAGCTTTGGGGATTAAAAATGCATTGGACTTAAGTTTCCGGACGATTAGTCTAGACTCAAGTTTTGTGGTTTTGCGTTCTCTTTCTGTTCGCCGCAAATTATGAACTGTTTTCTTATACTTACTTATTTGGTAGTAAATATACCATATTACTTAGCTATATTTAAAACCTGTTATATTTGGTTTCTATTTCAGTCCTGACAGCTTCATTTAATTCCGATACTTTCTCCATAGTCTCTTGTTATTATTAAGCAACCTTTAGTGTTGTTTGTTATTAAATGTAAAAAAGTACAATATTTAACAACAGCGCAACTTTGTACCAAGCTTTAACTAATGTAGTAAAAACTTATGGAAATATGCAATGTCAAAATAATTATGCCGTTATAAATGTTTGTCCTAAACTGTATTTTTCTCTTTAAAAAGCGAGTGCATAATGAATTCAGCGAAATATTTTACATGTTTATTATTAAGAAAAAGTGTAAACGAAATCAAGTAAAGATATTGTGTTATATAAAACTGAACAGTTAAACATCGAAAGATATGCCCATTTTTGTTAGCTAGTGTATGTGCAAAATCCTCATAAAATGTACCTAGTATATTCGCAAATGTGTAACAAATGCATCTCAATATATTTTGTAAACATATGACCTATTTGTAAATGCAAAAGATAAAAAATAATAATTTTTGTCTTTTTTTGGTGACTATAATATACTACATATAAACAAATAGGATTCATTGGGTAGTATGTTTTTTTGGGATTTGGAAGAAAAAAAATCATTACTTATAAAACTCAACACAAAAATAATTTTGAATTTTTTTTTCTGTACAGGGTGGTTCGACATTAATTTCAATAAACTTCTTCCGCCTATTTCGTGTAATGCGTTTGGTAAAATTGTTAAGTAAAGGGGAAGGCATAAGAACGTTGTTGTGGACATTTATTAAATCATTCCAAGCTCTACCTTATGTAGCACTCTTAATTGTAATGCTTTTCTTTATTTATGCCGTCATTGGAATGCAGGTCTGTAACTTTTAAATCTTAAAGTAAATACATTTTTATTATTTTGCAATTAATCCATTTAAACTAATTACAGGTCTTTGGGAAAATCGCTCTGGACGATGATACAGCCATACATCGTAATAATAATTTTCAAACATTTCCACAAGCCGTTTTGGTGCTATTTCGTTCGGCAACCGGTGAAGCCTGGCAGGATATTATGATAGATTGTTCGCCCCGCGACGAAGTTAAATGTGACGAAGAATCTGATTCCCATCCTGGACTATGTGGTTCAAGCATTGCTTTCCCGTATTTTATATCATTTTATGTTCTCTGTAGTTTTTTGGTATGTTTGTGTAATAAAAATCATATAAAAGTCAATGACATTCATCAAAAAAAAAAAAAAAAATTTAAGATTATCAATCTTTTTGTTGCTGTAATCATGGACAATTTTGATTATTTAACTCGCGATTGGTCGATTTTGGGTCCACATCACTTGGATGAATTTATACGTCTGTGGAGTGAATATGATCCAGATGCAAAAGGACGTATTAAACATTTAGATGTTGTTACGCTTCTAAGAAAAATTTCACCACCCTTAGGATTCGGAAAACTGTGTCCTCATCGAATGGCTTGTAAACGTTTGGTTTCAATGAATATGCCCTTAAACTCTGATGGCACCGTCTTGTTTAATGCTACTCTTTTTGCTGTAGTGCGCACCTCCTTAAGTATCAAAACCGATGGTAACATTGACGATGCAAATGCAGAATTACGAGCCACTATTAAACAAATTTGGAAACGTACAAATCCAAAATTGCTTGATCAAGTAGTGCCACCACCAGGCAATGATGATGAGGTCACGGTGGGTAAGTTTTATGCTACATATCTAATCCAGGACTATTTTAGGCGTTTCAAGAAACGTAAGGAACAAGGAGGAAAAGGAGATCAAACAGAAAGTAGTACCGTAACGTTGCAAGCTGGCTTGCGAACACTGCATGAAGTATCGCCAGCTTTAAAAAGAGCCATATCTGGCAACTTGGATGAATTGGCCGAAGAACCAGAACCAATGCATAGAGTAAGTTTTTGAAAAGACAATAGTCTATATAAGACCTTTAATACACATTTAAAAATTTTTGGCTTTAGCGTCATCACACTTTATTTGGTAGCGTTTGGTCTTCCTTCCGCCGACACAGTAATGTACAGCAGCAAAAAACTCAATTGAATGGTAATATTACTAGTGGTGGGTCGGAAGCCAAGCAAACGCGCTCGGGCATTTCAAATTTAGATTCCGAGTACATTTACGATTCGGTACACTGTAGTGTTGCCGAAGGCATTAATCACTTAACTAAAAACCTAATGCAATCCCGAGTTAACCAGAAATTATCTCTGGCTATTAACGACGAACAAAATTTAGACAATAGCATAACTGATATAAAAGCTAATGAAGAATTACGTACTTATAGTGAAGCAATATCAATGCGACCTTTAAGGATGAAAAATGGTGGAAGTGGCCGTGGAACTGGTTTGAGTATTACGTCAGCACTAGATACTAATGAGTAAGTATAAAGTTTTTTTTTTCTGAAAATTAAATGAGTAATACTTTTATACTAAAGAAATAAAGAAATTAATCTTAATCAAGATTGATAACACGTAAACTGAACAAAGATCATATGATTTAAAGATAGCCTCATATTATATGTATAATACAAAATAATAATTAACTATTTTTAAAAATGCAAATCAAGTACAGTACATGTCTTTCCAATCTTATTATTTCTTCGCTATCTTTTAACAGCAATATTAATAAGAGGTTTACATGGTTACTTAATATTTGGAAATTACGATTGCTAAAGTTTTGTAGGAGTTGTCCGCACGAAAATATCTGGGAACCCTAAAAACTAAGACAGGTATGACTTGAAGTTGTAAAAGAAAATTTTAAAGAACGCGCGTTGATTAAAAATTACATCAACCATTCTTAAACGTTAGACTCGTCTTATCAAAAAAATTTGTACACATCAGAAACAGAATTTGTGGAGGCGGAAAAAACAACAAAAACATCTAACGCAACGAGTGCACACTCCATTAGAGTCCATTGGGGATATAGTATGGCAAAGGTATTTAGAATGGACGCCAAACCGTCAATTTTTTACACAGAACAATCAGGTATTTATTTCATCCAAACGGATTCACAATTCGCAATTGAAGGCTTCAAATTGGACATGCCAATGTGCCTTTACCTACTCTCATTACTAGAACCACTGTTTCTGTTGCAAGTCGCAGACATTATACGCAACCTTCTTACTACAAACAAATACAAGACAATCAAAAATGATTTAATTGCTGAATATATAGTTTCTGATCATCTAAAGCTTCGAAATCTTATTCAGGAAATCGAACTTGGGGACCTTAAACCATCACAGCTCTTGAAAAGAATGAAGGACCTAGAGGTAATAACATAATCGATGATGCATTGTAGTCCTTATGGATGGAACAGTCACCAGAAACAGTTCGGTCAATGGTGGTAATTGATTATATAGTTCTACACAAAGGACTTTCCAGGCTGATAAATTAATGGAGGTGAAGAACTATTCCTCTATAACAACCACTAAAGACAATGCAAGCCTTTTTTTACAGTTTTAAAATTGGAAACTAACTGTAAGATTAACTAACAAATTGTATTCAAATCTTAAAACTAAAAATTATACTAAATAAGTCAGTAATCAGCCAGAGCGGGCCGAAATTGCACGGAGTCATGGGATTAATTTGAAGTTATTCTAGCTCTTCTTCGAATCAGGTTCGCAGTATCTCTTCTTCTTATACGGATGTGACTAGGATTATTCAAGATTTCACGGGCTAGTGGGTTCGAGTTAACCACTAACTTCTTTAAGTACGTCTCTGCAAACTTTGCGATTTCCTCTCTAACCATTCGCACGTTCAGATTCTTGTAAATGTTTGAATTTCTTGTACACCATGGAACATTTGTTAATAGTCGGGCAATTTTATTTTGGCACCTTTGTATTTGTTCAATTTTTGAAGCTGTCAGTGCCCCAAAATTGTACTCCGTAGCACCATATTAATTAATAATCATATATTAATAATCAAATTTAATTGTATCGCCTTTATTTATATTTCGATTAACTAAGCATCTATGCGACTTTTCCATGTTGGCCGGCGTTCAAGATGTAGTTCCGAATATTTAACGTTAGAACTCTGGGGGATAATTGGTTGTGTATTTAATTAATTGGTTAATTAATTGGTTGTGTAATAGCTTGGCGGGACTCTTTACACAAAACAAATGTCACGTGTGTATATTATTGCTCGTTAACCATTATTATTGTCATGAAACTTGTATAATACGGTTTGTTTTCATTAATTAAAAAAAATTGTAATAGGTGATTTTTCGTATTATTGACGGTAATAGGTTTGACTTAAGTAAAAATAAGTTAAATATACAAAGTGAGAAATAAAAAAAGTAATGAGTATAAAATTTTTTTATAAAAATAAGTTGCTCTATGTTAGTTATTAAATACATAAATCGAGAACAACTTAACCGATTTACAAACCAATACATGCGTTGGAAAGCTCTACTTTCACTAATTGTTCAAATAGGTTCATATTAAATTAAAATTATAAGTTAAAAAGTGGGCGAAGTCTCATAAGTTGTATGGTACATCCCATAGAAAGTACATATTTTTTTCTATGTATCTTGAGAACGGTTAGAGAAAACGTTTTAAAGTTCGGTCTAAATGATTTGGTAGCTAATACAAATCATCAGTTTAAAGTGGCTGCGTCAATTCCCATATGTACATAAATAGTTACAATTAATATGTGTATATCTTTAGATCGGTAGTAGTAGTTGGTTTAAGCAACTTCTTAGACAGAACACATCATCAATCAATTACTTAATAGATTGAATAAGTTGGCATGGTACCTTCGATTCATACTACTACGAATATGGAATTTTGCATGTATGGAAAACGGAAAAAGGTAAAGCCTCGTTATCTATTCACATCAGCCAAAAACGGGGGAGATTTTATCAGGTGGGCCATTTAAAAGTTGAAATTTTAGTCTTCGACTAGCTCTTAATTTAAGCTGACGTATCAGATTATTGCGCTATTCGTTCTTTCATAGACCTGTTACTTACCCGGACTCTCTATCTGTCGTGTCTTTCATTTCTTTTCTTTTATTTCTTTATTTACATTTCAATAACTTATTCATAGTAACTTTATAATTACAATGCCCGCAGGGCCTCTCAACCTTGGAGACAACAGATTTGCTATATTGTCAAATATTAGTCCCAAGAGAAAAAAAAATAAAGACTCGATATCTTTTCCTGAACTTCCAAAACATACTCAACCAAATCCCAAATATATTATGATGGAATCAAGCGACCCGAACAAGCCCTTATCAAGCTATTCATGCTTCGCAGTACATCGAGCAATTCAAATCATCAGTAATGAAATCACATCAATATCCCAACTACGCCACGGCAATCGTCTTATGCTCGTCAACAATCAACAAGATGCTGATATATTTTTAAATTCAAAAGAATTACTTGGAAGGGTTAAACTACACAAAAGGGACTTTTTTGCCCCCTATTTAAGCGATATCCCTGAGGCAGAAATAATTAAGGAACTTGCCAATCAAGGCGTTGTGGACGTGTATAAATTTCAAAAATTGGGAGGTAATGTTCAGAAAAAGACAGAAGTTTTATTAATTAATTTTGACCTTTATAACTTACCAACAAAATAAAAATAAGCTGGAATTTGGTTAATGTTCGTGAATATTTCAGAAATCCTATGCGTTATAAAACCTGCCAAAAACTTGGCCACTCGAAAAACCAAAAATCCATCAAGTTGCCCAGAATGTAATCTCCCTCCCCATACCCCTAACCTATGCACACACATACAATATGCAAAATGTCTTGAAAAATAACTTTCAAAAATAAAAATTAAAAATAAATGCACAATTAAAGAAGCTTGGCATATCCTGAAAAATAATATACCAACAATTTCACCAAATACAACATGCTCGGCTGTTGCCTCTCAAAACTCTAATAAAAAACAACAAATAATTGAAAACAGCATGGAAACAGAATTTATAAGTACAACAGAAAATAATTTACAAAGCATGCAAAATAATTCATCCAATTCTAAATCCGTTACATCTTCTATCCCCACTCTCTCTCTTGAGAAACAAAAATTTATTACAACAACAATACAATCCATTACTCCGAACTTGGAAAATACCCACAACACTTTTAAAGAAATCGAATCACCCATCAATAATAGGTACGGAAAAGTAGATAATAAGAAGCAAAAAGACATTAGTTATGAAGAGTCAACAAGTAAAGAAGAGTAATACTCTCTTCTGTACTTGATACTCTTAATTGTTATTTTATGAACAATGATAAATATTATACAGTGGAATATGAATGGCTGCAAAATAACTACAACGAATTACCTCTTCTCATAAAAGATAATAAACCAGATGTAATTGCAATACGTACCATATAACAGCACAAATATAATCACACATAAACAGTATGAGGCTTGAAAAATATATCAATCAGCAACCACCAACCACATATAATAATAGTAAATTTGAATCCTTGGAGTACTCGTGGGGCTTAGATCTGCAAAATTATTGAACAATTTTTATTCTTAATTACTCTGTCTGTTTACAATCTTGTAAACAACAACAATTACTCGGCAGATCTTAATGATCTTCCTTATACTTAATGATCTTCCAACCCGATCGTAGTTGTAACTTAGATTCGAACACAACCTTTTCAAACAGAGGTTATCCACACTTAACTCTCTTTACTGAGTTAGCTCCAACTGAACTGGTTTTTACTTCACTACTAGCTTCACGAGTTTACTCCTTATAAACTCTCTTCACACCAACTGGACTCGCTGAGTTTACTTTACTTAAACTGCACTTGCTGAGTTTACGACACATAAACTGATTGCTGTTCGCATCGATGTGCTTTTTATATGGCTGAGTAAACAACACATCGAAATCTCTCGAACCTCTCGATATTTCTGGTAGATTCCATTTCTTTTTTAATTTCTTTTTAGTTCTCTTGTAGCCATGCGTATATAAACATCGGCCTTTTTCAGCTTTTAGTACGGTTTGACATTCTGCCTATAAAATTGTTCCAGTTAAAAATGAAAACGGTTTGAAATTTCCCCAATACAATTGTTCAGGTTAGAAATTAAATATTATTTCATTCAGGTGGCTACTGCGGAAACCAAACATCGTTCACATCAATACCATGAAGAGCGGGCACAAACAAATTGGTTATCAAGCTGCGATAGGTGTCTTCATTGACCGTAATGGATGCGCCGTCCTCATTTTCAAAGAAATGTGGGCCAATGATGCCTCCGCTTCAAAAGCCTCACCAAACAGTCACTCGTAATGGGTGCATTGGCTTCTGTAAAATCAGGTTTGGGTTTTCTGAACCACAAATTCGGCAATTTTGCTTATTAATGTACCCATTAAGATGAAAATGAGCTTCACCCGAAAAGATGATTTTTTTGCAAAATCGACATCATCGTGCAGTTTCTCGTTAGTCTATCTAGCGAAGCGAAAACAAAACGGATAGTCATGCGGCTTCAACTCTTGAACCAATTGAAGTTTGTTAGGCGTCATACCGAGATCTTTTCGCAAAATTCGAAATAAGCTGGTGCGTGAAATGTTTAATTCTTGCGAATTGATGTTGATGGATTCTCACGCACACTCTCAGCCACAGCTTCGATATTTTCGGGTATACGCACTGTATGAGCACGCTTACGTTTTGGCGCATCAACAATGAAACCAGTTTCACGAACTTTAGAAATTAACCTGCGTATACCGGGCACTGTTTCCGACCACGTGTCTTTGTTTTGGAAATAAATATCCAATAAATCCCAACATTGCTCAAGCGTAAATCGATTTGGAGATAATGTACTGAATTTTGTGACAGAATAGAACGGCATAAGTATTGCCAGATTCAAAATAACCGCTGGTTCAAATTTAAACCGATAGGTGGCCCACCCAATATAAGAGCATATTGCACAAAATACACCGGATAAAAACTATGGGGGGGGCTATCTTATATGCATTCTTTTGTGTGTGTGTGTTTTTGCCATATAAAATGTGTGCATTCCTTTACATTTTGTTTATGAGAAATAAAATTTTATAGATATACAACACAAAGGCTCTCAGCAACGCGGGAAGGGTTACCTCTAGTTAAATATATAAATTATATAAATAAGTAAAACAACAAAAACAAGTCCATTATCTTAATTGATGAGCATGCCAAGTGCAAATGCTATTAAATTCCGAATAAATAGCGCGAATAGCAAAAATTCATATATAATCTTCAATGCTCTAATAAAAAATATATGGTTCCGTGTTCTTAATCGCGGATCCAGCAAGCCGTGTACATTGCCTTAGTGACCCAGCTAGTGAAAAGAATCGAACACTAATAACCAAAATAAAGTACTATCCATTTTCCAGTGCTTTCTACTATACATACCGAAGTACATTCAAAAAAGGCCCCAATCCAGATGGGAATGGACGGGTACGCAACCATATAAAAAGGGGGAGAAACCCAAACTCTAATAAAATGGTATTCAGGGCTAAAATTTCTAAAAAGAGTGACAAATCGTTTTTATATCTTGGCTACCGAAGCACCGGAATACTTAAAGGCTCCAAAATCTTTCAAACCTTACATAATTTATTTGTAGCAAAATAATACTAACGAAGTATTAAAGTACCTGGTTTCTTTTGTAGGAAAGAACCCTTTTTAAGTCACAATTAATCGGGAAAGCATTCATGAAATTAAAACTCAGATATAAACCGAAAGTGACTACCGTTAAATTGTAACCGATTTCGAAGCTCGAAACAAAAATTTATATATACTAATTGAAGACTAGTAAAGGTCTTCAAATCGTTTTAAAGGGCAGAGAATCCTACGTGACCCCGGATGAAGTAAAAAGGGGTTGATTAGTAAAAGGTTTAAATTTAAAATCGAGAGGTTGCACAACCGATGTTTACGGTAGAAATGGAACCAGAAACCGGAACGGAAACCATCCCATTTACGATTTACCATGGAAGAGCTCCACAAACGTACAGGACTCGACCAGTGTATGAAGTGCCAGGAATATGGGCACACCAAAGCTTACTGCAAACTACCTTCTATTTGTGTTGTCTGCGGTGATCTGCAGAATTCATCTGTATGTGACAAGCCCAAAGAAGACTAAAAGGCCAAGAAATGCAGTAACTGGTGGTGGTGTGTTCTGTCGTTTGTGCCGTCAATACGTGTTTCTGTTGTCCTACCATAATGTTCCAGTGCCATTTCTAATATATATTTTTTTCTTTAAATTAAATTACAAACAATAAAAATAAAAATTAAAAAACTAAAATAGAACAACAAAAATTCAAGATCAAAAGTGAAGACAAAAAATTAAACAATAAAAATCATAACATAAACACACATAATTATAACACTTGACAAATAATTAAGATTTTAAATATAATAACAACAACATAATTTAAGAGAATTTTATTAAAAACACACTAGAAAAACAGAGAACATAACAATAATTGCAACAACTCTTGATAAGGCAGTTCGTAATAAAGAATTGAGGAACAACAAAAAATAACAAAACAACATAAAATTATCAACCAACAAAAATTCAACGAAACAATTTCTCAAAAGAGAATTGTGGAACAAATATAACCAGCAATCATAACGGAACATACAATAATATTAAAATAAATAAATAGAACAAGAAAATACATCATCAATAAGAACGAAAACAACAATATATTAATAACAAAACAAATTATTGGAATGAAACAAACAACAAAACACTAACATAAAAAAATAAACACACACCTGACAATAATGAATTCGAATACGGGCAAGATTAAACATCGGCAAAATGAAAGACTGTTTGATCCATAGGGGAGAATTTAATTATGTGTGTACAATAGTGCTTTGCCTTCCCCTCAGTATTCCTTTCCAAACCTTTGGGTGCGAACCACTTGGAGGGGTTGCAGTTGGATTATTCAGTGGTGATGGTATAACACTGGCTGCCGAATAATCAACCAGCAGTAACACACTTCCTTGTCGTACGCATTCAGAGGAGATTTGTTTGATTATTGTTTCTCGTGGTTAATTTATATATTTATTTTTTCTTTTATTTGGTTCAATTTACGTAATGGCAGGACGCTTTCGGATTGATTTCTGCGTGGGCTACGGACGAACTTTTTCTCCGTGTATGCGCACATTTGTCTCCATAGGCCGGATGTTTTCGCCTTATGTGAGACTCAGGTTTCTGAAAATGCTGATCCACAGGATTTTCATATTCCTGGGTATCACCCTCTGTCCCTTTTTAATTTTCATAGGGGTCTTGCTATGTACATTCGCAATGAAGTTGTGTACCAATGCCAGCAACCTCTTGGCATGTATGATGCGGAATTTAACTGTCTATGGGTTAAGTTCAGAATCAGGGCACATCTTATGCACTTCGGGTTTTTGTATAGAAGCCCAAACGCGGGAAGAGAGGATGCCATATCTGGCTTCGACTCTCTTTCCGACTCAATATCGAGTATCCTTTCGAATTATCCAAACAGTGAAATTGTTGTTGCTGGTGATTTCAATGTTCATAATTCGTCTTGGTTACGCCATTCAGGCCGTATAACTCCAGAAGGCCAATACGTTGAGCTACTTGCCGCGCATAATCACCTTGCGCAATTAGTGAATGAACCTACACATATATAGTATGTAGATGGGCACCAGAACAATACCCTCGACCTTTTCCTCACTACACACCCTGAAAAGTATGTAGTTGAGGTTCTTGCACCTCTCGGAAATTCGGATCATTGCACAGTTTCTGCCTCATTCGCAATAACAAATGTGCCCACACTGATTTGCTTCGCAAACAGGCGAGATCTTCATGTGCCGCAGTACTTAGACGCGAAAAGGCTTTATACGAGCAGCGCCTTCGTGCTAAAGTTCTTACCTCTCCGCGGGGAAGTAAAAACTTTTGGTCATTCGTTAAAAGGCTGAGGAACAACGCTAGTTCGGTTCCTGCTCTCATAGAGAATGACCACTCATTCATGAACCCGGTTGAAAAGGCAAACCTTTTGGCCGAAATGTTTGCAAGTAATTCTCACTTGCCGGAGAGCGTTCAACCACTGCCCGAACTTGAAAGAGTATCAGTAACTATGCCTAGTATATTCTTTCGAGCTCGTGCTGTAAAAAGGGTTCTTGCAAACCTCAACGTTAACAAGTCTTCTGGGCCGGATGGCATACCAGCACTGGTCCTGAAGCAGTGCTCTTCGACGCTTGCGCGTCCATTAGCTCACCTTTTCAGTGCGTCATATCGCGCCGGTATTTTTCCATCTTGCTGGAAGATTGGTAATGTAACGCCAATCCCCAAAAAGGGCAAGGCTAGTAACCCTGAGAACTACCGTCCAATAGCAGTTTGTTTCACATTCTCCAAGGTTATGGAGAGTATGATTAATCACCACCTTGTGGGATATCTGGAGTCCAACGATTTACTTAGCGATCGTCAGTACGGTTTCCGAAAGGGCCGTTCTACTGGTGACCTGCTGGCGTTGCTCTCGGAGAAGTGGAACAAGTCCATTCATGGTTTTGGTGAGAGTAAGGTTGTGGCTCTGGATATCTCAAAGGCGTTTGATAGAGTTTAGCACGAGGCTCTCATTTCGAAACTTAATGCTTTTGGTGTCGGTAGTCGCTTCTCTCGATTTATATCGAGCTTTCTCAGAGATCGCTCTATAAGATTGGTTATAGATGAGGTCTCATCCGATGAGTTCAGGGTAAACTCAGGGGTACCGCAAGGCTCTGTTCTTTCTCCTACTCTTTTTTTAATATTTCTTAACGACTTTCTTCTTCTCACTTCTAATCCTATCTACTCTTTTGCGGATGACAGCAAAATTTGTCACTCATATTTCTTTGATCGTAGACCAAGCATTTTGGAGGTTGGGGTAAGAAGGATGAATATGAACGTCACACTCACAAGTGACCTGGTGAAGGTTTCCGAGTGGGGTCGTGCGAACAGGGTCGACTTTAATGCACGTAAGACTCAATGTTGTTTTTTAACACACAGGCGTGGTGGTGTGCTGTCATCTGTGTCAATGGGTAATATGGATATTGAGGAATCAGATGCTCTTGATGTTCTGGACATGAGAATTCACTGTGACGTTCGTTGGAATGATCACATATTTCAAGTGTCGAAAGAAGCATTCAAGTGCCTTGGTTTTTTGAGACGGTGTAAGAAATACTTCACCCCATCTGATCTCCTTAATATTTACAAGACCTATATCCGTCCCAAAATGGAATACAACTCTCATGTATGGGCCGGTGCTTCAAAGTCTATTTTGGAGCTTCTCGAAAGCGTACAGGAGAGGGCGAAGATGCTCATCAATGACGGTAGGGTAGCCAACTCTATCGATTCATTGGAGCACCGTCGCAATGTGGCGTGTGTTTCATTGTTCTATCTGTACTATAACGGAATGTGTTTTAACGAAATTAAGGAATTAGTTCCCAAAAATCATATATTTTTACGTAGTACTCGTATTTCTCGTAGAGCGCATCCCTTTGTAGTTGATTGTCCAGTAAAGCGCACAACGCATTATGGGGAGAATTCGTTCTTTAGTAGCACTGTTCGGTTGTGGAATAATCTTCCAGCGAAAGTATTTCGTGCCACTTACGACATGAGTAAATTTAAATCTAACGTCCATAAACACTACTCCCTCTGTCCTCCTGTCCTCCAATAACCAATTTTCCTAGTACCAGCACAATGCACTGCATGAGTAGGGGCCATGCCCTGGGTGCTGGTCTTATATAAAAAAAAAAACTGTGGTGAAAACCACACTGCTGCTTATAGAGGATGTCCAATATACACATTTGTAAAACAGTCTGTGGTTCGACGGCCTGAGGCAAGTAAAGTTCAGCCGAAACCAGCGAACGGCTGAAACTTCGTGACTCCACTGCCTGTGAACAGCCAGTTCTCTTATGCTGACGTTTTAAAAGCTAGTCACGCTAAATTCGAGTCGGATCCTGTACGACGTCCGCAAACCAAAGCACAAACTTCCGAATTCAATTTCAGTCGACTTGAGTCTACCATTGAAAATATATTGCAGACAACAAATATTTTTATCAACACCATGACTAAATGTATACAGGGAAACTAGAAATATACTGTTAAAAAGTGTTTTATGCGTAAAATATGCAGTAAAAACCCGAAAATATGATTTAAAATTTAAAAATGTGCCCTAAAAAATCAAACATTTATTTTTTGTTAATCGAAAAAATGGTTTATTCAACAAATCAGTATTATTCGAATATATTTTAAATAAAAAATTAAAAAAAAAATAATAATATATACAAAAATCATTACAATAGAATAAAAAATTGAAATTATACTTCAATTTCTAATGATATCTGAAAACAAAACTTAACATTTTTTTTGTAAAATTAGGCAGATTTTTTTCTTTTATTGGTATTGACTTTACTTTATTGACTTGAATTTTCAAAATCAAAGCATTTTCTATTACATCTTAGCAAACTTTTATGCATTGAAAATGTCAATGTCTACTGAAGTAATAGGAGCATATTTAAGCGATAACAATTCCTTAGGGTCTTATTTTTTTTAATATTAAGTTTTGTATTACAGTCTTTCAATTTGCTAATATTCTGAACCGTCTCAGTTAATTTGGCATACTGCGCTCAATTAATGTTAAATCATTGCTTTGCAGTTTTTTAAGTAACTTTTGTAAAGCTGCAGTTTGTAATATTTTAGTTCATCTGTTGCATTTTGTTGTTTGGAGACTCCACACAACTTAATACAAATAGAACTTCTAAGATCTTTTCATATTTGCGAGTGTAGTAATTGGTGGTTGCAATCCATGTTTCCGAACGGGTTTTAACTGGTTCGGGCTACAATGGAAGGTCTGGATATATATTTTCAATTTTATCTCTATTTTTAGTTTTTAATTGCTCAGTTCATGAGCAATGCAAGTAACATATGTTAGTTTAGGTTAAAACACCTTAATGGCTTTGGCAGCTTTTACCATATACGGAGCAGTGTCTATCACAAAAAAGCAGACAGAAAGTTGTGCAATTGTGAAGAGATTGGTTTTGAATATGGTATGCATAATCGCAATTAATCACAATTTTTCGTAAGCGGTATTATAATTAAAACGAAGTCCGTTAATCGCGATTATCGATTAATCGCAGAAAAAACTAAAATTTATAGTAGTACTCGTTTCATAGGAACTAAACCAAAAAATATATAAATTAACATTGAATAATAAAACTTTAAAGAAATAAAAACATCTAATGATAGTTCAGTAAGACTAGATTTTGTTTTTGCGCAAAAATTGCCTGTTATTGAAAATACTCTTTCACATTCTGTTGAAGATGGCTTCACCGTTTAAATATCCTTGTATTGCAAAGATTTGTTTTAATGTTTATTTTACTATAAAAAAAATTCTTGGCGCAACATACAGAAATCTTCTATTGGAAGAGTCTCATCAAGAGCTCCATCAATTTCTGCCCGTAACGTAGATTCCATATTGTTAATGTTATCCTCTTTACATAGTATTACATTGGCATAAAAAAAGTTATCATCTTTTGAACTTTTATATCCATATAAGCATGTAAGTAAATGTCTAGAATAATTGATCGAATCTTTTTTCAGTGGTATTGTCTGGCTTATATATATAAGGTTTTTTTTTCGTCTTTTACCCATTCTATTCTTAATAGCTAATAACATCTTTTTAGCAATATCAGTTTTTTGTTGTCCCAATTTTTTATACAAAATAACAGCAGCTCTTTACCTTATGTAATAATTGGTTTACATCTGCAAAGAGCTTCAACTGTAAATTTAACAGGCAGTATGACATTACGAGGTTGAGATAGAAATTCAAAATCTATATTTTCAAATAAATTCCTGGATAATAATTCTTCCAAGCTATCCCTTATGCAGCCTTTCAAAAGCATTATTCTATCTGACATTAGTAGTAGAGAATTCCAACAAGTTTTTGCATTTAAAAGAAGCATTAGTTCTTTTTATGAGCCTTTATTATTATAAAGCTTGCATTAAATTCTGTAAACAACTGGGAGCACATTGAATGAAGCATATGTTTTTAATAATGCAAACATACTGCAGGTATTTTTGACTGCCTTTTACAGAAACAGGGTGAGTGGAATATTTTAAATTTTATCGCACGATTAACAGTGCAATTACGATTACGATTTATTGGTGCGATTAATCGCGATTACGATTTAAATCGATATGCAATCCCTAGTTTTGAACATCAAGCTCTTTCTGATCGCACTTTGTAGTTTGTATATTCTTCAATAATTGCTTAAGTGGTAATAAACTTAATTGAGACCTAGATGGAGGAATAAATTTGAATTGACTGATAATCAAAAAAAAAAGAAAAGACGTGATTTGATCAGAACTTAGAACGAAAATTTTGTTTTCGCGCAGAAACATTTTAGAGCACAAAAATGCAAACATGCGCTAAAAGGGTTTAAAATGCTCTTTGAATAAGAAAAATGTAGAAAACATTCTCTTAAAACTGAAATATGAAAAAATGCTGTTATGAGCGAAATATACACTAACAAATCGATGCCAAAATTCATGTTAAATAACTTCACCAACTCCATGACAGACATGATGACGGAAATTCCGATGGTTCAGCAGAGGCTTCTTCAGGCTGTACTCAATAAGCCATGAACTGTCTGAAAATATGTTTTTGAAACACTAACGAGATCCACCAACATAAAAATGAAATTAAATATTAAAAAAAAAACAAACAAATAGACATCATGCTAATCTCTGAAGTTTATCTCACAGCAAGGAGTTTCTTCAAAATTAATGGATATACTTTTTGTGATACTAAAGATTTGAGCGGCATATGCTCTGCAGGTTCAGAGATTTTAATAAAATCGTGAATAAAGTACAATCAAATGAACGAATTTTGCAAGGATTACCTTCAGGCCACCACAACTAGTATCGAGGAATTTTTGCACAAATATATAATTTCATCCGTGTATTTTCCAACCAGATATTCCATCAATGAGGAGCAGTATTGCAAATCTTTTCAATCGCTCGGATCCCGATTCTTGGCTGCCGGTGATTACATACTGCTAAGATTTCCAATTTGATCGAGTTTGGTACTATGAAAGTTATTTTTGGAGAAGTAATTTAAGCTGAATCTTCACTAGATTTTTCATCAAACCACTCGCCTACTATTACCACCGTGTTGAACCCTGACGAAATTACATCCACAACTGGTTGCAATGCGAGAGCGGGAACGCGAATAACTTGGTTGAAATTTAGGAAATATTTTAGTATGCACTGTTTCAAAAATATACCGCTTAGAACTCCGATAGGGATTGAGAGGCTCGAAAATGATCTCAGGTTGACTGGTCAGCTCTCTGCTTTAGCTCCCCGCCAAATCAGATTTAACAGAATTTACTCTGCAGATGTGGAGCAGTTATTAGCTGAAAAGAGAAGAATACGGCGACCGTGGCAGCAATTTTAATTTAAACAACAAAATTTTAGAAACGAAAATTATTCCATGTGCTGATTATAATATGCCACTTCGGTGGGTGTTTCAACGCGACAATGACTTTTTTATCAAATATTTTCATGAATGATTCTTACCAGGTATATAATATAATTTTTGATACTAGAATATTATCCCCGTGCTTGGAAAATATCTCTTATTTCAATGATCTGTAAACCTAGAAAGGATTACACGAAGGAGGAGTCACACAGACCTATAAAAACTTTTATCCTCCATTGCTTTAACTAGGTCTCCAGCTGCGTTATATGATGCTGCAAAATCCGAGTTGTTTTCTGCGGGTCGTGAATGCTTAGAATAGCTGTATCATCAGCGAATGTCAAAGTGTGGGTACTACTGCATATTGGCATATCGGCGATATTTGTCATATATAGGGTGGTCCTAGGATGCTTCCTTGGGGTACACCGGCCTTAATAGTCTAAATTTCGCTAACATGATCGCCTTCCTTAACCTTAAGCTTCCGTTCAGTTAGGTATCTCTGTAAAAGGTTGCAAACAATTGGTGATACATTTTGAACAATATTTTTTTTCTTCTAATGTCGTTCTAATTCAATTCTCGCCAAACAAGAAGAAATATAAACAGAAATATACTATTAAAGTATCGATGTGTATTCGGAATAAATTTAAGTTTTTGAAATCAAAAATGCGATAAATTTGTATATTCATTAAAACATGAGTTAAAATGTCCTGCCACGTCATATGTAGTGCAGCCTGACAACGTGCGTTGATAATCCAAGGGTTTAGGTTTACCAAAAACATTTAATGGGGTGGCGTGGTGTAGTAGATAGAGCGCACGCAAACAAAAGCTGCCCAAGTTCGAAAAAAAATTAATTGCGGTTTTGAGTTGTTGGCGAAGAACTTGCCACAGCCCTTGGCGTTCAGTAGATTACAAGCACAGAAATATTAATTTTTTAAATTCAATTAAATAGTTAATAGTTTTAACAAAAATATTTCTAATGAAAAATATTTCTTATGTAAAAATTTTTTTCTAGTGTGAACACCAAATGCTCTTCTTTTAATTTCTACCTTACTAATTGCTTTACCTCTATACATATGTTCAAATTCCTGGTGGAAAATATTGAAAAATTACAAATATGTATATTAGCAAATTATTAACTAATACATTAAATAAATTACTTTTATTAAACTAATACATTGACATATGCACCTTAGTAAATTGACATTTGCTGAAGATGTGTTTAGTAGCTAAGATTACACAGTAAGCATACAGTTAGCATAGTAACACAAGAGTGGCGATACCACGAGTGTTTAATGAAGAGACTTCATCCTCCCTCCAGACAAATCTATTGAAAGAAGCCCTCCTGACCATTGAGCCAGCTTACCTCTGGCGATGATGTCAAATACCAGACGTATAATCAGGAATAAAACGCCACTGTTCCGTGACCCATAGATCGGCAGGAGTTTTATGGTCCCAACACTTCACCAAGGTGTTAAGTTATGTGTCCAAACAACGCGTTTTTGAATTTGATACTTACTGGTGATTTTCATTATAGTTGGAAAGCGTTGGTGGACGTATTATCCACTCCTTCCGATTGCACCGTGGAGTATACCAGCGTAAAATAGTGGATTACCACTTAATAAAGATCTTTATCACTACATAATCATATGGAGGCGAGCTACAGTAGATTAATAATCTACTTAGTCTGAAAATCAAATAGATTAATGAAACTGAAACAAAACAATGGATACTTTGTGGAAAGCCAATATGCTCCTTGTTTAATTAATTTCGCTGAGTTTTTTTAATAAACTAATTGTTTGTTGTTATTTTTGTTAAATGTATGAGCACTTGTAGGTGTGAGAGCAAGAGAATCAATTTGCGCCGCGTAGTGGTTTTGACAGTGTTCTAGTGGCCCTCACCACTATATGTGTTTGTTCAATTGTGCTGTGCTTACGTTTAAAATCGCAATCAACTTCTTTAATAGTACTTTTAAAACAACTTAGATAAATTGGATTATAGACTTATAGGTCTGTATGACTCCACCCTTGTAAAATCGTTTTCAGATTTGGGGATCATGAAGACTAGCGACATTTTCGAAATACATAGATATATAATTTATCTTCTCGTCAAAAAGAACACCACTAATATAATTTTATTACCGATTTTATCAAATCGATTTATAAAAACCTGTTTTTTATTTAATGGCTAAATCTTCCGGAAACATTGTTATTGATAACAGGTTGATAGCAAATATAGTAATGTTATCAGCATTTAATTTTTAATACAAGTGTTTAACAAATGTGCATTTAATTTTTTCAACATTTAATTTTGCAATAATACTGTTACAATCCACTTTTAACTACAGAATTCTTATTCGGAAACATATATTTGCTTAAAATTTTAAAAAGGGTATGAACCCTCAACTATCTTCAAAATAGTGACACTAACAGTCTCTTAATTTCGTCCAAACAGCTTCATAGCTAATACAAATAGGACAGTAGGAATGGTACCTCCCATACAAACTAAATATTGATGTTTGTCTCTCTTAAGAACGATTCAAGTGAAAGTTTATGAATTTGGTCTAAGTGACTTCATAATTATTACAAATCGTTAGCTAAAAAGAGGTCGGAATCGGATAAGTGGGCATTGTATCACGCCTACAAACTTAATAATGATTTTTGGGAAGGGTTAAAGCCAAAGCCAATGCATCCGCAGAATGATTTTGTCATTCTGTAAAAAGTGCTAGATCTCGTTCTCAACTGAGTGTAAAATTGTACCGCCTTCTTAATCGAATATCGGGAGGGCCGTCTATCGGTTTAAATTTGAGCCAGACTTTATTTCGAATCTGGCAATATTATTGTCATTCTATTCTGTCACAAAATTTTGTATATTATCTCCACTGAACGAAATGAATCGATTTACGCTTGAGCAACGTTGGGATTTATTGCAAATTTATTTTCAAAAGGCAAGTGGTCGAAAATTGCAAAAAAAATTAAAAAATTGCTAAAATCATCTTTTCGGATGAAGTTCATTTTCATCTTGGTGGGTACGTTAATAAGCAAAATTGCCGTATTAGTCGTTCAGAAAACCCAAACGTGATTTTACAGAAGCCAATGCACCCATTACGAGTGACTGTTTAGTGCGGCGTGTGGAGCGGAGGCATCATTGGCCCATATTTCTTTGAAAATGAGGGCGGCGCATCCATTACGGTCAATGAAGACCCCTATCGCAGCATGATAGCCGATTTGTTTGTGCCCGCTCTTCATGGTATTGAGTTGAACGATGTTTGGTTTCAACAGGATGATGCAACATGCCACACATCTTATGCCAAAATCGATTTATTGCGTCAAAAGTTTGATGGCCATTTAATTAGCCGAAATGGTGATGTCAGTTGGCCGCCAAGAAGCTGCGAGATATGACCAATACACTCTAAATAGTTCTCGAAAATTGGTCCAATCGATTGGGGTACTGTGAGGCCAATCACTGCAGCCATATGAATGAAATATTATTTCATTTTTAACCGGAATAATTGTACTTCACAACAAAAAAATAAATTTGGCAAAATTACAAACCGTTTTTGTTTTACTGCATTTTCAAATTTAAACTTTTGAATGGAACACCCATGCAAACGTTTTATTTTAAAATAAAATGGTTATTCGTAGAATTTTATTCTGACACTTGTATTTTTTTATGTTTGAAGCAGAGACAGTACCATATAATTGTTTTCCTATCGTCATATTGGTTTTAATATTGATTTGTATATAAGAAATTTACACTCTAGGTGCAGATTTGAGTTTCTGTCAACAACTTCAGCTTTTCAGATTTTAATTTTATTTGTATCAATTTCGCCTATGTATGAAATTTCCATGAAAGGCGCCGATTAAGATGTATACCCAGATTTTTAATATGCGTGCTTTGTGCTAAAATTTGATTGTTTATTCGAATAAAAGGACAGGATTCTCTGCATAAAGTGAAACTTATATGTGTACGCTTTTGTTCGTTGACCAATATAGTTTCATTACTTTAACCATTAATTGGGATACTTGGTCCTGGAAGTGCTTCGAGGTTTTCATTTCTGTACGGACCAATCCGGATGTGATTTTGTGAAACCTGATTTTAAAAAGAAAAAAATTGGTCTTACCAGAACTAAAATACTGCTTTGTTTAGTGACGAACGAAAATTCTATTTAATAACGTGTACAGAGAGAAGTATAACTTGTAAAAGACTTGGTCGATCAGAACGGACGTGTAACGGAGATTTGCATTGTTTTCAATAACATATATGTATATTTCTTATAACTTTGATGTACTTTTCGTGCAAAATTAATAAGAGAAAGAGACTCAAATAGGAAATATAATTAAATAACAAATGAAATTATTACAAAAATTACAAAAATTAAAAATCTATGGCTGAGTGTTACAAATTTAAGACTTTCATACGAAGAGAGTCGGGTATAAGTTGCGGAGATCAAGTGGTCTAGTTTTTTGTAAAAAAAAATAAAATTTATTTCAATTAAAAAACAAAAACGAATTTTAACAATTAATTAGATACATTAAACTAAAATAAAAGTAATTATGCATACTTAAATTATAAATCAATGTTAAAACTAAAAAACATTTCACAGATACATTCAAATATTAGTCATATTATCAAAAAGAAAGAAATATTTTTTTAGAAATACTTTTTCTATATTTTGTAATTTATTCTTTACTTGAAGTCCATTTTCCAGCCACGATTCGAGCAAATTGAGAGAGGAAAGCATGGATTTACAAGCATATGTTTTAAGTTTGTTTGCAAGTTTATTTTTAATCAGTGGTAGTTTTGAAAAACTCTTTTAGCGGAAGCACAACTAGGAGGTAAAGTAAATATATATCTAAAGGGTCCGCCATCTAACGTTTTTTTTCAACTAGTGTTTATTTCGTGAATGGTAACACTTAGCTCATGTCTGATTTGACAGATAATTAGTTTTATCCTTCCGCTGAACGAATATGGTTGTGTATACGCTTGAACAACGCTGGGAAATATTGCGATATTACTTTGAAAATCATGGTAATGATTTTGCCAAAAAAAAAAAATCATCTTTACAGATGAAGCTCATTTTGATCTTGGCGGGTATGTAAACAAGCAAAATTGTCGCATTTGGGGCACGGAAAACCCGCACGCATACATTGAAAAGCCGATACATCCAAGACGAGTCACTGTTTGGTGCGGATTTTGGTCCAGAGACATAATTGGGCCATTTTTCTTCGAAAATGAGCAAGGAGTGGCCGTTACAGTCAATGGCGATCGTTATCGGGCCATGTTGAACGAATTTTTGTTCACAAAAATTGAAGAGGACGATATTAGCAACATTTGGTTTCAACAGGACGGCGCTACGTGCCACACAGCCGACGCTACACTCGATGTTTTGCGCCCTGTTTTTGAAGATCGCATTATCAGCTGCAGAGCTGATGTCGTTTGGCCACCTCGGAGCTGCGATCTGACACCGTTGGACTATTATTTGTGGGGTGCCGTCAAAGATAAGTGTTACGCCAACAAGCCAGAGACAATTAACGCTTTAAAGGACAATAATCGTGAAGCCATTGGTGAAATACAGCTGCAAACAATCGATAATGTGCTTAAAAATAGGACCGAACGTGTAGGCTACTGCATGGCCAGCCGAGGCAGCTATTTGAATGAAGTTATTTTCCATTATTAACCGGAAGAATTGTACTTTCAAATAAAAAAAAAAAATTGAGAAAATATTAAGTTGTTTTTTTTATAGCATTTCAAAAAAAAAAAAAAATTATTTGGCGGACCCTTTATGTAACGAATTCATATAAATTTGAATATACAGTCGTACAGAAAAATATACATATTCCCTCGAAAACTAGATTTTACTTAGAACTAAAAGTTTTGACGATAATTTGTAAGTCTAAGCGAAAAATAAAACAAAAGTATATGAGCTTTTGCATAACATATCCTTTAAGCTTAGAGAAAAAAAATAAATTCAATTTTTAGCACACAGAAAAGTATACATACTCTTCAGTATTGGGTAACTAATTAACCCCAAAAAATGTTAAAAATTGTTTTATTGTTAATTTATATTTTATAGAGCCATATTTAATTATTAAATTTAAATACAATTTTTTAACGCAATTTCATTTTCATTTCATTATTGTGATATCCTTTAGGAAGAGCAGCCTTACAACCTTGTTTGTTTTTAATTGCACATTTTTTGTACTAGGTTATCCAATTTATCAAATAAATTGTCTGTGGGACTTATGTCAGGTGACTAATAAGTAGAATGAAGCCGGAACTTATATTTTTTTTAACTTTTTGTTTTCGTTACATTTAAATATAATACTCCTACTCCTAATTCTTCAACATACAATTTTAATACCCGCGATTATATATGTTTTCTTATGGTTTTCCATATTGCTAGATGAAGCCTGCTGCTCATCTATTCTTTTTGATTTAACCACAAACAAACAAATATATTTTTATTCATAAGTTAATATAATCAGATATTTGGGAATGTAATACTTACTTGTCCATTCGCATTTGTTTTGTTGCAAATATGAACATATGTGTATATGGATGGTACGCGAAACTACGAAAGCTTCAGGCTTTCAAAACTTAAGCCGAAACACATACATAAATCAGGGCATAATTGCAGTTGATAAGTTCATTTTACACAATTGTCAAACTTTATATGAAAATATAGGTATGCATAGAATAAGACAGTTGCGTAAGTCAGTTCTTGTAATAATAATATCGAATGCAATTTTTTTACATATGTTCACAAAACACATACATGTTATGAATATATACAACATACATATATAAAAGCTAAGTGTATTGAGAATTTTCGTGAGGAATTTTAGACCTTTACTTATTTTCAAGATGGGTCAAAAAGGGATACATTAAAAAAAGGGCCATAAAAAGTGTCAGTGGCATGAAAAAGGGTCAAAAGTGATACTTTAGTGCCACAACGGCAACACTGCACAGAATATAAGTAAAAAATATGTAGAAGAGATTAAGGCTTAGTGATGTTGTAGATAAGTATGAAAATGATAATAAGAGCAAAATGGAAGAAAACAATGTAAAACTATTAACGAAATAAAGCAAGTAATTAAAGAATCGAGTGATAAACAAAACACAAGATCATTCGCTGATGTAGTAAAAAAGGCCCAGTGTTACCAGAAATTGAAAAACAAGTTCCACTAATTATTAAGCCGAAGGAAAAGCAAAAAATAGAAAAAATAAAAGTGTCTTAAATAGCAGGGTAGGTCAGATAAACTTAGAAATAACAAGCGTCGACAACAAAATTAATGGAACGCTAGTTGTTTAAAGTCAAAACATTGAGGAAAAAGAAAAAATAAAAACGGCTATTCAAAATGAAATGGGTGGAGAATATTAAATTAATGTACCAAGTGATGATCTCAAGAATGTTATTATATCTGATATTTCATTTAAATACTCATATGATGAACTAGTCAATAAAATTAAAAGACAAAATGATATTCTAAATGGTAGCGAAGTAAAAATAAAAATATATGGAATTAAAGCAATAATAGAATAATTAATAACGCAAAGATTGCAATTGATCATCAATCATAAACCAAAATTTTGTCAGCTCAAAAAATAAATGTAGGATGGGAGAAGTGTAGCGTTTTTGGTGGCACTGAAGTATTAATATGCTATAAATGCAAAGAGTTTAACCATAAAGCCAAGGATTGGAAAAATCAAGATATATGTCACAAATGTTACGGAAACCATATTTCAAATAAGTGTAATTCAGAGATTATTGCTAAATGTATAAGGTCAAATAAGAAATTTAATCTGGGTCTAGACGAAAATCAATGGCGATCGTTATCAAGCCATGTTGAACGAATTTTTGTTCACAAAAATTGAAGAGGAGGATATTAGCAACATTTGGTTTCAACAGGACGGCACTACGTGCCACACAGCCGAAGCTACACTCGGTGTTTTGTGCCCTGTTTTTGAAGATCGCATTATCAGCCACAGAGCTGTTGTCGGAGATGCGATTTGACACCGTTGGACTATTATTTGTGGGGTGCTATCAAAGATAAGTGTTACGCCAAAAAGCCAGAGCCAATTGTTGCTTTAAAGGACAATATTCGTGAAGCCATTGGTAAATACAGCTGCACACAATCGAAAATGTGCTTAAAAATTGGACCGATCGTGTAGGCGTGAAATTATTTTCCATTATTAACTGGAAGGATTGTACTTTATAATTAAAATAATTTCAATCAAATAGAAATAGTTGCAGAACTACGAAATGCTGAATTCTTGGTGTTCTCAGAATACATGTAACATATGATATTGAAGAACAGGAACACCAACTATAGAAAATATGATCATTACGTTACACTTTCCAATTCGAAAAGAACAGGTGGGGTCAAAGTAAAAAAAAGGATGATTGAAGCACTTAATGAAAAAGTAGTGGAGTCAAAATATTGGATGAGTGCTTACATTGCAAAAAATAAAAATACAATTCTTATTATTATGACAATTTATAGATCTCTGAGTAGCAGAGTGTTTGAGTTTTGATAAGCATTTCACGAAATAATTCAAATGATATGTCAAACAAATGACAAGGTGACTTTAACATAGACTGGAACAAAAACGAAACATATAAAAAAAAGAATACAAACAACTTTAAATGTTAATGGGCTTAAGCAAATAATTACAGATTTCAGAAGGGTAACAGAAAATACAAGCACATTAATAGATTTTGTAATCACATATGATAATAACAATGTTATTGTTAAGAGTAATGGTGCAAATAAAACAAATAAATATAATAAAAACCTGTTTAGCAGAGAAATAAGAAGTTCTTTAAACCATTCTGAAGCAGTATTATCGATAAAGCAATTATTATCGATAAATGCATTAAAAACATAATTAAAAAATTTACATTTAAAAAAATTATAAAAGAAAAAAATAATATAAAAATATGGTTTAACAATGAACTAAAAAAAATTAAAATATATAAAATTATAAAATACACCATTGCGAAAACAATAAATTCTATATAAATGCTTGGAAAGAATATAAAGCTATAAGAAATATATACAGACCAAAAGTTAATGGTGTATTAAAATAATGGTATAATGCAATTAATAAAGCCAAAAATCAGAAACAAATGTGGAAGGAAATAAAGGAACTGGTCATTAATAAAAAGCGAAATGCAATACAATCCGTGATATTTAATCATGTAGAGTATAAGGAAACATATCAAAGAGCTAATTAATTTAACAATTATTTTGTTGGGAGTATAAAGTCTATTAGTCATTCAACACAACATGTGCAATACGTAAACCGAATAGTGGTGATAAATAGCAAATACAAGTTTCGTGCAATAAATCTACTAGATCTAAAAAATATATGTAAAAATATAAAAAATAAACCTGACTTCAATAACATTGATAATGGATAATTGGTATATTTTGGACAGAGTTTTATTAAATATTATAAACATATCATTTGAGACAGGAGAATTTCCAGAAAGCTAAAAAATATCACTAGTAACACCAGTAGAAAAAATCACAAGGACTAAAGAATTTCAAGTGTTTAGGCCCATAAATACATTAAAGCCATGTGAGAAAATAATTGAAAATAATTGAATAATTGTGAAACAACAATTGGAAAATTATTTTGAAGAAAACAAAATATTTTCGCAATTCCAATTAGGTTTTAGAAAAGGCTTTTCATGTGAAACGGCGGTAAACTACTTCATTAATAGATATAAATACGTGGATAAAAGTAAAAAAATTATGGCTACGTTTCTAGACTTCAGAAGAGCCTTCGAGACAATTTATCGGGACTTATTAATACAGCAAGTAAGCAAATACGGAATTCAAGAAAAGGAGCTAGAATGGCTTAAGTCCTATTTAACAGGCAGAAAACAAATGGTGAAAGTAAACAGTGTAAAATCATGCTAAATGCTCTAAAATGGCTAAATGTTAAGCAAAGACTACAAATGAATACTTATCAGTTTATACAAAAAATTAAAATAGAAAAGGCATCTGAATATCTTGTTGAGCAAATAAGATACATAAGAGAAGTATAACGTTAGCATCTGAGAAACGATAACAACTCAAGACTACAACAACAGCTATGCAAAGGTCTCTTTTTCATAAAGGATTATGCCATTACAATTTACTTCCTGATGAATTTAAATCTGAAATGAATGTTAATGTTTTTAAAAGAATGATTATAATTTTTATAAAATGCAATAGAATTTAGAATTGTAATCTTTAAAGTATTTTAAATACTACTAAATAAATAAATAAACATAAAAAACTATGAAATTGTAAAAGTAGTTTGAAGCATGGGGAAAGCAACGTTATGGCTTGGACTTGCTTTTCCGCAAATGGAGTGGCATCCTTCAACAAAATTGGTGGCGCAATATATCGATTTATTAAACAAAAACATTTTAGAAACGAAAATTATTCCATGTGCTGAGTATAATATGCCACTTCGGTGGGTGTTTCAACGCGACAATGGCCATTTTTTATCAAATATTTTCATGAATGATTCTTACCAGATTTTGTTTGATATCATGATTATCAATTAAACTTTCCATTATGGCGAATTATAGCACTATAGCATTGAATAAAAATAAAAAAAATATTGATTGTCTTGCGAGGTAACCTTATTTTGCTTTCATTTAGCTCATTTTGTTGTTTGGTTTATGACTATAATAGAACTCTCATTAATTCGAATCCATATATATAAAGATTAGGGTTTCATAAAGAAAGTAAATGGCAAAACCATTCAGTAATAAAATATTGTTTTTGTATGAAAAGAGGAAGATTATTAATTTTGCTCTTTTGTATTTTTTAAAAAACTTAAATTTACTAATATCATTAAAAACTTAACGAACACTATAATAATATGTCGGTTTGTGTGCAATTTTTTCAGAAATTCCAATCTTGGCGTTTTATTACAACCTTATAATAATGGTAAGTTGAACTTTAACTGATAGTTAATGTAGGGCTTGTTTGCTAAACAAATGAGTTAGTTTATGAAAAGCTAATAAAAAGTATAAAACATGTTGAAATTAAAAAAATCGTTATCTGAAATTCTAATTTGTTCAATTTGTATAATATATATAGCGCGTTCTAGTAAAATAATTTTTCATTTTCACAGATATCGTGCTACATTAGGTTAACAAATCAAAAATATTATTCAAACTAATATTTAAAATATTCATGGTGCCATGGAATCAGCGTTGCCAGAGTGATGATTTTATCATATTTTTGATGATTTTTTTTACAAAATATGATTTGATGATTTTTTTTCTCAAATGATTATTTATGTTTCAGAATTTTGATAATTTATTTTAAATAGCTTGAACTATATATGTTGTTATTTTCGTAAAGAAATCTAAATAAAAAATCAACAGTTAATTTTCAAGACGAAAACGATTTGTATCAATCAGATTGTTTTATTGCTTTTGTTTACTATGTATGTACATAGTCTAACCTGCTCAAAAATGTGGCTGCTTTCCTAAACGTCTGAATGCAAAGTCAAAATTGTGCTAAAATCAAGCAGTACTACTTTGCAACACTGAAAAGCAAATTGCATTGTCAAATTAAACTTTGCAACACTATTGACGTTTAGAAACATATGTTTGCTTTGCATTATTAAAAACAATTTGTGAAAAACAATGACAGCAAATAAAATTATGTTTGAAAGTTTTTTGGATTTGTGCTGTGAAAATAGTTCCAGGAGCCAAATAATTAAAGCTAGAATTGCTTTAAAAATAGAATGTACTGTAGGTTTTTTATTTTAGAGGAAAATTCTGGCTCTAACAGCTAACAGCATTTTATGTTCATATGTCCATTTAACACTGTAAAAAAATATATAATTAAATAATTTTATTAAATATTTAATTTTTCAATTAAAATTATTTATTTACCTTTCTTTTTCCGCCATTGTTTATAAAAAGCACAGATGTAAAATAAAAAGCATAACCAATTTAAATGTCGCACTAGTTGCGACATTATTATTTGCTTTGCAGCAGAAAAATTTATGACTTCAGGAATTGAAAACATTGTCAACATTTGCACAGTTGCGTTTAGGAATATGTGACATTGTCGCACTGCAAAGCAACCTGCGTTTAGGAAAGCAGCCTGTATCATTGTTTCTGGCCATGAAAAAGTGTCTTAAAAAGCATTTTTGAAGAAATTTAATTGTAAAAAGAAAAATCGTATGTTTATAAAGTTTCATACATTAAAAAAAAAAAAACTTACATAAGTATTTAGTACGAAAAGGTAATACTTAAACGTTTGCAAACGTTGTATGCTTATACTATTTAATTACTTTCAATGAAACTTTTCAGGTGGAAACATTGTAAAAAACAATAATTCCCTGAATCTGATTTTATTTTAACGATGTTTAAAATGAGCTTTTATGGCTTGACTCTTTAAAAGTTATAAATAGAAATATATATATACCTTTTTTTTAACAGGTAATTATAAAACTTCACCAAATTAACAGATGAGAAAGATATTCAAGATTTAAATTTCGAGTTTATATAACTTCGTCTTGTCAACTCTAGATAATCGTAATTGTGAAGAATTTTGTCCAAAAGTCTCAAAAACGACTGATTTTCATATTTTTATTTAGTGTTAAAAAAAGATTCGTGACATGTAGAAATTCCAAGAACGCTCAAGGTCTTTGCCATTTCACCATAAGTAGACTAACAAACAAACAACGCTTGAAAAGAATTTTATTATCAAAATTCATGCAGTTAGAAATGTTTCGTATCGAAAACTATCTTTAGCGATAACTACAGAATTGTCGAATTTGATGTGAAAAACTGCCAGAAGAACTTTAAGAGCTACCAATGTACCCTGAATGATGCACTGTTTGATGCGATTTGTGAGCCGGCAGCATTATTGGACCATACTTCATCAAGAACGATGAAAATCTCAACGATACAGTAAATAAAGCTAGGTATTATACTATGATTACCGAATTTTTTTGATTAAAATGGAAGACAAGCTAGGCTGGCATGTGGTTTCTACAAGACGGTGCCACTTGCCATACGACGTGATGAGCAATTAATCTCACGTTTTTGAGCAGTCCATTGGCTAACAAGATGATGCAATAAGTCTCTCGTGTACAGGAACAAGCCAGCTACAATTCCAGCCCTGAAAGACAACATTAAAACTGCAATTCGTGAGATACCGGCCGTAATGCAAAAATTGGAGCTAATAGACGTTGCCGAATGTTACGTTTACATGAAATAATCTTTAAACCGAATGCCAGGCATTTATTTATCGCTTCAAATAAATAAAGGGTGTCCAAAATTGAGGTATCATATTAATTTTAATAAGAAAGACTTCTTTTCAGATATTAAAAATATTTTTATTTAAGTTTATTACAAATAGGTTCCGGTTAAAAATAAAAAATTATGTCGGTCAAGTGACCCCCTACTGGCTCAGCGGGCTCCCAACATTTTATCGAAATTATCAATCACGTTTTTTAATAAACTGTTGTCCATCGTTGATATCTGCTCGATAACGTTGGTTTTAAGCTCTTGAACTGTTGTGAGATTATTGCTGTACACTCTCGATTTCAAAAAACGACGAAAAAAAGTATAAAGGTGTCAATCGCACGATCTTGGTGACCAATTTGCTCTCATCTACGAGAAATAATGCATTTTTTGAACTTTTCTTTCAAAAGATCCATAGTTTCTCTTGCTGTGTCACAAGTGGCACCATTCGGTTGAAATCACATATTCTTTACGTCTAAATCATCATTTTTCTGCTACAAAAAGCTTCGGATCATCACTCTATAGCGATTTCCATTGATCGTAATCACATTTCCATTTTCGTTTTAAAGATATATGGTCCGATGATTCCTCCGGACCACGAACCACACCAAACCGTTACTTTTTGTTAATGTAATGGTTGCTCTAAGATAACTCTTCAATTCTTTTCACCCCTTTGTTAAAAAAATTTTCTAATTGCATCTTGAAAACTTTTGACATTTAAAAAAAATTGTTTAATAATCAAAACAAGTTATTCCTTCGTGTAATGTTCCATATTATCTAACTGGAATGTATTCAGAATCTAAAAATAAAAATTTAGAATAAAAATTACAAGTGGGAGAAAATGGCAACAAAATTAAAATGATACCTCAATTTTGGACACCCTTTATTTAATTTACTTTTGCAAATTTTATGTTTTTTTTTTCAATTTTTGAAACCCAAACGAATAACAAAATCACCCGTTACGATATGACTTTTTTATTAATTATTACTGATATGTTTTTTTGTAATAAAATCCTTGCATTAAAAAATAATGGTGATTTTCTTTCTAAAGTTTCTGGCGACGCTGCATTGACACAAAAGCCAAGTCGGTTTTGTCAGGGCACACTAAAGAAGGTACTTGCGAGTCTACATATGTATATTTTTTGCTCATGCATGTTTTCAGTTTCCAGCTGTCAAAGTTTGTTTACTTTTTTTCTTTTGTTTACATTTTTACATCCGCCATTTTTAAAGTTCAAATCTTGTTTGCCAGATTTAAAGTTACAAAAATCAGAATCAGTACATTTATAAAACAATAGTGCGTATTAGGGAGATCGGACGGCTATTATTCAACCGGTTTTAACCGGTTTTTTTGGTTTTGTCGAGTACAGTTTTATCAGAATCTTCATTTTTCGAATACCGAATAAGCCGGTTAATTTAACACGAATAACCGGTTAATTTAAATAAGTATAATTTTTATACGTTTGTACATTTTTTAATTGAAAATATGCTCATCGTTTAAGTATTTCTATAAATTTAATTATTTTTGTGTATACGACAACCTTGAACGTCTCTTAAGGAAAATGAAAACCAAAGTAGATCGAAAAAGATATGCACTGTTGACAAAAATAATCTTTTCTCAACTTCGGTAAATAAATATTGATTTTTATATATGGAGAATGATCAACTAGACTCATTGAAAGCCCATAAACCCACAAACGCCGGTTCCAAAAGGCAGATATATTAGTTAGTGAAGTTTTTCATAGCGTAAATACACATAACCAGTCGCTAGTAATGTTGTGAGGTGATATCGCTGTTGAAAATTGTCATATGGTGTGGCCTGTGATTGAATCGACGACTTCTTGGTTGGAAGGTAAATCAGTTAAAACGTCTGAATATGTTATAAAAATTGCATATGTAGGTAAGACACCCGCCAACAAACCTCGGTTCAATACCAGGCCAGACCATCTGAAAAAAGAAAAAGTTTTTTCAACAGCAGTATCACCTCATAATAATAGCTAACTTTATTTTCAATTAAAAATATTGATGTGAATATTCTTATTGTTGAGCATATACATACATATGTATGTTTGGCATATGTAGATATATGTATATCTCATCAATATTTTTAATTGAAAATATCTTGACTATATTAGGGGAAATCATTAAATGAAATATTAAAACCTAATTTGAATATACTCAGCTTTTGGAATTTATTAGCCTTCATTTCAAAACACTCTTCGGTATAAGATCCTAATGATATTTTGTATCTTTGTAAAACTCGGTATTACCTTTATTTGATACATCGCTTCAAAATTTTTTAGCATACTTACTGACAAAATAAAACGTCTGGAAACCCTATACTTTATCAGCTGTCGTTAACAGATTCGAAAATTAAAAAAAAAAAAATACAAAAACAAATTGACTGTTGTTCTTGTTATTGTTCAAATTGTTGTAGATCTGCATGTACCTTATTTATTGTGCCATTGGTTTTGTTATTTTCGAGTTAAAATGAAACCAATGTCCGAAACAGCTGTTGTTTACATTTGCTTTGTTTGTATAAAAATATCAGTACTATCACAGCGTACACAGTGACGACAACAATATTAGCTCAAAAAGCGAAAATCAGCTGTTTTTACAATTTACAACTCAGCTGGTGTAAAAGAAAAAGCAACATTATTTTGCATAAGAAAATAAAGAAGTGCGAAAAGCACGAAATATATATGCCTTTTCGTATGAATATGCAAATAAAGAAATACATAAAATTGAATTTTATCAATTTCAAATTGAAAACTTTTGATGAAATATTTTAATTATTTTAAAGATTGACAAACACAAATTTTTCTTACCTCTTAGGAAAATCGCATTAATTGCGCCAAAATACAAAAATAAAGCAAAATATACATTCTTACAACTCAGCTCGAATCACAGAAATAGCTATATTATGTTAATATTTACTATCTCGTGTATCCCTACTGAGTTGTAAAATTTGTTGTATGTTTGTTGTTATTTTTGTTGATGTGTCGTCACTGTATACGCTGTGGTACTATTTCAGTTGTCGTCGCAAATACACGTAAATTTCGCTAGTACCGAACATATTCTAAAAAGTCTAAGCAAATTTAATAAAAAATAAGAATAATAAAAATATGCGAATTTGAATATAAAAGGTTTCTGTTTCACAGAAAACCAATCGGTTTAATATATGATGAAGATTTATATATAAAAAGAAATTCCTGAAGCGACTGTCGTAACATGTGTTATACCAAGATGAATCTAACATGAAAGGAAGTCTATTTGTACAAACCTATGACATAAATTAGGAAAAAGAATTTATTTTAAAACTATAAAAATGCCTAATTTTATTGGAAAATAATTGTAACATATAACACAAATTTTATATAACTGTTTTTTTTTTATATAGAAACAAATTTTATTGCAGCTGTTTTATTGTAACTGTTTGTGAAGTGATCAATTTATTGACAACAATAAGAACTTATTTAAGAATAACGAAAGAAATTATTTTATCTGTGAAAAATTATATTGTATTTGAGTTATTCCTGAACCCTGGTCATCTTTCCCTGCGTAGGCAATGGATCGTTATAAGATTTTGGTTGAGGGAGAGGTATTTTAAAAAACTTATTTGTTCCAGTACCCACTCTACCTCTGTGAAGGCAGTGGCGGATGTTGATTGGAGTGCAGCAGTTGACGACTATTCATTTTTACTGTGGGATATCCTGGCGCTGTGGTTACGTACCTGTCATTTTGTTTGTATACTGACTTGAGTATACGAAAACTCAAAAAAATATTGTATTAAAAAAAGTAAATACGCATTCTGAAGAGAATAAAAGAACACATTTTGCGTTCTAAAACATTTATTCTAACCCGTCGCAAGCTGCTGATGTTTTTTGCAAGTTTTAAAATTTCATTCATATTTTCATTCAATTCTAGTTTTCTTCTAACGTCTTTGTCCAAAAACGTCGGTCCCCAGAGTTTTCTAAATTACGTCTTTCGGTGTGCTACATATTAAAAGTATTTCTGCTATAAAATCGAAAGTTAATGGAATGCATGGAATTAAACCTAAATTTTTAGAAATTATAATGCATAAGCTTCTTCCTATGTTACCCACGTCTTTAACATAATATTGACCAAATCTATATTTCCATATGAATGGAAACGATCAAAAATTACACCAATACCGCAACAAAATAAAGGCTTGAGACCAATATATATATATTCCTTCCTTTTTTTCCAAGGTTATTGGGAATGTTATAAGTGAACAGATAAATTATTAATTATAAATCAAAGCATGTTGTATGATGTGCAATCAAGGTTTGTTAAGGGGAGAAATTGCATTACGGCCCTAACAGATGTAGTGGAAAACATAAGAGTAGATCTGGATAACAACGTGGTTTCGCTATTAGTTTTACTTAACCATAGTAAGGCATTTGAGAGTGTAGGTCATTCCATATTATTGAAGAAAATGGATAAACTATTTTATTCTCCATATAATGGTAAATATGCGGAAGCCCTTAATGTTAATAGAGATGTGCCGCATGGATTTGTACTTGGACCTCTTATATTTTGTCTTTATATAAATGATTTAAAGTATATGATGGAACACTGTAAAATACATATGTATGCTGATGATGTTCAAGTATATCACAGTACTTCGCTTGGCAAAATTTACACATGTGTTAATAAAATTAGTGAAGACCTTCAAAGTATGGAAATGTGGGCAAGAAATAATGGACTCTGCATCAATCCGTCTAAGTCTAATGTATTATTATTCAAAAAATAGCAAAATACTAAATGAGGGTATTAAAATTAATGGTGGTTTGTAAGCTCTTAATTATATACTGACCTGGACCAACCACATTGCTTTTTCACTATGTAGAGTTTATGGAAGCTGAAATATCTTTGGTCAGTAAAATATGCAACGCCTTTCGAAATACGTACATATGTTACTAGCGAAAACATATCTGATACCGATCATGTTGCACGGATGCGAAATACATATGTGTATGCAAATTGTGATGCGACGGATTTGAGAAAACTTAAAATTGCTTATAATAATATTTCTAGATACATATACAATCGGGGAATGCGGGATTCAATATATTTTTTCCCATACGAAATTAATAGGATGAGATTTGTAAATCTACTGGAATTTAGAAGCTTAATAATAATGCATACGATTGTCAGTACCGAAGAGCCTAATTACTTTTTAGGGTTATTAGATTTAGTAGATCCGCACGGGGTCTAATTAAGTACTGGTCTTTGTAACCGACTCCTCAGACAAATTCAGCTTATTAGCAATGCAAGAAAATTTAAGATTGAGTTTGCAAAATATGTATACATGTCTTGAAAATTATTTATCAATTGTCAATAATTTGATTATATAACTTTTTTTTAAATTTAATTCCTTCAAAACTTTTACTTTTATTTTTTAATTATATTTCATTTGATTATGTACATATTGTTACGAAAATAAGGTAGGGCATCCCTGTCGTTTGTTACATCGCTAAAATAAATAAACAAAAGCAGCAAAAACAACTATACGTGCTGTTTCCAAATAACTAAATCGACAACAACAAACATTAGCATGGATAAAGTAAATAAAAATAAAACGGCAACAACAAAAACAAAACAAGTAACAGACTGTAACAACAACAACAACAACAAACAACATAAGCTGAAAGAAGTAGATGTTTACATTCGCATGGCTACGTAAGAACTAAAATGAAAATAAAAGAGAGATATGGAATCAACTGAAATATCGAAAGGTTCGAGATCTTTCGATGTGTTGTTTGTTCAGCCATATAAGAGCACATCGATGCGAACAACAATCAGTTTATTTGTAGTAAACTCAGCGAACGTGTTATTGGTTTGAAGAGAGTTTATAAGGAGTAAACTCGTGAAGTAAAAACCAGTTAAGTTGGAGCTAACTCAGTAAAAGAGAGTTAAATGTGGATAACGTCTGGTTGAAAAGGTTGTGATCGAAACTAACTTGTAACAATGATAGGGTTGGAAGATCCTTAGGCAGAAAAATCTGTCGAGTAATTGTTGTTGTTTACAAAATTGTAAACAGAAGGAGTAGTCAAGAATAGAAATTGTTATTGCTTGTCAAAAGGTTACAAGCAGTGGAACACAAAACTGTGTTGAATAAGGGATAAAAATTAAAAACCAAACACTAGATTTATTTTACTTTAACTGCAATCTACGAACTCACAAATACACGTTTTTAAAAAGGTAAAAACGTAACAATATGTATATTTTTAACCACTGGCACTTTAATTTATAAGATTAAGTATAAAAAATAAATAAATAAATACAAAAAAATAAAAAATAAATAAAAAAGTGGAGACATTTTGACGAGGTTGATAGTATTTCACTTTCATTAATGCCAGATACAACGCCGATGGATCTCTAGACTGAGTAATGCCACGTACATGCATATTTGTACGCAAAATAGCCTCTTCAGTATCTGTTAGCTAATATTTTGAAAAATGTCCTCTTCCGGCTGCTTTAGTCTTTTTGGTTGATTGTAGATGGTGGTCTAGATTGCAACTGAAATTAATAGATTTTTGTTGCCAGGCATACGTAATACAATTTTCAGCAACACAGCTGATGTTCATTTATCATTCATAATCGAACCATTGATATAATTTCATTCCTCTAGAAAACACTACAATTAAACAACAAAATACAATTTTATTGTTGGTACACATTTTGTTCACATCCTTATGGGGATTGTTTCGTAATTTAGATATTACCCATAAAATTCACTATTATGGCGTTTTTAGCTTTATTTTAATGTTTACGCGTATTCATAAGTGTACAAATATAATTATTTATTTATTTATTTGGCTATGGAAAGTCAATTCCGTACAACTAAAGTAATACATATATGTTGTTTAAGTAAAATACAAAGGTCTACGAAATGAAAATTTGTAATTAAAATACAATATTATTTTTCTTTTCAAAATTTCATTACTATCAGAAAAATCAATTAAATGATTAAGGTTATTAAAATGTAAGCATATCTGACCAAAGGGGTCATGATTAGCATAAACAAATCTATGATATTTTAGAATTATTAACTGCAAGTAGCGAGAAGATCTAACTGGAACATTAAAAATAATTTTGTTTAAAAGAAATTTGGAGTCAACATCACTACCCATTAAACTTTATAAAAATTAAACACTTAGCATTATTCTCCGGCTTTTTAACGTAACTTAATTAGAGTGAGTCTGTTATCGTAAGAAGGGAGTACGTGTGAGTTCCATCCAAGTCCTGTGAAATAAAATAGAATAAACTATCATTGCACAGATTCAATAATATTAGAATAAGTTTAAAAGTTAGGATTCCATATAATAGATCCGCATTCATGGATCGGCTGAACCAGAAATGTATATAACTGCTTCATGATATAAGAATAAGAAAATTCCTTTGGCCAGTGCCTCATAAATCCTAATACTCCATTAATTTTATTAACCATCATAAAAATATGATTACAAAATGTTAGTTTCTGCTCCCACAAAATTCCAAGATCATTTATAATAGAAACCCTCTCCAGAGTAGTTTTTTTAAAATTGTGAGAAGAATCAAGCTTATGTTAACGATAAAATTACATATGTTTACATTTTCTGATATTCAAGTCCAATAAATTGATATTATACCATTGAGAGAAATATTCAATGTCAGCCTGCTGATTGACAAGAAATATTATTAAAGAAGTCAAAAAGTTTGACGTCGTCTGCAGATGTACATAAGAACATTTGAACTACAAATAACAGATGAAAGGTCGTTAGTAAATAATATAAGTAATACAAGGCCCAAACGACTGCCCTGCGCCACTCCAGAAGGAATATCAATAACTTTAGAAACGCCATTTTTAAATTTTACTATTTGAGTTCTGCAAGAAAGATACGAATTAAGCCAGAGAATTGAACTATTGCTAAATCCCATGCATGAAAGTTTAAAAAGTAAAATGTCATGATTGATCTTAGCAAAAGCCTTACTAAAATCGGTATAGATAACATCTGATTGCTTAGAATGACTGAAACCATCATTTATATTAGTTGTTAGTTACAATATATTAGTAGCTTTTGATCGTGATTTTCGAAAACAATGTTGACATGAAGATAAAAGGGATGAAACTTGAAGACATATACTGTCAATTAAAATCTATTCTCAAAGTTTTAGTATTGCATTCAACTTGGCGATTCTTCGATAATTTGAAACTTCAAGCTTGGTTCCATTTTAAATAAAGGTAATATGAATAATTATTTTTCAAATGAAGGCAAGTAACTCATTTCAAGGGATTTATTAAAAATTACAGTCAGAGGAGCACAAAAAGTGCAGAACAGTTTTTAAGAATAGAATTAGGTATTCCGTCAGGGCCAGGATAACATGAACTTTGCATTGACCTTAAATGTATGTTTGATGTGTAAGCAATATCATAACGATAAGCGCTCTGTTTGTTAAATGATTTATTAGAATATGTAGTTGCAAAAAAATCCGCAATTAGATTACTAATTGATATCTCTTCCTAAGCACAGCGGTAACCAAATTTCAAGTATGTAGGTTAAGAACTAGCACGTCGTTTAGAGTTGATAAAATGCTTTTCGGTTAATTTTCCTTTTCATTCTGTTTAGATAGTTGATGTATGCAAATTTATTGGCTGGAATATATTCAGATCTTAAAAAACAGTAATTTATAAAATCAGCATGAGAATAAGACAACTTTTATCTTTTGATGTAATTAATTTAAAAAAAAAACCACAAGCAAGACTAAATAAATTCATTCATTCCCAGAGAAATCAGGTAGCTGAAATAAAGAGGTTTGTCCCATAGCATATTAGGAAGATTAAAGTGTCGAAGTACAATAAATGAATCGTATGGATAAGATTGCTCTAGAACAAATTTTATTGCCGAAAATGGTTATTGTAAATTTCTTCAGGAGGGTATATGTAATATATAAGCATGTGATGTAAAGATGTATTGTATAAAGTCTAATTTTTACGACAACGAACTCAGTATTTTCACAAGAAGGAATAATTATCTATATGTTCACAGGGAAGAGCATCAAGTACTGCAATAAGAATAACTTAATGTAGGTGATCAAATCTAGTAATCCAATATTTGATAGTGCAGCCATAAAATGTAAAAATATTTTTTCTATTATTTAACCAGGTTTCTGTGAAAGCAGTTATATATTGAGTAAATTCAAAATTATCAGCAAAATGAGATGTTAATTTTGTAGTAAACCCGAGCACATTTTGGTACCCAATGTTTATTGGGTAAATTTTTCTAGTCTTTGGAAGCAGTGTTTTGTGTAGATACCTGCATCAATTTTTATTTTATAACTAGCTAAAACCAGCGTGCTTAGCTACCTCCATCTTAATTATGATCTTAAATGCTATCTTTAACCTCTTACAATTTTGTCCCCTTCCGCTCCGCATCCAAACATTTGAGATAGCCTATAAATCCTGCCAGAAAGGCTCTGTAGGTTCTGCGTCTTAGCTGTATACAGTATTCAAACAAACACACATATATTTTAATATAGTACACGTATAGCACGTATATAGCTTGTACCCAATGTGCTTTGGGCAATACGTGCTTTTTGGCTGATGTGGATAGCAGAGATCAGCAATGAATCGCTTTTTTGCTACTTATACTCTCTCATAAATTTATAAGTATAAGTGGTACACATAATTCAAATTCAACTCCTCTCACTCACTCATCTTCACAATAACGTTGATTCATACATAAGTATAAATATCAATGAGTATGAATCAATCGTCGTACTCATACTCATAGCATTCATTCATTCATCAGAAAATACCCATAATACATGAATCATATACTGCAGATTACGTCTTTGGAGATACCGTTAGTTCTTTTCTCTCTCAGTGAAAGTGTGCGTGACGTCATAAGAGCCCTTTCTGTTCTGTCTTTAAAGGAAATTAGTAATTTTTTATACCAAAAAGTAATAAAAATATAAAAAGAAAAAACTAAAAAATATAAAAAAGACATTAAAAAATAATAAAAGTAGAAAAATATAAGGACTGATATAATTTGTAACTTTTAATTTTCTTTTTTCCTTATATTTTTCTCTTTTTTATTATTTTATTATGTCTTATATTTTTATTTATTTTTTTAATTTTTTGTAATTTCTCTTTCATTTTTAGTATAAAAAATTACTACTTTCCTTTAACAACAAAACAAGCGCATATTTTTGTATGCTTTTACTTTCGAAGAGATTTTGAAGAGAACTAAAGTTTTGCTTACTACACCGAGAAGTGTTAATAATAAGCTACATAAATTTATGCATGTTTATACTTTGTATGAATACCTGTTCGCTTACAGCATTTTAACTTTTAACTCGCTCCTTGTGCGCATCCCTGGTCTACACCAGGGCTTGTTAAACACATTCATTGTCTTTTTGTTTTTGTGTGAGTTAAAAGCAGCTTTCTCATACTCAATGCACTTTGTAAAAAGAAATATAAACAGAAATATACTATTAATGTATTGAAATATATTTGTGATAAATTTAAGCTTTTTAAAAAAAATAAAAATGTGATAAGTTTTTATATTCATTATAACATGAGTTAAATGTCTCGCCAAGTGCAGCATGACAACGTTCGTTGGCATACTCAATAGTGGGTACACACAGTGAAATTCATTTACGCGATCTGTTAAATTTCATTACAAATTTCATTTGTGCATTCATTTCTATGATTTCATTTCGGATTGTATTCGAGATTTCATCAACATCAAATTATTTTGAGATTACATTGATGCAGATTGCGATGTCTGTATAGTTCATTGAAAACAAGCATGCTGTATGCAACTACATTACGATTTATTTTTTCAACCATACTTCTTTCGCGATGTTGTGCTATAATATAAAATACCAGAACTGATATTGCGTTTATGATTTCATTGTTGATTGCAGTGTGTGTGTCAAAACATGCCATCGGAATGGAAAATGCTTTGAGTAAATGGATTTCATTATGTATAGTCACTATTACATTTTGATTTACCGAAAAACATTTAATTAAGCATTACGCTGCGTGATTTTTTTGAGTGTTATTTAATGTGTTCGTTGTGAGTTTTATTCAGTGTGTGAGCACACTAGGGTGGATCAGTTTTTTTCGTAAAAAATCGTATAGTAAAAACGTATTCTACGCAAAATTCTAAGAAACTTTGCAGAAGAAACCATAGATTTAAAATCGAATCCTATCATGCGCCAATCGACCTAAAGATTTTCTGCTCCCAATATTCTATAAACTATAGTTGTATAGGAAATCACTCACATCATCCAAAAAATGAAAAACGATCTTAAAACATTGTATTTTTCTTTCGAATTTAATATTTTATGTCATGAATGCAAACAAAATAAGTTGCTAAATACGACATTTAGAATACAATGTAAGAAACCTGTTGTAAATATATTTAAAACAAATAAAACAGAAGTGCTCTTAGTGAAAGGAAGCTAAGTCAGTTTTTTAAATCTTTTTTACTCTCCATTCACGGTAATGTGAATGTCACTTCCATAACATCATGTCTATTCTATGGTATAACTCGTAGAACAGTGGTAGATCATCACACTCTATATAATCCAACATGCATTCATATGGAATTCTTGTAGTAAATGGATAATATTCTGTCATCATCTAAGTTAATCAAATTCATATAATTTGTGAGTTAAAGTTAATTAAATGTTTTTTTTGTAAACCCTTAGTTTAGCTGGACCACACAGCTAAACACGATATTCAGACCAAATTCAGAAACTTTAGTCTTAACCATTCTCACGATATACAAAAATCAATATTTACTTTCTATAGGAGGTTCCATGCCCACTTATCCGATTCTGCTGATGATTTGTATTTACTTTGGACCTATTTGGACCAAATTTAGCGAATCTTTCTGTTACCATTTTGAAGATGTAGAGAAATAAATATTTACTTTGTATGGGCGTGGCCCCGCCTAGTTTGAATTTTTTAAATTCATATAGCCTATAGTTTCCTTTTTTTCGCTTGAGACCAGCACTCAGGGTATAACCCCTACTCATGCAGTGCTTTGTGCTGGTACTACGAAAATAGGGAAGGAGGATAAAGGGAGTAGTGAACGAATACTCCTTATAATGCGTTGTGCGATTCACTGGACAATCAACTACAAGCTCTACGAGAAATACTACGTAAGATTATATGATTACCAGGAATTAGTTCCTTAATTTCGTCAAAACGCATTCCGTTATAGTACCGATAGAACAATGAAACACACACCACATTGCGAATATGCTCTAATAAATCGATAGAATTAGCTACCCTACCATCATTAATAAGAATCTTCGCCTTCTCCTGTACGCGGTCGAGAAGCTCCAAAATAAACTTTTAAGCACTGGCTCATACATGAGAGTTGTGTTCAAATTTTGGTCAGATATATGTCTTATAAATATTAAGGAGATCAGATGGAGTGAAGTAATTCTTGGACCGGCTTAAAAAGCCGAGGCACTTGAATGCTTCTTTCGACACTCGAAATATGTGCTCGAACGTCACAGTGAGCTCTCATGGCAGAACATCAAGACCATCTGATTCCTCAATATCTACATTATCCATAGATACAGATGACAACACACCACCACGTCTGCATGTCAGAAAACAACATTGCCTTGCGCGCTAAAATTCGACCCTGTTCGCGCGACCCCACTCAGAGATTTTCGCCAGCTCGCTTGTAAGTGTGTCGTTCATATTCCGCTTCTCTCCCGATCTCGGCTACGATCAAAAGAATATGAATTCAAAATGTTGCTGTCATCTGCGAAAGAGCAGATAGGATCGGATGTGAAAAAATAAAGTCGTTAAGAAATATTTGAAGTAAAGTTGGAGAAAGAAGAGAGCCTTGCGGTACCCCTGAATTTATCCTGAACTCGCAGGATGAGATTCCATCTATAACTACTCTAATAGTGCGACTTCTGAGAAAGCTCGATATAAGTCGAGAAAAGTGACTACCGACACCTAAAGCAATAAGTTTGGATATGAGAGCCTAGTGCAAGACTCTGTCAAAGGCCTTGGAAATATCTAGGGCCGCAGCCTTACTCTTACCAAATCCACCTTTAAAAGGTAGCGCCAGCAGATCACCAGGGGAGCGACCCTTACGGAAATCATTATCCATTCCTAATTTTATTATATTAACAACCATTTCGGCCATGGCACTCACGTTAGAATCAAGGAAATAATGTTTCCAATTGAAATGCCCGTAGAAATCGTTATGTTCAGTCCAACGAGCTTTCCCGTATCTGATAACTAAGCGCTTCGTAGGTGTATATGAAGCATTGTGAAGAGTGGAGAACGGGACGGGGGCAGAAATGGTACAATTTTCCGAATTTTCGAGAGGTGCAAAGACCTCAACTACATACTTCTCAGGGAGTGTAGTAAGGAAAAGGTCGAGGGTGTTATTTTTTTGCCCATCTACACATGATATGCGAGTAGGTTCATTCACTTATTCCGCAAAGTGGTTGTGCGCGGCAAATAACTCTGCGTATTGGCCTTCTGGAGTTGTGCGGCCTGAATGTCGTAGTCAAGACGAATTATGAACATTGAAATCACCAACAACAACAATTTCACCGTTCGGGTAAATAGCAAGGATATTCGATATGGAATCGGAAAGAAAGTCAAAGCCAGAAATGCTAACCTCTTTTCCCGCGTTTGGGCTTCTATACAGGAACCCGAAATGCAAAAGATTAGCCCCGATTCTGAACTTAACCCAAAGACAGTTAAATTCTGCATCATACATGCTAAGTGGTTGCTGGCACTGGTACACAACTTCATCGCGAATGTACATTGCAAGGCCCCTATGAAAATTAAAGAGGGATAGAAGGTGATACCCAGGGATATGCAAATCCTGTGGATCAGCATTTGCAGAAACCTAGGTCTCACAGAAGGCGAAATAGACAAATGTACGCATACACGGAGAAGAAATTCGCCCGTAGCCCACGCACATTGCAGATATCAATGCTAAAACGTTCTGCCATCAAGCAAATTGAATAAGAAGGATACAAAATACAATAAATAAGAAACCATAAGCAAATAAAAATCGAACAACCGTTTTTCAGATGCGGCCGACAAGGAAGCGGGTTGCTGCTGATTGATTATTCAGTAGCCAGTGTTATACCTGCGCCGCAGTGTATACAGTGAGGACACCAATGACAGCGCAAAAAGCGAAAATCAGCTGTTTTTCTTTGTCTACAACAATTTACAACTCAGCTGGAGTAAAAGAAAAAGCAACATTATTTTCCACAAGAAAATAAAGCAGTGCGAAAAGCACAAAATATATATGCTTTTTCGTATGTGTATGCAAAAAAAGAAGTAAATAAAAATAAAATTTAATGTAGTAAAATTGAATTGGTTGTTTTTTTTTAGATTTTATATACAAAATATTCTGTTTTATTCAATTCAAAATTTAACATTATTGTGATTTGAAATTTCTTCACGAAATACTTCAGGAATATTTTGCATTAGTTTCGAATTTGCTTGTACCAATTTTATTGCGACCATTTCATTGTACATGCCTGAATTTTCTTTACCTTGTTGAGTACCTAAAAAAAGAGTTTCATCATCGTTAGCTATGAAGCTACTTTCTTTTGAAATACAGAGGCCTGAATGAAATAAAAACTTTTGTACGCAAACTGATAACAATCTACCGCATTTAAACCCATTGAAAAAGTGCACAAAGCTCCTCGGAAATGAAACAATTTGATTTCTACCACTTTGAAGGATATTTCTATCCTATGCTCTAGAAATTGGGAAAGCTACAAAAACATTACAAAAGAGTTACCTACACAGCTTTAAGGATAGAGGACAAATAAAATCAAGTAAAATGTTTCAAATTCAAATTACTGGATATCTACAATGAAGTAATTACCTGGAGCAAATGCAAGTAAATCTGCATTTCGACCTACTATTATCATTTTTAACTTACAAAATAGTGCTAAAGATTAGCTATTGTTGGTTATGTTGCCTTTTAACTAAAAACAATTTTAGAGCCTTAAACTGTTGTCGTTGTCATACCGAGCCAACCGTATTCAGTTAAGGCTTTTCAGTGTTCGTTTATGTTAATGGATATCCACTGATTTAAATAGTACGTCTAAATGCTGACTTAATTACATTTACTCCAGATAAATGCTTGGTTTTATAGATCGACTTGAATTTAAAGTAGTTCATCAGATTGTCGCAGTGTTTTTTCTCATGTAGCTTTTGCACTTGGTTGTAGGTATTACTATGTACATATGTACTCACCTCGACATACTTATATCGCGGGTTGTTGCAGGAAACATATTTATGAACTTTGTGTTCAGCTTCCATTTTATGATGTGTTTCTTGATCCCTGAAAAACATTACATTATAATTATTTTAAAATCGTTTATAAGACACAATACTCACATTTTGCTTTTCTGCTACACACCAAAATTGTACCTAAAAAAAAAGAAAAATTACCTTTTTTAATAATTTAAAAGTATAAATATGATAATTATTTTACTCACTTTAATCCGTAGGCCACCTGCAAGAAATACCTGGAAAGAAAATTGAAAATTTTGGATAAAATACTTTAATTTTTTAAAAAATTCACAAACACAAATTTTTTTACCTCTGAAAAATTTTATTTATTGCGCCAGAATGCAATAATAAAGCAAAATATAAAATTTTACAACTCAGCTCGAAAGAAAGAGATAGCTCTATATTATGTAAATATTTACTGTCTCGTGTATCCCTACTGTGTTGTAAAATTTGTTGTATGGTTGTTGTTATTTTTGTTGGTGTGTCCTCACTGTATATATTGTGCCTGCGCTACTGAATAATCTAACAATAACCCCTCCAAGCGGTTTGCACCAAAAGACTTAGTAGGGAATAAAGAAGAATAGGGAAAAACAAAAACACTGACGGTAGTGGATATAACACTAGTTCCAATATTGCCCGCCCTAAATTCACTTTCAATCTGTCTATTCATTTAGGTGTCTTTCTATTCATTTAGTGTGTTTATTTTTTACGATAGTGTTTGTCCCGTTCACTTCACTTTTACAAACTTTTTTGTTATTTGTTTTAATATTAAGTTATTTTTGTGTTTTTAATATTGACATTGTTGTTTTTTGTTTTGTTGTTTGACTTAATATTGTTATTTGTTTTTAACATATTTTGTTTTATTATTGTGCTGGTCACTTTATTGTTGTCTTAATTTTTTCGTCAAGTATTATAGTTGTTTTGTTTTTAATTTTATTGGTGTGTTATTCTATATATATATTTTTTTTTAATTTAGATTATGTTATTGTTGTTAAATTCAAAATCCTAGTGTTTCGTCAAATGATATACATATGCACATATTTTTTATGATGGTAGTTGATTTTTTTTCTTTTTTTCTAAAACTAATGCCTTTAAGATATCGTTGATATTTCTTATTTTTACCGACGTTTAGTGGCAAAGAACAGAAGACGTGCAATATTTTTTGTCAGAAAAAAAATGATATAGTAACTAAAAAAAGCAGGAAATTAATTATAGGCTTGTTTCGTTTACAACCAGTTTCACGATAGCGAACGAAAATTTTGGCATAAGAAAGAAAGGTATGCGAAACAAAATTATATTGGGTTTCACAACACTGTTTGTTTTCTTTCGATGTGCTTACGTTTGTTAACGTCTCTTTCTTATTTATTAAAAAAAAATAAAGTGATTCCGGATGATTTTTTCTTAATTTTCAGCAATTTTCTTCAATAGTAAAGCAAAATACTACTAACGTGCTTGTAAACAAATGCAACTCTGTGCAATAGCGTATACTTGCAATGATATAAAATATGACAATAAAAAATCAAAACAGAGTGTGAATGTGTGTTTGTGAATTAATTTGCTTTGTGTCAGTTCCATTTTTCAAGCCAAGTAGATAATTAATCCGTTGTAGCAGACCCCTGCATATCGATTGTGTAGTGGTGGTGAATATCCTTTCTAATTTTGGTGATCTTTGCTTCAGCATTGTAATTTTTGTCCTAGTAGGTGGCGTTTTTTCCTGATCATTCGTCTGATGTTTGTCATCATCGCTAGAGGAAAGCTGGTAGGTCAGAGGGGCTTCTTCTTTATTTTTTAGATGGAGTTGTCTGCAGGGAAAGTTGAAATCTCTTTATTAAACACTCGAAACAAAACTATAATTAAATTATTTCGTCATGTCCTCTGCTTTGGCTCGAATCTGGCTCACTTGTGATGATATGCGTAGATTGTGTTGTCGTTTTGTTTGTGTTGTGGAGGATTCTGCTGTTGGTTTAGCTGTTGTGACAGATTCTGTTGTGTTCATGAAAACGAAAATATGTATGCACGAAAGCAAATGTGTATGTGACTAATTTTGACATTTGTTTCGCAATGTTGACAACGGATTCGTTATAGTGAAACCGAATTTTGTATGCATATGCTTACGTTTTTATTCGACTCGTGAACAATGACACGAGTTCATAAAAAGTAAAGATATAGAAACAAAAAAGTGTTTTCTTTCGCTTAGAAAGCGAACGAACTCATTCGTTCGACATCGTGAAACAGGCTGTTAATGTTTCAAAAAGTTAGTTTTGAAATTAACTTTTTTTCTGGTTTTGTATCTTTGCTGTTGTGAACTTAATCGCCTGTGATATGTTTATTATTTATTATTTATTCAAAATAAAATTATTTATTATCAAATTATTTATTCAAATTCAAATAAATATAATTTACGTTTTCTATATAAAAAGCTTGTTAAAATTTTTTACGGATGTTAATTCAACGAATATTAAATAATAATATACAATGAAAATATTGAAAAATAAATAAATCGAAACAATAACAAAACTCTAACAAAATATAAAAAAATTACAAAAACAACCAAATTCCTTTTGCGTCAAAAGTGTTGTCAAATATAATAAAACAAATTGTATTTATATAAATAATCGATTAAACTTTATTTACAGAAAACTATACATATCCCCCAAAAAACTGCAATTTATGCAAAACTTTCAAAATTTTATAACCAAAATTTATATTGTACCACTCCTTATAAAGAATTAAACGTTGTTTTTGTTTTCTTACTCTACAGTCCAATTCATCCCACAAATTTTCAATTGGGTTTAAGTTAGGCGGCTGAGGTGGAGAATGTAGCTGTTTTGGTACATTGTACAGCAGCCATTCCTTTACAATGGCCGCTGTATGTTTAGGGTCCTTATCTTGTTGGATGATCCAGCTTCCAGACAGGCCCATTTTGGATACTGAATCCTTAAGATTTTCTTTTAATAAAGGGTCCGCCATCTAACGTTTTTTTTTTCAACTAGTGCTTATTTCGTGAATGGTAACACTTAGCTCATGTCTGATTTGACAGATAATTAGTTTTATCCTTTCGCTGAACGAATATGGTTATGTATACACTTGAACAACGCTGGGAAATATTGCGACATTACTTTGAAAATCATGGTAATGTTGCAGAATGTGTCCGATGTGTTCAGATGAAGCTCATTTTGATCTTGGCGGGTATGTAAACAAGCAAAATTGTCGAATTTGGGGCACAGAAAACCCGCACGCATACATTGAAAAGCCGATACACCCAAGACGAGTCACTGTTTGGTGCGCATTTTGGTCCAGAGGCATAATTGGGCTATTTTTCTTCAAAAATGAGCAAGGACTGGCCATTACAGTCAATGGCGATCGTTATCGGGCCATGTTGAACGAATTTTTGTTCACAAAAATTGAAGAGGAGGATATTAGCAACATTTGGTTTCAACAGGACGGCGCTACGTGCCACACAGCCGACGCTACACTCGATGTTTTGCGCCCTGTTTTTGAAGATCGCATTATCAGCCGCAGAGCTGATGTCGTTTGGCCACCCCGGAGCTGCGATCTGACACCGTTGGACTATTATTTGTGAGGTGCCGTCAAAGATAAGTGTTACGCCAACAAGCCAGAGACAATTGACGCTTTAAAGGACAATATTCGTGAAGTCATTGGTGAAATACAGCTGCACACAATCGATAATGTGCTTAAAAATTGGACCGATCGTGTAGGCTACTGCATGACCAGCCGAGGCAGCCATTTGAATGAAATTATTTTCCATTATTAACCGGAAGGATTGTACTTTCAAATAAAAAAAGAAATTTGAGAAAATATTCAGTAATCTTTGTTTTAGCATTTTCAAAAAAAAAAAAATTATTTGGCGGACCCTATAGGTTCAAATACATAAAACGATCCATTGTTGTCTCAATAAAAGCAAAATTGCCAACCCCAGCCGCCGACGTACAGCCCCAAACCATAATGGAACCGCCTCCATGTTTTACTGTGGGGATAAGATTTTTAGTTTGGAGCTGCTCATTTTTTTTGCGCCAGACTTTTCGTTTCTCATCGCATTCAAATAAGTTAATTTACTTTCGACGCTGAAGACTACATTTTTCCAAAAACTTTAATCGTCATTTATATGCTCCTTAGCAAAATCCAACCGCTTGGCTTTATTTATTTCACCAATGAACTGTTTTTTTCGCGGCACACGGCTATGATAACCTCCACTTTTCAATACACTGTGTACTCAGGATGGACTGTGACAATGGACATATTTTTCATCTCTTTTGCTATGTCAATAGCCGATTTTCTTGGATTTTTGTCATTTTATTTAATATGTGTCGCTTTATGCGTTGAGAAATTTTTGGCGGACGGCCACTAAGAAGTCTATTAGTTATGCTGTTTTTTTTTTATAATTTCTTAATACGGCTTAAACACTTGACTTTGGGTAGCCAACAATTTCAGAAATTTCGCGCAACGATTTTCCATTTGTTGATGCTGCACAATTAGATTTCTTACATCTATGCTAATTTCTTTAATTTTAGGACTCTTAATTAAAAAAAATAAAAGCGACCGATTACAAAACTTTGTAATTATTAAGTAAGGGTAATGTAGAATTTCAACTCAGAAAAAAACAGACATAAGTTGCTTTTATTGGAAAAGTACCTTTGTCCAACAGTGGGGGTATGTATACTTTTCTGTGTGCTTAAAATTAAATTTCGTATTTTCTTTTTGAATATATCTTTTTTTGAACATTTTTTGTTTTAAATGAGTTTAATTTTTTATAAGGAGTTGTACAATATAAATTTCGGTAACAAAATTTGAAAGTTTTGCATATAATGCAGTTTTTAAGTGGGTATGTATAGTTTTCTGCGCGAAACAAAGTGGCAGTTATAAACAACACACATAATAAAAACAAAATAAAATTGAAAATATAACAAATATAAATAATACAGTACAAGAGAAAAAAGGAAAAAAATACAGGGCAAATGGCATTAAAATCAAAATCAAACGAAACGAATTGAATAAAAATAAAATAATAAAAACAAATAATATCAAAACTATAGTAAAAACAAATAATATTGTTACGTTTTAACTTTTTAAAACCTTTGAGTTTGTTTAAATTGCGTTAAAATAAAATAAACACCGCTTAATTTATTGTTTTACAGTACTATTTATTTATATTGTTTGTCTTAATAAAACACTTAATATTCGTTTATACAACACTTTTATTTCACCTTTAACACAACTTCATAACTTTTATGTCAATACAGCCAAACGATAACTAACTAACTTACAGGTAAAGCAGCCTTTTTATATACCTAATTGCCTACAGTTTAGAAGATTCCAGAAATATCGACCATCTTATATTTTCATATCCGTTAATTTAAATGTAACGTAAAGATGGTCAAATTGGCAGTGCTGCAAAATTAACAGGGTGACACAAAATGTAACAATACAGTTTTAAAGCGCTGTTGTGTTGTATTTTTATTTTCGTAACACTACCACCCACTTAAGCCTGTTCGTCCCGAATATTTCTTCCCATAGCTCGCCAGTCGCTCTAGATGTACCAGTTTCATTTTTGATCGCGGGCTATTGTTCTTCTGTATTCTGTATACCATATCATTTAACCTTTTGACTACCTTATAAGGTCCATCTAAACTAACTAGTTTGAAGCTTGGAAGATAATCCTTTTTTCCGCTTTGGGTTTTCGAGTAGAATCAGTTGTCCCTCATGGATGCCCTTAACATTTGCTATACGATCATACCTGGCTTTCAATCTATCACGGGCCATTTCTAGTCGTGTGTACCTTGATTCATTGAGTACCTTGGCACTTTAATTTTTCTTGGCCTTACCAACTGGTGCTCTCGATTTGTTTTGCTGCGGATGATTCTGGCTTGTTCTGACTGCAATTTTAGCCGCAATACATTTAGTTCAGTTTGCTATCCATCCAGCGACAGCTTGCTGGCATCCAACCCAATAATAATTATGTTTTAATTTTTCTACTGTCTTTGCCACGCTAAGATACCCTTCGGGTCTTCTATAGCCAGTGTTTTCCCATTTTTCATGTCTCCATCGTGACGCAAATCTTGCACATCTGAGCCGTGCCCTACAATGTCTTTGAAAATGACCGCTCTTGCACCTCCAAAAGTCGCTCTAACACCTCTTTGATAGCTGTAATGAAATCTTCTTTGGTATTTACAGTTTTTATGCTATACACTTTATGTACCTCTGGCTCGAATATCTTTCGAGCGATCTCCTGTGTCAGTGCAAACACCACGGTCTCCGCAAATGTTGCCTTATAAGCTGCACAGACCGCATACTTAAATCGGGGTCTCTTTTACCATTAATGAATGCTTGGATTTTAATTTTCTCTACTAGTGGATGGGTTTTCCCTGGATAACTAAGCTTCACCAACCTCTCGACCTCCATTGCAAAGTATCGCAATGATTCATTAGCCTTTTGCGTTTGGCACCTTAATTCCATTCGGTACAAATCTCGTTTGTACTCGTCATCAAATTTACGCTGTAACGCCACCATTAAGTCGTTGTATTTGTTTCTGCAGATGACTGGCATGGTTTCTAAAATCTCTGCTGCAGCACCTTTTAATGCCAAAATTAGTTCTGGAACCTTCTCTTCATCGTCCCAACCATTTTTACTGGCAACTGTCTCGAATTGGAATTTAAAAATAAATATGTGTGAACTACCATCAAAGTAAGGTGTTTTTATTCTGCTGGAAACTTTTGGTATAATACGCACTGGTTCTAGTTTTTGGCACTGGAGACTGTTTATTTTCTCCTCCATTACAACAAATTTTTCGTCAACAGTCTTTTCTAAATTTAACACTTTTGCCTCGACGCCGGTTACTCTTTTACTGACCGTATCATATATTTCTTGCAACTTCCAGTTATCGCTTTAGAAGTTTCTCGAATTTCAAATTTACATGTTTCTCGTACCTCAGCCAAAAGCATTTTGCTCTGTACCTGCACTCATCTCGGGCTCATTCTCGCCATCAAATTCGTGATTATCTATGTCTACACCACGTCTCTGAAATTTCTGAGAGACTTTTTTGTAGTTCGGTTTTATTACCGGTTGTTGACAGCTCTAATTTATTTAATCCCCGAGCCTATCCAATTTTAATTCTTGGAATTTCAAGTTTACTCCGTTTGATTTATTTAGTTTATTTTTTTGCTTTCTTTTTTTTTTTCTTTTATTGTTTATTATTTTATTTTATGTACGCAATCCCACCTTCTGACATCAATGTTACTTTTTAACCTTTTTAAAACGTTGGAGTTCGTTTAAATTCCGTTAAAATAAAATAAACACCGCTTTATTTACTGTTTTAGAGTTTTATTTATTTACTTCACTATAATTTTTATACTGTTTGTTTTAATACAACACTTAATATTCACAACATTTTTATTTTCGCTTTAATACAACTTTATTTATTGACAGCCAAACGATAACTAACTAACTTGTAGGTAAAGCAGTCCCTTTATATATTTAATTGCCTACAGTTTTAAGGTTTCGGAAATATCAATCATCTTCTATTTTCATCTCCGTTAATTCAAATGTAACGTAAAGATGGACAGGGTGACACAAAATATACCAAAATCCCACAATACAGTTCTAAAGCGCTGATGTGTTGTATTTTTATTTTCGTAACAATATATACAGGGAAACCTGTTTTTGTGCGGCGGATAGAGACTGTATAAAACAAATCGCATAAAAAAGAAAATACACAAAACTTCACAAGACACTATATAAAATGGTTTTTGCAACATAAATACAAATTATAAAACAAGTCTGGCGTTGAATATAATTTAAAACTTTTTAATTCATTTAATTAAGAACACACACGTGAATATTTAAAAAAATTTTATTTACGTATCTACTTATTTTACATATAAAGATCAATTTAATCATTATTCTTTATAATCGTTTTCATCACTAAAGGATACCACCTTACTTACCATTTTTGAGGTACCATGTAGTCGGTAATCTGTTTTGACGACGTTCCTTGTTTTACCATACGCTTGCATATATCTCGATATCATATCCGCTGTCATTTTATAGGGTTCTTCTTTTTTATCGGAAATATCAATCACAAAATTTATAATACCATGGTCCCTTGAGATTTTATCCTGAATCATTTCGATTATATGAAAAACATATCAGTAATCGATATAAAAAAGTGACCGTTGTTTTCGTCAACGACATATATATTAATATTATATACCAAACAAAAAATAATCAAAATATTTCTTAATTATGTTCCTTTTTCAAACACTGCTGATAACATCATTTATTATGTTTAACTTACAAATAGCGACCAAAATTATCGAAAAATAAATAGATCACACAAAAAAATGCATAAAATAAAAAAAGTCACACAAAAATAAAATCGCACAAAAATAATCCGCATAAAAACAGGTTCTTCTGTATACATACATAAATTTGGCTTCTCTTAAAGTAATGAAAAAAAAAAAAACATTATAATTGACCGTCTAGCTTCTCGTACCCACTTTGAATAACTTCAAGCCCAGATTGGGTCCTAAATTAATTTATGAATGTTAGTATGTTAGTTACTACCACGACTGAGAACTATGGCCATTAGTTTATCTGTGCACTACCACTACCGTCTCTGGCACCTATGGCTGTTTGAAACCAGTGGTGACACTCTACACCACTACTTCAGCTCTCGTTTGCTTATGGCTGCTGGCAAAGCTCTTACACACTCGATTAAGCTCAACTGAAACAGCAAATGCTTGTTTAAATTTAGCAGTAGTAACTACCACATTACACTGCTACCAGCTTACATACATGCGAGTATGGGTTCTCTTTAGCTGTTAAAGTAACATATTCTTTTCATTCATTCATTCATTTACCAACTTACATACGTGCGAGTATGGGTTCTTTTCATTCTCTTCTGACGTAACACTATAAATATAATATAATATAATATAATATAATAATAATAATAATAATAATAATAATAATAATAATAATAATAATAATAATAATAATAATAATAATAATAATAATAATAATAATAATAATAATAATAATAATAATAATAATAATAATAATAATAATAATAATAATAATAATAATAATAATAATAATAATAATAATAATAATAATAATAATAATAATAATAATAATAATAATAATAATAATAATAATAATAATAATAATAATAATAATAATAATAATAATAATAATAATAATAATAATAATAATAATAATAATAATAATAATAATAATAATAATAATAATAATAATAATAATAATAATAATAATAATAATAATAATAATAATAATAATAATAATAATAATAATAATAATAATAATAATAATAATAATAATAATAATAATAATAATAATAATAATAATAATAATAATAATAATAATAATAATAATAATAATAATAATAATAATAATAATAATAATAATAATAATAATAATAATAATAATAATAATAATAATAATAATAATAATAATAATAATAATAATAATAATAATAATAATAATAATAATAATAATAATAATAATAATAATAATAATAATAATAATAATAATAATAATAATAATAATAATAATAATAATAATAATAATAATAATAATAATAATAATAATAATAATAATAATAATAATAATAATAATAATAATAATAATAATAATAATAATAATAATAATAATAATAATAATAATAATAATAATAATAATAATAATAATAATAATAATAATAATAATAATAATAATAATAATAATAATAATAATAATAATAATAATAATAATAATAATAATAATAATAATAATAATAATAATAATAATAATAATAATAATAATAATAATAATAATAATAATAATAATAATAATAATAATAATAATAATAATAATAATAATAATAATAATAATAATAATAATAATAATAATAATAATAATAATAATAATAATAATAATAATAATAATAATAATAATAATAATAATAATAATAATAATAATAATAATAATAATAATAATAATAATAATAATAATAATAATAATAATAATAATAATAATAATAATAATAATAATAATAATAATAATAATAATAATAATAATAATAATAATAATAATAATAATAATAATAATAATAATAATAATAATAATAATAATAATAATAATAATAATAATAATAATAATAATAATAATAATAATAATAATAATAATAATAATAATAATAATAATAATAATAATAATAATAATAATAATAATAATAATAATAATAATAATAATAATAATAATAATAATAATAATAATAATAATAATAATAATAATAATAATAATAATAATAATAATAATAATAATAATAATAATAATAATAATAATAATAATAATAATAATAATAATAATAATAATAATAATAATAATAATAATAATAATAATAATAATAATAATAATAATAATAATAATAATAATAATAATAATAATAATAATAATAATAATAATAATAATAATAATAATAATAATAATAATAATAATAATAATAATAATAATAATAATAATAATAATAATAATAATAATAATAATAATAATAATAATAATAATAATAATAATAATAATAATAATAATAATAATAATAATAATAATAATAATAATAATAATAATAATAATAATAATAATAATAATAATAATAATAATAATAATAATAATAATAATAATAATAATAATAATAATAATAATAATAATAATAATAATAATAATAATAATAATAATAATAATAATAATAATAATAATAATAATAATAATAATAATAATAATAATAATAATAATAATAATAATAATAATAATAATAATAATAATAATAATAATAATAATAATAATAATAATAATAATAATAATAATAATAATAATAATAATAATAATAATAATAATAATAATAATAATAATAATAATAATAATAATAATAATAATAATAATAATAATAATAATAATAATAATAATAATAATAATAATAATAATAATAATAATAATAATAATAATAATAATAATAATAATAATAATAATAATAATAATAATAATAATAATAATAATAATAATAATAATAATAATAATAATAATAATAATAATAATAATAATAATAATAATAATAATAATAATAATAATAATAATAATAATAATAATAATAATAATAATAATAATAATAATAATAATAATAATAATAATAATAATAATAATAATAATAATAATAATAATAATAATAATAATAATAATAATAATAATAATAATAATAATAATAATAATAATAATAATAATAATAATAATAATAATAATAATAATAATAATAATAATAATAATAATAATAATAATAATAATAATAATAATAATAATAATAATAATAATAATAATAATAATAATAATAATAATAATAATAATAATAATAATAATAATAATAATAATAATAATAATAATAATAATAATAATAATAATAATAATAATAATAATAATAATAATAATAATAATAATAATAATAATAATAATAATAATAATAATAATAATAATAATAATAATAATAATAATAATAATAATAATAATAATAATAATAATAATAATAATAATAATAATAATAATAATAATAATAATAATAATAATAATAATAATAATAATAATAATAATAATAATAATAATAATAATAATAATAATAATAATAATAATAATAATAATAATAATAATAATAATAATAATAATAATAATAATAATAATAATAATAATAATAATAATAATAATAATAATAATAATAATAATAATAATAATAATAATAATAATAATAATAATAATAATAATAATAATAATAATAATAATAATAATAATAATAATAATAATAATAATAATAATAATAATAATAATAATAATAATAATAATAATAATAATAATAATAATAATAATAATAATAATAATAATAATAATAATAATAATAATAATAATAATAATAATAATAATAATAATAATAATAATAATAATAATAATAATAATAATAATAATAATAATAATAATAATAATAATAATAATAATAATAATAATAATAATAATAATAATAATAATAATAATAATAATAATAATAATAATAATAATAATAATAATAATAATAATAATAATAATAATAATAATAATAATAATAATAATAATAATAATAATAATAATAATAATAATAATAATAAAAACATACTAGGAATAATTAAATTAGCAAAATTAAAACGAAGCCATATAAAATTAAAACAAAATACACAAAGATAATTAAATAAGTAATGAAAAAATTAAAATTAAAAAATACAATTAAAAAATAAAAGGGGGGAAAGAAAAAAAATATTCACATATACATTTTCGATAAATAAATGATGTGATGTTCTTTTAGATTAAATGTTTTCAAATATCGCAGATTTAAATTGCCTTGCATCACTTAAGGTTTGTAGTCGAGATGGTAGTTAGCTCCAAAGACGAATCGCATTTATAAAGAAGTGTTGCTCAAGAATGTCCATATTATACCTGGTGTCTCTTCGGAATGGATCTAAATCATTTTTAGATTCATTAACACTTTTCTGACGCTATTCTTCCAGAAATACGAGTTTTAGTTGTTTCTTACTGCTCCACATGCTATTTTGCACTCAACGTATAAGCTTATCCCATAAATGATCAATAATATTAAAATCGGGAGGTATTTTAAAGACATTTGGTCTATTGTACAATAGCCAGTTGTTGTTGTCCTAATAAAATTTTAAATTGTCAACAATACAAAATCTGCGTGCGATTTTCTTTTCATTATTACCTTAGTACCTTCTATAAAATTTAAGTTTCCAAAGTTAAAGCTGCTATACTAGTTCATACCATTACTGATAAGTCAATATTCTTAAGAGTTTCATTAGCATTTTTATGGCAAAATTGTCCATAAGGCTTCCGATATACAAATTGCCGTCCAAACAAGTTGAGTTAACTACGAAATTTTTAAATTATCTACCACGCAACACAAAATTTAATTTAAAATAAATTAACTTCGTTTGGCGAAATCCTTATGGTCAATTCTGCCCTAAAAACACTAATAAATTGTTAAGAATATGGCTTATCAGAAAGACTCCTTGATTTCATGAAGTACACTTCTGGCAATGTTTAAATTTCAATTCGACTAAATTAGGTTATCAAGTTAAAAAGTGGTTGCATCAGCTATTAAAAAATTTATAAAGCATTGTTTAATGCGGTCGTTTGCAGACTTTTGTGAAATAAAGAATTAAATTTTTTTTGATATATTTACATATTCTGCATTTTATTATAAAAAATTATTTTTTTAAGTTTTTCATCATCATCATCATCCCGTGTGTGGAATAGATACAAAATAAATATAGCATTGAGAGCAATAAATAACTTAACTGAAAGAGTAGAAATTGTAGAATCAGCTGTAGAAAAAATAATTCAGTTGTTGCACCTGACTTTCGCATTTATGGAATTCCTTAAGTGGAAAATGAAACTCTAATTAATATTTATTCAAGTTGTGTCAAATTTCAAATATTAATGCCCCAAATGTTAAAGCGACATTTCGTACTAATACCAACATTTAAAAAAAAAAAAAATACTAAAAAATCGAATAAGGAAATTAAGGACCCTGATATCATGATTAAATTCAAATGTCCCTATGATAGAAATTTTGTACTGAAATCTATTACTAACTACTTAAATTCTAAAAAGGATGTTTTACGTTTGAATATTGTTGGATTTGATAGTACGGTTCCCTTTTATATTAATGAAAATCTGACAGCGGAGATCACAGCATTTTGCAGCAAGCTCGGTGAGAATGATCCAATAAACATAGATGACTCCATAATACTGTATAGGATGCTTCGTTCAGCAGCGACTAGTTAATTACGAGTACATGTTGAATATATTATTTAAATTTGCTAATTTTTCCGAATAAATGTGTTTCTAATTCAATACTATATTATATTCAATATGTACTGCAAAATATTTCTTAATGAAAGTCTAAAATTTCTCTCATCAAATCTAATTTATTATAATTTTACTGGACTTTATATTTGTGCTTGCATTGCGAATAAAATATTAGATTTTAAAAATGATTTTACAATTTTATGATGATGGATGGTATAGTTCATTCTAGAGAAAACCTATTTACCATGGTCAGAATACTTTGTAAAAAAGCTTACGGTTTCAACATCTGCCATATAAACACCTAGAGCCTTCACAAAAAAATTTACGAATTTTGGTTAATCTTTGAGGGGTCTAGAATAGATTTAATTTTTGTATCGAAAACCTGGTTTCGTATTGATGTAAATGACAAATATTATCATCTAATAGGATATCCTATATTTCGCTCAGACAGAGCATCGAACTCTGGTGGTGTAGCAATGTACGTTAAATCATCGATTTCTTGTAGGAAAAAATGTCACTCTTTGCTTATTGAGGAAGAATCTCAAGATGACTGATACTACCACCAATAATGAAATAAATGTTAATAGCGAAACAATATCAGTCAAAAAGAGGAACTTACAACAATCTCCCAAAAGGTGGAATTTTTGTTTTTTGAATTTTTTAGTTGCTGTCAGAAACTTTTACTGGGTGTTTTCTACCGGCCTAATAATAGCTTTAATTAGAGAAATTATCTTCATTTACTCATGGTTACACAGATGCTGTTCTAATTGGTGACTTCAATGCCAATATTTTATTAGATACAGGTTTAGAAGAAGATATGAGTGCTACTGGATTGCATTTAATAAATAGCTCGAATCCAACGCATTATACTTCTAGCACTAGTACTTTAATTGATGTATGCATTGTTGATAGTCCCAATCGAATACTTCTATTTGACAAACTCTCCGCCTCCGATTTTTCGAAACACGATCTTCTTTTCCTTTCATACGATTTTCAGACCATAACTCAGGAACAAGTGATTAAGTTTAGAGACTTTAAAAAATTAATTTCGCTTCACTGGAAATGGAGTTAACAACTATACCATGGAGCCAAACATGTTTGATGCCTACTGTGGATGAACAGGTCACTTTTTACATAGGAATATACAATATTTGCTTGAAAAATATGTACGGATCAAAATAAAAACCATACGAAATGAAAAGCCGTGGTTTTCCAATGAAATAATATAATTAATGAAAGGAATAATTAATGAAAGGAATAATGCGTATTACGAATGGAAAAGGTGACGACTGAATTGTATAACATTTTTAAAGCACGTAGAAGAGAAGCAAATCTAAAAATCAAAGCTGCAAAGTCTAGTCATTATGCAGGAAAGTTTTAATCAGCTATATGCATAGATATTCGAGTCTATGGGAATAGTCAATAAAAATCTTGAATCCAACAACACGATTGAATCAATTTAGCTTAAAATTTTTAAACACACCAACACCTGATGCTGACCTGGAGTGTTACAATTCATCTGATTACTTTTGTTCTACTGCTCGCATGATTCATTAAAATTTTGAATTTAAAAACATAACGTAAGAAGATGTTGTTAAAAGTATTTTCAGCATTAAGTCTAATTCTATCAGCAATGATGAAATTCATCCAAAATTTGTCAAATTAATTTTGCCATATATAATTGTAGACATAACGATAATTACAACGTCTACTTTTCCTACAATGTGGAAATGTGCTAAGATAATACCTGTGCCTAAGCAAGATAAAAACTACCGCCCAATCGCAATATTATCATACTTGTCTAAAATTTTCGAAAAATTAATATATATGCAGATGACGCAATATTTGTATGACAATTCTGTGCTATCCGAGAGGCAATCTAGTTTCAGGCCTAATCACAGTTGTATTTCTGCTCTTATTGATGTTTCCGAGGAGTTGCGGTCAAAGGCAGATAGTAATATGATACCTTTCTTAGTTTTGCTCGATCATTCTAAGGCATTTGACATCGTTGACCATACGATACTCTGTCACAAACTTAGACACATGTGCTATTTTTCGGATACTGCTGTTAAGCTAATATCATCATACTTACATGACAGAAGTCAATTTGGGTATCATGATTGTAGTAAGTCAAACAATTTCTCAATTTCTAGAGATGTGCCACAAGGCTCAATACTTGGTCCACTATTATATACAATTTAATTTAATGATCTGCCTTCAAAGTTGAAGTTCTGTAATGTTTACGGCTGGCTGAACCACGTCAATGCGGCTTGTGGGAAAACGCTTGCCATGCTGCGAAGTCTTTGGCTAACACAATACTTTACACCATTTAAAATTTGTATGCTACTCGCTAAAACCTACCTCATACCCACATTACTGTATGAATGTGAGCTCTTTTCTAGTTGCGACTCGATAAGTAAGAATAAGCTGAGAATCAAGTATAACAATATTGGTCGATCAAGGTATAGCAAGATATCTGCATTTACATACAAAATTTACAATATATCTTTTGAAAATTTGTTGAAATGCCACACACTAATTTACTTACATAGAATCATATAAACTAGAAAACCACATTATCTCTACAAAAATGTGGTTTTCTCTAGATCAAATAGAGGTCTGAAACTTAACAGCGTTAGATACCGTAGACAAATTTCGGACAGTTACACTTTTATATTAATGCAATCCGTCTCTGGAATGACCTACCAAATGATATACAGTTATTAAGCAATGCTATGCAATTCAAGACATTTTTTAACTGATAATAATGTCCTAAATGTAAGCATATTAATTTTAAGACTACTTTAAAATAATTTATTTTTAAGATTGTTATTATATAATTTTCAATTTGTGTTATACCATTGACTTGCCAGTGCTATTAAATAAGACTATTTCTTGGTGTGCTGTATTTACGTGTTTAATAAACAAATAAATAAATAAATAAATAAATACATAAATAAATAAATAAGTACATAAATAAATAAATAAATAAATAAATAAATATATACATAAATAAATAAATAAATACATAAATAAATAAATAAATACATAAATAAATAAATAAATAAATACATATATAAATAAATAAATACATAAATAAATAAATAAATACATAAATAAATAAATACATAAATAAATAAATAAATAAATAATAAATAAATAAGCAATTAAATAAATAAATAAATGAATAAATAAACAAAAACTAGGTAACTTACCTGTAATCTGGATTGCAACAGACCTTATCAAAGCGTCTGACATTGCAATCTTTATCGAGGACAGTCTACCAGAAGACCACTCAATACAAAACATTCTGTTCAATAACCGCTGAATAAATACAGCCAATAACGCTAGGACTGAGACCCCATTTTGCACTCTTTGCTCTTCTGCAGCAGTAGGTGTCACAAGACGCCTTGCGAGCTCTCTCAGCCAAGTTGGCTTTCCAACTTAACTTGGGGTCAAGAATAAGGCCCAGATATTTAACAGTAGAACTCAAGCTAAGCCTGGCAACAAAAATTGAGGTATCTTATACCTCCTATTGAAAAGAATTGTATCGGTCTTACAAAGGTTCATACTAAGACTAAACTTCTTACATCACCCAGAACAATCCTCAGGAAAAAAATTTAGATTGTAATCGACAATCCTATCGCCAGAGGAGTCAAGCCTAGTAAGGAGCGTGTTAACCGCAAGGTTCCAGAGAAGTGGAGACAGGACTTCCCACTGTGGGGTACCTCTGCTGTTCTCTGATGCTGTACGTCCCGAAAGGACGATTAATACAACTAAGAAATTATTGACGCCGAGTTCACGTAGAGTTTTGACTGTTGAATTAGGTCACATTAAATTAAGTAAACATTTGCTGGTACTTGTATTAAAATCGGTCAAGTCGTTTTCAAGTTGATGAAATATATTGACAAAACTACTATATTTTTGGTGGAAAATTTGCCACGCCTATAAAATAAAATTTGAGCCCGATGAAAACAAAAACTGAAACCGAATTTGAATTCAGTCCACCAAATTACTCCAGGAAACATATTTGTTTGCTCCAGTTCAAAACCTTGTTGGCTAGTGTTATTTGATACGATAAAGTCACAAAGACACTCAAATCTTTAATTGGTATCCAAGCTTCCCACCACTTCCTGATATGTGTTTGCGTCGCAGCAAATTATGACTGAAGTATCTGCGCCATGTGCCTCTGCAACCAGTTGGCCTACGGTTTCTTGCGGGAGTCTTAGGCTATAGTCGCGTGCGAAGTACGATGATACGGTGATAGAGAGAGAATCATTGACTAGATCGATCATCATTGATACGGAGTTCTTGTCTCTGAACTTGTGAAGTAGAAAAGTATTAATAGAGGCCCTGGTCGTGCATATACACCGTTCTGTATTCCACGGCGTTGAGATCGCAAACCTTGTCATTTATGACCTATGGTTCTTGGACAGTCAGCGCCAGTCTTCTTTGGCAAGACGCCGAAGCGACTTTGGAACAATGAAGATTAATTTGGGTTACCCTCAGCATCTAGGGCCACCACCGTTTGATCGGTGTCCTCTTCCGATGGCGGAGACACAATGACGGTCTCAATCCCATCGCAATGAACTCAGGGTTTGGAATTCGTCTAAATAAGGAGCGCTGCGAGGAAATGCTATCCCCATCATTAGACGCTTCCGTTGTATCAAGATCGGAGCTACTCGGTTGCTTACATTGGGCTTGCATCCCGGCTTGGAGTTGTAAAGCCGCACGAGCATCAACCTTATACACAATAAGTGTAATTGCTTCGAAACCTCCCCTCCAATCTTCGTTGGGCAGGTCAGTGTTTCTCAACTTCCATGCCCTCGGCCGAGGACGCTCAGGTATTTGATCTAGAGGGATAGCATCAAGCTTAGCCCTCGGCCAAACTTCCCCAACCTTGTGATGGCTACCTTATAGAGATCCATTGAACGGAGGTCTGCACAGGCAACCACTTTGATGTGACCCTGGAACCACCCTGGACCTCGGCAACTGGTTGAAAGACCAGGGTTTTAAGGTATGACCACAACAAATTCCCTAACTAGAGCCACTTACTTCCATTATGCGGTGGGTGATCGTTCCCTGTGGGTGGTTATTATTCACAACCGCCCACGTAGGACCCTCCTCGACAACCTCGTGTAGAGGTTTAGAGGGACCAGAAGAGACTAAAGTTCTAGGCCGGTTAGAGGACTGCGGAGATACCTGTGCAACTTGTTAAGCTGACCATTACTCCTTTTGTGCGGCATCCGAGCTCACAGTGTAAGCGAGTGGACGGTCATTGACATGAGCCCTACTCCATGCCAATTTTCTCTTATCGTCTTACAATAAGAGAGCAAGAAAGACTTCACCCAGCTTCACTAGAATTTTAGTAGCCGATCTCCGGTTCCTATACGCCCCAACACATTACTTGTTTTTCTGTTTGTGCATTGAAAATGATTCATATTCGTTAAATTAATTTTTTTATTGTCAGCTGATAACTGTCAAAACGCGTTAAAAACTTCGAAGGTAACCAACATTCCCCCGCCAACGCGTCTAAATGTTTTTATGTAACTCTTTCTATACAAATATATTAGTTTAGCTATTTTTTCGTGGTATGTACTTTACCTTAAATTAGTAATAGCCAAAAAGAATCAAGTGTTATGTTAACCATTTTAAGATAAAAAATAGTTTTAAAAACAGAAATTGGCGAAAATTAATATAAAAAACTATAAAGTGAACCATTTTAAATATTTTAAAGCACAAAAGGGTTTAACAAGTGTAAAACAAAACAAAAAAATAAAAAAGAATGTTTGTAAATAAGGTAATTAAAAGCAGAATCATAAGATATTTATAGAAAATGGTAAGTGTTACAAATATGTTTATGCATACACTATTTAAAATTGTTTAACTGGTAACAATGGAAAAATCCCAGCAAGATGGTGAAAACTGCAGCAGTTCTTCCGCTGCAAATATGACACTGCAGTACACATTAGATATTTTTTAATTCAATTATATATAAAAGAAAATCTTGAGCTGTTATTTTGTAAAAATATGTACAGTTAAGGGCATAAGTATTCGTACACCACAAATATATAACAGTATTCGTATACTTAAAAAACAGTGGCTCACAGTCAAAGTGAGCCAGGCTGTACTTTTTTTTTACAAAATTATTGATATCTAATAAAAGGCAAATCTGACTGGCAAATGTATTAAGTATTTTAAAAAATTAACTTAAAAGCTTAAAAAACAACAATTATTTCAGATAAATGATGTGCTTAATATATAAAAATTAAAAAAATGTTGGAAATACATATGTATATGGTATATTTTATACTTGATATTAATATTTTATTGGGCCACTAGGGTTGGCATTTAAGTTTTTATTGAAACAATTTTGAATCGTTTCACATATTTAACCTATTCAAATAATTCTACTAATCAGTGAACAAATTAGGTTATTTTGGAAGCTGGCACTTTCAATAAGGCAATAACCCAAACTATACAACAAGCTTTGTAACGGCGTTTCCAAACAGCTTCATTTCTTCTCCAGTTCTAGTATAATGTCTAGACGTAAATATTATTGAAAATTGATGGACTTATGTTGACCACAATATTAGAAAACATGCCATAAAACCACAAAAACACCTTCTCAATGTTCTACGGTTAAAGTGGGGGGCAGATACTTCTTCGTATATCTAAAAGTTATTGGAATCGATGCCTAGATGTCTACAAGCTGTTATTTTTTTATAGCAATTTTGCTGACTATTAAATTACAAGTAAGATATGTACTGCGAATAATATGATTTTAATGATTTACTGCAATGAAAATAAAATTTGTTTCAAGTGAAAAAAGTGAAATTTTGTATATTTTTTTTCTGTCTTTTTGACGAATTTAATAAATTACTTTGACGATTTTGACGAATTTTTCCCTAATATATGACGACTTAATGCTTTATTTATCTGGCAGCACTGAACACAAAGTAAATTGCAGTGTTGCCAGAGTAAAAATTAAATTTTACACAACCAAGGCCTCAAAATTACAGAAAAATTTAAAAACTATACAAAATATATTCTGTTTGCTTATAACGATTTTTATGAGCTTTTGTTAATTTTAATTCGCTAAAAAATATTTCCACGAGCTAGACGCCTTTTGCACTTTAAGTACTTTGAAAGACTTGAGTTTGTGAGAGAGAAGAGGAAAACGAGCTAGGGTGAGTACACACTTTGATGTACTCACAAAGTTGTTTTGTTCTTCGTTCGTATTTATACATAGTTGTATTTGGTTACATGTTTTATTTGACAAAATTTGTCTAAGAAAATTTTTAATGTGAAGAAGCGAAACAAAGCTTAAAAGAAAATGTAAAAGAGTTTGTCAAAGTACTTTGAACGTGTAAAAGGCGTCTTTTTATAATTTTTAACGTAGGAAACAGTGACATTGAGACAGTTTTTTATTTTAGATACTTTAAAGTTATTGGGAAACTTTAATTGTCAAAGTTATCATTAAGTCTTTGCTCTTCAAAATCTAAAAAGGCACATTGGTTCCAGTTCTTAATAATCATTTTCTATAATAGGAAACATTTTTTTAATGTATTAATGATTTAACTTAACATGTGCATACTTTGACTGAATAATTTGTAAAATTGTGTATAGATCATTCATCATCAATATCCAACCACTTCATTTGTTTCTCAAATTGGTGCTAATTTGCGCCTAATCACCTTAAGAACAAAGAGGAACAGATTTTTAAGCTAATAAGCCAATACATTGTATGTACATATTATATACAATATTTCATTATTTTGAATTATTTGCATGATCAATCAACCATAGAATTTTAAACTAAAACCCTTGATTGAAAATTTGCTACACTGAAATATTGTTAAAACAAAATTACACAAAAATTTTATGGTTAAAAAATAGTTCAAGAAAATTTTTTTCCCATTTTTGTGTAATTACACAGAAATTGGAACACTGGTAAATTGTTTTTGCACATTTTTAGTGAGTAAGAGAGAGGTTAAAATCTAGAGAATTTTTATATTTTTAGTCATAGAAAAATGAAAAAAAAAATATATACAAAATATTAAGGCATCCACTAAACATGTTCACTTGTCACAGTCTCATCGACGACTAAATAAAAGAGCATAAGCAATACGTTTGAGATCGCTCTGCACAATTTTTTTACAAATTGTGCTGAAAGAACATCACAACTCTTCATAAGAAATTTTACCTGTACGTGATGCAGATACTATATGGCTTATATTCTTTGGAGATTCTTATTGGTCACTGCATACAAAATATAGATACATACACACATACAAATGCACTGGTATTACGCATTTAATCTTACACAAACAACATGCACTGAAATGAATTGCTTGTTTTCGATTCTTTTTAACTAATTTTTAATGCGTTCGCAGTATAAAATTCGTGCTCACGAGTTAAAGAAGAAAAGACGTAAGCACAAATTTAAAATTTTTTAAAAATAAGATTCGTGCTCACGAATTAAAAATAAAACTTACGAGCACGAGTGACAAAACGAGCGAACCGAGAAAATTCTGCTAACGAACCGAGTTTTTACGTACAATTATTTTTAATTAATAATTCTTTATTTACACAGTTTTGTTTACTACTGCTCGTAACCTTTTCACGAGCGATAACAATTTCTATTTTTAATTACTCTTTCTGTTTACAACTCTGTAAACAACAACAATTACTTGACAGATCTTTCAACTTAATCGTTCTTATAATTTAGGTTCAATCACTATCTTTTCAACCAGAGATCATCCATACTTAACTCTCTTCACTTAGTTAGCTCCAACTAAACTGGCTTTTATTTCACGAGTTTACTTCTTATAAGCTCTCTTCACACCGAGCTCAAACCAATAAACTCTCTTTACAACACGTAAGCGTGTGCGTGGATTTTACACCAAATAAACTGATTGCTGTCCGCATTGATGTGCTTTTTATATGGATGAGTAAACAATACATCGTAAGCCCTTGACCTCTCGATATTACAGATAGATTCAGTTTCCTTCTTTTTTTAGTTCTTATGGAGCCATTCTAATGTAAACTTCTACTTTTCATTTCTTGTTGTTTGTTATTGTCTGTTACTTGTTTTCTTTTCTGTCTGTTTTTGTTGTAGTTGTTTTATTTTTATTTACTATATTTCTGCTAATGTTGTTATTGTCGATTTGGTTATATGTAAACAGCACAAGTACAAATTCAACCTGTAAAAAAATTGGAACACTTCAAGGAATTTTCAAAATAGTATTGTATATGTAATATAGTAATAGATTTGAACTAATTTTAGTTCTAATGTTGTTCTAGAGTGGTCAATAATATGTCGCGGCTCCGTGGTTGTTTAAAATTGCCGGACCTCGACTGGTACTGTTGCCACTGTTTCACGTGATAAGGGCATTTCTATTTATAATATTCCCCATTTTTGTACCTACTTCTCCAAATAAATGCATTATGGATAAGCATAGTTCTTTAAAAAACTTTCCATCTTCAAAAGGGCGCCATTTTTTTTGCTAAAGCTAAACTAATAATATATGTAGCTATCATTTGATTATCAGTGGTGCAGTATAAAGAACTACTCGCATGTCTACTTTGAACATAAAGATTTTTAAGTTGAAAATTTTCTTCAAGTTTTTTACTAATTGGTTTCTATCATTTCTAAAAACACAATGCAATCCATGATGTATTCTATCATAATGTCGCTTAAGACAAGATGCAAACATATATTTTATTACTTGATAACTTACAAGGCATTCAGCTTCATTATATGTATTGATAGAAAATAAAAAAGTGTTTCACACTCAACATCCCACATACTTATTAAATAATTTTTTTCAAAGTCCTGTAAAGAAATATATATTCATACACAGTATAAATAAACACGCATAAATTTATGTAGCTTATCAAACTTCTCAGTGTAATAAGCAAAATTTTAACTCTCTTCTAAATCACGTGAAATTAAAAAAACACAAAAACATGCAAAACAGTCCTTCTTTGGCTATAAGCAAAACACTGTTTTAAAATTGTGGCACACACACATCTTTTTTGTTGTACATATGTTTGCCATTTGAAATAATATAAGCAAAGCGTATGAATTTTTTTATGCAAGATTTTGTAGCGTTGTTTATTTATTACAATTTCATAAACTTTTGATAAGAAAATAAAACAAAAATATTTTTTAAGGAACTAAGAAAGCAATATCCAAAAATACAGTGTGATATATATTTTGAAAAACTATGTAATAAAGGTTAGCGGTATAGTTGATTTTGGTACATTTCAAAAAAAATTTTGGTAGGAATTTTTTTCTTTTAGCAGCCTAGGTTGTAATATTCACGAAGAGAATAAAAAAAAACAGCCAAAAAACTTCGTAATCTGAACAATATGGATGAGCGTCGCTGCTTTACATATATTCGAAATTTCCAAAAGCTGTATGTAATAAAAACTTAATTAATTTACTAAGTTTGGAATATGTAAAGTATGGCTTAAGCTCAATTCTGTATTGTGGGATTTTGCTCTATTGGTTTGTGTCAAAGATGTGAATGTGTTACCATGGTAACTTCATCGCTTCACGCTTTTCCAATGGAGGTCGAGATATCTAAGCCGCAGGTACATAAAGTGTATAGCATGAAAACTGTAAATACCAAAGAAGAATACATTACAGCTGTCAAAGAGGTGAAAGAGCGGCTTTTGGTCGAAAAGAAGCAAAGGGCAAAAGTGAGATGCCAAAACTGTGACAAGAGCGGTCATTTTAAAAGACATTGTAGGGAACGGGTCAGAAATGCAAGATTTGCGTCCCCATGGAAAGTCTGTTACATTTCATAACAATCGTTTTATCGAAGGACGGGAGCCTCCTAAAAAGGGTTATCGCACACAAAGTAGAGATCAGATAAATAAACGTCGCTATGAAAATGATGATGGCCGTAACGGCAATAAAAAATGACAGAACATAAAAGATTTACACGTAATAGCTGGTTACCGAAATCGAAAAAGTGAATATGACTGGAAGATATCCGCTGATAAAACAAGTGATAAGGACAACGAGACTGTTATTAACAGCCGACAATTACGTCTGAAGGTTAATGAGGACTGGTCAACGGCTCAGAGAAAAGACCCAGTACTGCAAGGATAATAGCCGCTAAAGAAAACGACCGACGGTCTACCAGTAAAGAGATATCAACAGATAGCCCTCTAATAAACGGCTTCTAATGTAAAAGTGGTTCCTTCCTCCAAAATGAGTGAAATTTTAAATTAGGCTCAAAGGGGCCATAAGAGGAGACATCTAAGTTCGGCAAAAACTGTAAATGGAAGCAATACAAATCGAGAGCACCAGTCGGTAATGCTAAGAAAAATGAAAGTACCAAAGAACTTCATGAAACGGTACACGCACGACTAAATGGCTCGTGATAGGTTGAAAGCCAGGTATGATCGAGCAGAAAATGCTGAGGGCTTCCATGAGAGAAAACTGGTTCTACTCCACAACCCACAGCGGAAGAAAGGATTGTCTGCCAAAAAACAAACTAACTGGGATGGACCTTATAAAGTAGTCAAAAGTCTTTACGTAACACAATCTGACATGCTTAAAATTAATCGAAAATGCGGTTCTTAACCCTTTTGAAACAATAAAATATTATTGGAAAAAAATCGTTTGCATTTATTTCATAAATAATGCAAAATGAGAAAAAATCATTACATTATGGCGGATATGAAAAATCTGTCAGAATTCCCCTAGGCTACTATTTTAGTAGCAAAAAAAGTGAAAAGGACAGACATTTTCAATTGGTCCTTTGGAGAGAGAATCCATATAATGAATTGAAACCGTTTCAGTTGAATACGGTTACTTATGATACAGCTTCAGCGCCAATCAGATGTCTGATCCATTCAAGTGGTATATATAAAGAGTCAGAGATTTCTACGTAGATGATTTGCTGACAGGTGCTGAAAGCTATGATGAAGTTGCTGGTTTTAATCTTACGAAGTGGTTTCCAAAACATTCTGATTTTCTGAATTCACTAGACAATCAGATATCGATACATAGCGATTCAGATTCGACAAAAGCGCTGGGCATATATTTGGTTGCGAAAAAAATTACAAAGGAGAACTTACGATCGGTTCCTTCCCGATTATTTGAGCCCTTCAGACGGTAATGCCCAATTATCACTAAATCCAAAATCTTTTTGCAAGAACTTTGGATTCGATATTTTTGTATCCCGTCTATCTTACGAGATCTCTACAGATGATGTATCGTATTATGTTAGGTCTAAAATTTATAGGTCTTTTAAGTTAGACTGTTATAAGATGAAGTCGTCTCCGAATCGTAATATATCTTCTTTTAAATTATATGTTCCTGATGAGGAATCGCACAATATTGTTAATCCTGCGCTTTGGTCACAGGGCACTTCGGTTCGTGAGTTTCAGTTAAGGGAAAACCGTCGGAAAAATTGTGTTTTTCTTCCCACTTCTGGTGCTCAAAAAACCAATATCTACTTCGTTCGTGAAAGTTAGTGTTGCTTATCCAAATGTTCGTGGGCTTAGGTCCGAACTCTCTGCACTCTGATATATAAGCTCCGCTTTTGATTTCGATGTGATTGTGTTTACCGAAACTTGGTTGAATGGTAATGGTAGTGGAGTTCAGTGCCAAAATTGGAATTGGTTGATCTCGTTTTTTCTGATGATATTGAATTTAATTGTATTTGGGTGGAGATTTATAAAATACATAAATCTTTGTTCTTGCCGTCGAATGTACAGAAACTCACATTATTCATTCATACATTTACTGAAGAAAAAAGAACTTTATCACTTTTAAAGGTAGATAGGAGATTGCTTATTGCAAATTTGCCATATGATGTTCAATTTCCACTTATATTACCGAAACAAAATGATCTTGTCACATTATATTTGCGAAATATTCATTTTGAGAATTGCAATGCTGGCACAAAAGCAATTATCGCTTTCGCTAGAAAAAAATCGGGTTGATTAATGCCAAGGAAGAGTGCAGTAGAATTGTTAGCAAGTGTGTACATTGTTTTCGCTATAAACACCGACTTATGTCTTAAGTCATGGAAAATTTACCCACTAAAAAGTTTGGTATTGTATTAAAATTTTGTACTAAATACTGTCATATTACATATAAAAATATTTCTTTCGATTATTTATTTTACGAAAAACATGTAAAATATATATGTCAACATTATTTTCCAACTGCAACAAATTTCTAGCAACATATTTTTCAACTGCGAAACAACATGATCCTCATTTATTTCGTACGAAATTTTGAGCAACAGTTTGGACGCAAATATTGTTAAAACCTAGAATATAGTATTCGTACGAAATTTTGAGCAACAGTATGGACGCAAATATTGTTAAAACCTAGAATATAGTCTTCTATTATATAGCTAATGAAAGCTAATCCCTCTCTCGTTAGTCTGCAACGGGAATTCCAAATTATATCAGCATTCACCATGGAGTGGTCAGATAATGTGAATCGTATTGCTGTTATAGTGCTTTTTAACCACTGAAAAATTTAGTTTACTAAATAAAAAATGTGTATCGCACGGTATGTGAGGTCATCTTAAAAATCATCACCTGACTTCATCCTATTGGTCGGTTATAGTTATCAATTAGCGCTATCACAATCCTAATTTGTATCGTATTGATCCTTTACCTATCTTCGAAGAAAAATCAAATAAAAATCACTACAGAACAACCAATTACAATCTCACCACCTACTGAAAACAATTTTCCTGGTATTTTTGATGTGCAGTTCATTTAGTGATTCTAAAGATGGTATGTTTATATGAAGTTTGGTTAATGGATTTGGCTGAAGAATAGCTGGCATAGGTTCTAAAGAAATGCTCTCGTAGTTACTGTAGATTTTTCCATCCACTTTGATTGTGGAATTGTAGAAATTAATTAGATGAGTTCCATTCACATTTTGGGTTTTCGAGTTGATCTCAACGCTTTCATTGAATTTATTTAGTAGGAGCACACCTGGTTTTACTTCATCTACTCTGGGTACATGGTGTCCGTTTGTGGTAATGCATGTGGAGTTAAGACCGCATATAATTCTACTAATGCAAGCCTCATTTCTTAACTTAAAGTTAAGTTATTTATTCTTTCATTAAAAAGTTTATTAATGACTACCTGATCATCATTATTAACAATTAGTCTAAGTAAGTTTCTATTAATTATTTCCAAATCTTCATGATCCGATGATCCTGCAATATACTTCCACAGCGTTCCTAAAGTATTTATTGATTTTTTTAGTCGGAGGTGTTTGGATGGTTTTGGTGTCTGCAATATGTCCATAGTCTGTTCAGTCTCTTGTTTCAGAATAGGGAAGAGAATATTATTCTTTGGAATATGTGTGCTTATGTATTTGTAGGTGTCTGTCAAAAAGTTGTCGTATATGTCGATTTTAATTAAATGGATTAGTCTGAACGTCCTGAATCTTTGCTAGTCCGTTATTGATAGTAACTATATTTGCCGTACCGTAGTCGAATACTCGGATGTTCGTAGCTTGTCCTTGGGTCATAATGATTAGTATAATAAGTGTCTAATACAATACCATAAAAATATGAGAAAATATTTCTAACTTTTTATATTACTCTTGTGAACAACGCTATTTGAATCTGTCAAAATTGTGCCTAGTCGTTGGTCTACTTTTACGTACTCTACGTCTCCTGGATTGTAAGTTTTTGGTTCCTGTCTTTTCTTATTATGATATCGCAGATCCCTTTCCTGTATTTCCATGAGCCTCTCAATATTATCTTTTCTTGCTTCTTCAAATTGTCTGGGGTCTGTGTTAACAGTTCTACCAAAGAAAATTTCTAAAGGTCTTTTACCAGTATTGAAATGTACTGAATAGTTATATTCATAAACTGAGCGGTCAAACACCTCATTATTTCTGACAAAGTTGAAAGGAACCTTTCTATTTGTCCATTTACTGAGCTGTTGTATGGTGGTGACTTGAATATCTGTATACACAATACGTCTTTTACCACGAATGTTATCGGCGCAGAATTTAATGACTTTTCATTGTCTATAATGATTGATTTGAGTATGCCAAAGGAAAATAGTATCTTACGAAGGGGTTCTTTAATATCTTCCGTTCATCGAGATTTTACTAACACAGCTTGAGCGTATTTAGAGAATTTGTCAATTGCAGTTAAAATTAGTTTATTGTAAGTTTTATATAAGTCTATATGCAATGTGTGACCAGGGTGTGTTGGGATAGGCGTTTTCTTAATTTCTGGTTGATTCGGTCTACGGTCATATTTACTTTCCCTACAAGTCGAGCATTGTTTAACGATTTTCTTGATTTTCCTTGCCATAGCAGGGAAGTAGAATCTTTCTAAGATTTGAAGTTTGTTTTCCCTGCAATTTTTGTGCGCTCTATTGTGCGTTTATTATTATATCTTCCTGTTCTTGCTCGTTTCTTATATCTTCTACTTGCAACTGTGTGAACCTAGTCTTGTACCTGTTGAAATGCAGTGGATATACTTGTTGTATTTTTCCCATGGTATTTTCATCCGTCTTAATACAATTCATAACAGATGGGTTAAGATATTTTCGTAGAATGTCTATTAATTTTCCTTCAAAGTAAAATGTTTCGGTAATTATATATCGATGATACGTGGGAAATACTATTTTAAATTGGTATTCGGAAGTTGTACCTATGTTGAGGAGTAATTGATATTTAAATGCATCAATGGGGGTTTCTACACTATGTATTAGTCCATGTGACGAACTTTCGTCGGAATTTGTCGCTATTGACAAAGTGTGCGTGGGTGATTCTTGCGAAGGTATTCTTAATACAATTCATAACAGATGGGTTAAGATATTTTCGTAGAATCTCTATTAATTTTCCTTCAAAGTAAAATGTTTCGGTAATTATATGTCGATGATACGTGGGAAATACTATTTTAAATTGGTATTCGGAAGTTGTACCTATGTTGAGGAGTAATTGATATTTAAATGCATCAATGGGGGTTTCTACACTATGTATTAGTCCATGTGACGAACTTTCGTCGGAATTTGTTGCTATTGACAATGTGTGCGTGGGTGATTCTTGCGGAGGTATTCTGGATAAGGCATCCGCTATTACATTCATTTTCCCTGGTTTATAGTGTAGCTCATAATTATATTCCTCAAGAATTTATTTCCACCTTTTCATCTTGCTATTTGTGTTCTTGTTGCTAAGTGCGTACGTTAGCGGTTGGTGGTCTGTAAAAATTTTGACTTTAGCTGAGCCATATAAATAATTCCTTAACGAGTTCAAGGCCCATATAATGGCCAGCATTTCTTTTTCGTTGGCAGCGTAATGTTCCTCTGCTTTGTTAAGTGTTCTTGATATGAAAGATATTGGTCTGTCGTTCTGAGACAGGACTGCTCCAACTGCAAAGCTGGATGCGTCTGCTACCAATTCAAAATCCTTTTGATAATCTGGATAAGCGAAGACAATATCTTCGGAAATAAGTGAATTCTTAGTTTTCCTGAGGGATTCTACGGGCTCTTTGCTTAACACGATTTTCGTATTTGCGGATTTTTTTTAGAGATTCTTCCTCCCTCCCCCGTAAAAGGGATGTTAGGGGTTTCGCGATTTTTGCGTAATCGTTAATAAATTTTCGATAATAACCTGATATGCCAAGAAAACTACGGAGTTCTCTTAAGGTCTTTGGTTCTGGGAAATTTGCAATGGCCTCTACTTTTGCAGGGCTGGTCTTAATACTGTTAGCAGATATTACGTAACGTAAAAATTCTACACTATCTTCAAAAAATTTACACTTTTCTAATTGGGCTTTCATATTGGCATCCATTAGGGTTTTAAATATTTGCTGAATATGAGAAAAATGTTCATCTTCTGTTTTGCTAAATATAATTATATTGTCTATATAGACGTAACAGCATTTTCCAATATGTTTTCTTAATATATCGTCAAGAGCACGTTGGAAAATAGAAGGCGCGTTTTTCAAGCCAAATGGTAGCCGTGTAAATTCGTATTTACCATTATTAATGGAGAAGGCTGTTTTCTCTATGTCAGATTCCTTGAGTGGAATCTGGCGGAAATCACTTTTCAAGTCCAGCACAGAAAAACACTTACTGTTCCCAAGTTGAGATATTACTTCAGATATCTCTGGAATGGGATATTTGTCCGCAATCGTTTCTGCATTTAATTTTCTGTAGTCTATTACCATTCGGTATTGTGTATCTCCCGATGCATTTGCCTTTTTGGGCACGATCCACACCGGTGAATTGTATGGGGACCTAGATGGTCGTATGATTCCATCGTTTATGAGTGTTGTTACTTGTTTCTCTACTTGAGATCTCAAGGATGCGGGGTAAGGATAAGGTTTAGTATATACTGGAGTGCTTGATGTGGTTCTAATTTCGCCCACAACTCTTGTGGTATATGTTAATTTTTCAATAGGTTCCATGAACAACGTAGGGAATTTTTTTTGTAATAGCGTTCATATTCGCTTTTTGTTCAGGGGATGCCTTATTTATATTTAAATTATTTACCGTTGCGGAAGAAAGTTGCTTAATACCTTTTTTTTTCCATTTCCCAATATCATCGCCTGTGTGAATTACGACTTTTAATTCCCTAAGGGTATCATTCCCGGGGATACCATCAAAGGTCTTAAGGGAAGGCATTAAAAAGAATTAAATTTTTCGTTCTAAGTTAAAAAGTTTTACCATAGTATGTTAAGTTATTTTAATATTTCCTACAACGGATTTTGCGTAGAAAGATGCTTTATTTTTATTTTTTTTGCTTTGCCAGACGTGGTTGGAGATAATTTTTGCGCGATCCTGTGTCTATCAAAAATCTAAGAATATCCCCGCTTTCTGTTTTAACCTCAAAGTACGGCAACGAAGAGCTAATTAGGCTAAAAAATAAATGTCTGTTGGCTCAATATATTCTTTGTCGGGTGTTCCCGATTGTACTTGCTCAGTATCAATGTGGAAGGTTCTCTGTAACTTCTTTTGTTGAGGGTACGAGATTGAACCAGGTCTTTTCCCTTGCAAGTCATTTCGGTGGGGTCTGTTAAAGTAATTAATATGCCGAGAATGCATACTTTGATCTAAATTCATAGGTTCTGGACGAGGTTGGGGCTTAGGTGGCCTCTGTGGATTATTTTGCTGAAAAATTTGGTTGATTATTATGCGGCATATAGGCTAAATGAGGGAAGAATTTCTGTTTCTGTTTTCCTTCAAAGTTCTGTCGTGGAGGAAGCTGTGGTGGTGCAATTCCTCTTGTGTTATAAACATGGTTTGCACGAAAATTCTGAAGACAGAGGTGGAGGCCCTGTGGTAAGTCCACCGGTTCCCTCATTCCTAGAAGCCGTTGCAAGTCTCCATTTAGACCCCTTATAAAGGTTTCTAGGGCCTTATCTCTGTGAGATTTTGTCATTATATTAAATTCATCGTTACCCATTTGTTCGCATCCTATCTTATTTAGTATAAGCGAGAGGTGGGTGTATACCTTTTGATAGAAATCTTGAATGCTCTGGTTGCCTTATACCAAAGTTGTAAATTGATACTCCAACGTTGACAAATCTCGCTAGTCACCATAATGAATGGTTAGGCACTGTGAAATAGCCTGCCAATTTAATGGAGTATTATAAGACTCCAGTGCTATATCCGCGTTGCCTATGATTTTGTTTCTAATTACACTGAGAATGCCATAGTATTTTGACGTTCCCCTAAGTGGTTCATATATTTCCAAAATTCTATCTACGCTTTTCTTCCATGGCTGACGTGAGAATTCTTTCAAACATTTCACTACATCTGGAATCTTGTGCATGTAATTTAGATTATTCCTATGCCGTTCGTCAATCTGTTGGTCCCTATCGTTCTGTCTATTCGTACTAGGACTTAACGTCGCTTGGACCATTTCCGGTCCTTGCCGTCTGAAAATATCTGTAACTAAATTTGAAATAAGTGCTGTTAGGTCCTCCATGTTCATTTGAACGTTTTGTGGAGGATTTGCAGGAATAACGGGAGGCCGAATCAGATTATTTGGGTTTGACATTGTGCTTCTTTTTTAAAACATATTTTTACAATGAATTATAATTATTTTATTTGAGAAGAAAGAATTTTGCCGATTGAATCGAACAAAAATTTTAAAATTGCTATAAAAGTAATAATAATAATGTTATAAAATAATAATTATAAAATTATATAAAATATAAAAACTATCTTACTACTGTAAATCAATGTAGTTGACTGAAGTTGACTGTAGTTATCCATAGTTGACCGCTGGTATTACTTTTTTTTTGCTACTGCTTTTTATTTATAATGTTCTTTTATAATTTGGTTGTTCACATGGGTTTTCGTTTTTTTAATTCTTTACTTCCTTTATATTTCAAAACTTTTACGTAATTTTTCTATGTCCTGCTGATCATATAAATTTCTGTAATTTCTTTCTTTCGCACTCAATACAACTGTTTAATTTTTATTGTATGTATCCTTTATTTTGCTTTTTTAAAATACTTATTGATTTCTTCACAAATAACTGTTCACTTTTAGTTGCAGTTTCTTTTTTTTAATAGTTCTGACGCTCGTAATTTAAATTAGTTTCCTTTTTTTCACTTTTCACACTTAGTTTATTTCTCACTTGATTTGGTTTACAAACAGTTTTAACACTTAAGTTATTGCACTTTTCACTTTCTTCCTTTTTTAATTTTTCAAAAAAAAAATGTTTATTCTAATCTTATTTTTACAGGAAAAGGCTGGCACATCATGCCCCCGGTTTGCCTTTTATAACTCTTTTTTCCTTTAGGCTATTACGTAGCCTTTTTCTTGGAGGATATATTTTTTCATATATCCTTACTTGGTTTCTTCAGGATTTCTTTTTTATCCTTACTTGTTTTTTTCAGGATTTCTTTTTTATCCTTTTGCTCGGGCGCCAGTTAGAGTATTCTTAATTTGAATACATTAAAAAAAAAGAATTTTTAGTTCTTCTTTTTATTTATTTATATTTCAGTTGCGACTTTGCGCAACGAGTTTATTAACAAAAACTAAACTAAGCTTAATAAACTGAATTACCTTATATACTAATTATGGATTGCAATACTTACAATGACGTAAATCAGAAATTCGGCTGCTTGTGCTGCAATGCTAATAGTGGCATGATCCAATTCTTGGAATTCAGAATGTTGTTTACTGGAAAGAATGGTTATTCTGCACTTCTGCTTTTGTGGAAAAAAGTGCATTATGTTTTTTAATTATAATTTAACAGGGTATGAATCTATGTGGTATTAACTTATATACCAATAAAGTAAAAGTATCTAGTTTTGAAAAAAAAAAAATTAATTCTGTAATTGCCAAAACAACGGTTCCTCTGAGAAGTGTATAATAGACATATTTGAAGATAAAGCACACGTGTGAGTGCATTATAAAACCCATTTATATTTTCGAAAAGAGTTCACCACATCAGATTGACTCTGAAAATAAAGCCAGTAGTCCAATTTGCTAAGAGAAGAAATACCCCTTTTGAATTCACCACATCATACCCCAGAAACCTCATTCTCTGCACCAAAATAGCTGAGCACTCACAAAATACGCGTTCAGATGTCGTGTCATAAATCGTGAAGAACCTACATCGATCATCCTCCACATTCCATAAAATACACTGATGGTATCAAAGACCACAATGTCCGACAAATAGACCCATTAGTACCTTGAACTTGCTATTATCGAGCAGCAATAGCCATCGATACCAGCTGGGAGAAAGTGGAATAAGCCTCTACGCCTATACCATAGCGAAGAATGGCCTTATGGATAGGTATTCAACATAGAGTAACCTTGTTATGAACGCAATGTTCATAAGGAAGGTCATGCAGTCCTTGATCTCACCTCAACAGACGACAAAGCTTCCAAGACTTTCTGACAATTTGATATTACACCAATTATCAAACTCTATGAATTTCTTCACAGAAATTCCCGAAAGCAAGGTAGGATGGCGTGAACTTCCGCCTGGAAAATCGAAGGGATTTTCCCATAGGCAAATTGGGACCAACCACAATGGCATGATCATGAAGAGATAACATGCAGTCCATCTCAGTCCTTGACCTTACATAAACGGTTGACAAAAGCCCTCAAGACTGTCTCTCTATCTGACATCACGTAAATAATCCAAACCCTTCGATGTTTTCCTCAGACATTCCAAGCAAGGTGCCTGAAATATCGAAGAGTATTTGCTTATATGAAAAACTTTTTGGAAATTAGGACCAACAATACCTACATGCAAACTTTAAATAAGAAACAATTATGAATCAGAATATTTTTGCCATAAACTTTCGCTTTGTGACTGAGGTTAGAAGATTGTATGCCTGACAAATTTCTTAACACGTTGACTGCCGCGGCAAATTTCAGTAATCTGGCCTAAAATGACAATTTGATTTAATCACATTATATTACTATGAGATACCTCGTAGTAGGTGTCCTAGAAAGAACGCAATGTACGAGTTATCTCGTAGTATGCAGTCAACGTGATTAGCTTTAGCTTATAACTTTCTTTAATAGTTTAAATTTTTTGTGTTGATGTGTCAGAAGTTGGTACTCGAAACCGCTCTCGAATATGTACATAAAATTAAGAGAAATTTATATGTGCTATCTCGTGCTTAGAAAAGTAATATTCCTGCATCACATTGCACAATCGATCTTATTGAACAAGTAATTTTAGACAAGACACGTGCTCTTTTTTTTAAAACTAAAAAAAATGAGTGGACAATTTAAAAAAATATTGTGAAAAAATGAGCCGAATTTATTTTGTTATGTTTGCGGCAAATATACTATGAGAAAAAAACTGAAATAGTTCTCCATTTTACTACAAAATAAGTATAAAAATTACTTAAAAATTAATGTGGAAAATATTGACCAATATTGGATAGTTAGCTCAATATGTGATAAGTGCCGATTGATTTTAAAAAGATGGTCTTTGAACTCTCAGTATTTCTTGACAAAGTTTTAAATATATGTATGTATGTATGCTGCGAATCGTCCCCGACTTACAGAATACACAGGAGAATTCTAGAACCTATGCGGTGAAGAGAAACATCGAGTCATGACTCTGATTGCTGTCTTTGTTGAAGTACTAAAAGTGGGTTCGGAAAAACATGTGCAATGGTCCTACCTTACCATTTCAGCAGATGAATTTACACTTCCGTTTTACATCCAACCTTCGTCTTCGAGCATCTGTAGTACAGATATTCTAAAACCGAAACTTTGCAATCAACCAAAGCTAAATGATCTTATCAGAGACCTCGAACTAACAAAAGAGAAATCAGAGCTCCTGGCGTCTCGCTTTAGTGACCGAAATTTCTTAGGAAATGGTGTTAAGACAACAGAGTATCGGAATCGACATAAACCATACGCCAATTTTTATACAACGAAAGACAACATGTGCTTTTGTTACGACATATGCTAGGAACACAATTGAGGCGAACTACGAATTTCGCTCAGCTCGACAAATTCGTCAGCTAAAATTCGCTGTGTAATTTCGTCGTATGAAACACAATAGCAACGAATAAAAACGACGAATACAAAACATCTGTTATGATGCATATAGTTCTTTATTTTTTGTGAACAAAGTTGTTTGCTTTTTGCGCGGAAATATAAAGAAAAAAATATGAATCAAAGTGCGTTAAATCTTTTAAAAATTATGAAAATAATAAATATAATGTTCATTATGGTGAAAATGTATTTACTTGTACGTAAACGTTTACAAAGGAGATGGTGGGTGCGGCCAGTCAACATAAATAGAGAAAATCTTTGATTTCAAGGAATTATTTTTGAAGATTTAAAGTCAAAGGATGAAGAACACTTCTTCAAAGCTACAAGGATAACTGTTGAAAGGTTTAATGTTTTATTAAATTTGTTAACAGGTTTTGGAAAAAATTATCAAATAATTATACAAATAAATTATGTTTTAAATATTTAAAGGTTTTAAGTAAAAACTGGGATGCCGAATTTCCTAGGGGCTTTTGATGGCAAACATATCCAAATATTTTGTCCAAAGAATAGCGGCTCAATTTACTATAATTATAAAAAAACATTTAGCATCATACTACTGACAGTATGCGACGCGGACTACAATTTTATTTTCACTGATGTTGGTGCATTTGGCAGTCAAAGTAACGGTGGAGTTTTTGCCAAAAGTGCATTCGGAAAGATGATTTTGAGAAACCAATTTCATATCCCCCCAATGATAGTCCACCCGGTAAGATATAAAAATATGTAATTATTAAGTGAACAATAACTAAATTTTTGTTTATTATAACTAGGTACCAATAAATCATTCCCATATTTCTTTGTGGGAGATAATGCTTTTCCTTTAAAGCGTAATTTAATGCGATCATATCCTGGGCAAAGTCTACCCGCAGATAAAAAAATTTTAGCAAAAAGTTATCCGCTGCTCGTGTTTATATAGAAAACACTTTTGGCATTTTGACAAACAGGTGGAGAATTTTACATACGAAAATTCAATCTTCACCCAAAAACGTGGATAAAATAGTATTAGCAACAATAGTGCTTCATAATTTTCTAATGTTAGATAAGAGCAGCGGATTTTTGATATGAAAACTTAGTAGATCATGAAGAAAATGGAAATTTTGTCCCAGGAACATGGAGGCAGCTTTCTGAATCCATACAGCCTATCCGCATTTCTCACTCCAACCCTTCGTCAGCAAATGCTTTTACTTTAAGAGATGAATTAAAAAATTATCTATTTGAAAATTAGCCATTTAGCAATTTGTTTTGTTCAAAATTAATTCATTCATTTAATAAAAGAAATCATATTCAAAAACAACAGAAACGTAATTCAATTTCAACACTTAATACTATTAGGAAACTTTTTGACTACATTACACACATACTTATAGATAAATAAAAACAATAAAGTCTGTGGCCATTCATCTAAGATAGTGAATTTTTGGAAATTTCCTCATAAACTAGGCTTAAAACACTAGCTTCTATTTTTGCTGCAACTGCTTGTGGCAAATTTGCCTCTACAATTTTATTCGCCAAGCTTTGGAAAAGTAACGAAGTCGAATAGCAACGTTGTTGAAGCAAACCTGCTGATGCTATTTCTCGAACAGAATCTGCACACTCTTTCATAACCTCTTTAAAAACGGAGGTCTCTTGTAGGACTTTTTTTGTCTAGAATCACTTCGTTCAGTGCTGCTTTCATCAGTGTTGGTACTTTCGTGCTGTGCAGTATAATCGAGAAGATGCTCAATTGTGCTTTCAACACTCCCAATTGTTCTATTTAAGTAAAAATATAAATATGTTAATCGAAAGCAAACAATTTATGGAATCTACCTACTCTTGTGCATCATTAAAATCATCTAAAAATCTAAGAGACTCCATATATTTCCATTTTTTCGTTGGACTAGGTCCACCACTACCAGAAGCAAGCTGAGATAAAGAACACCATTTACCACAATACAATATTTATTTTTTATTGTTTTTGTTTGTTACCAGATAGATTTACTATGTCACCAATTCTCTCCCATATTTCATTCTTTTTTTGCACATTTTTGTAGTCTTTAGATTGTACAAACATTCATATTGTCGCATATTTTCAATTATTATTTCACTTTTATCCATTTTTTATTTATTTATTTAAAATTTCTCCTAAATGCACAAATTGCCTCTATCCACAACAATTGTTTTTTGTTTTTCAGTCACAGGTGAGACCATTCCAAAACTAATGGTTAAAAATGAAAATATTAATAAAAAAAACTCTCTAAAACAATTTAAATAGTTAAATATTCTGTGCTTTTAATTTAAATGATTTAAAATTTACATAAACACTATTTTAAAATTAAAAAAACCTTTATTTTCTAAAAACGAACTATTATTTTCTAAAAAAACTAAAAGAAAACATGGTCACCTTGTACTGACAAATTCGTCGTTCGCCGGCGAATGAGTTACAATTAAATCTAATTTTAATTCGTCGCGTTCGGCGAATTTCGTCGTCATATACACAAATGTGTTTTATTTTTAGCGACGAATATTCGCGACCAAAAATTCGTAGTTCACCCCAATTGTGTTCCTAGAATAAGTATTTACCCATTGATTTTCATGAATCATGATTTATTTTATTTCTATTATATGCAGCTTTATGCATAAATAGTAAAACCTTTAAATTTTTGCTGCTTTCTATTTTTGTGCATTTTTAGAAATCAAACATTTCATAATTAATATATGTATAAGTTAAGGAAAAAACTCTACATAAACACCCCTATTTTGTGTTTTTAAGATGTTCGTAATGCAAATTAATAAAGCGTTTGCATTAATATTTAAAGTACCAAAAACAAAGTTTATTTACAAAATAAAAAGCTAATTCAAAAGCATAACAATAACAGAAATAACAAAAATAATAAAAATTCATGAGAAAAAAGTCTACATACAGTCTTAAAAATCGAATAAAATATTTAATTTCTTTTAAATAAATAAAAGAAAACAATATATTTTTAATATTTTGTAGGACCACCTTGGGCTTCAATAACCGCCTGAAGACGACGTGGCATAGACATCACCAAACTCTCCGTAATGCTGGGCGCAATTTCCGACCATGCGCGAGTTAGGGCAGTTTTCAGAGTTTCAGGATTTCTGATATCATGTTTGCGCACAGATTTTTCCAAAACGTCCCAAATATGCTCAATTGGATTGAGGTCTGGTGACTGGGGAGGTGTTTGAGCTGCCTTGGTGCATGATAAAGGAGCCAGTCTCGAACAATATGCGCAGTATGCTTGGGATCGTTATCTTGTTGGAAAATCCATTGGTTTTCCAGACCCAAGCTTTCCATAGATGGCTTCAGATTTTGTTCCAATATTGTCTTATACTTATATTTGTCCATAACGCCTTCAATAAAGACCAAGCGACCAACTCCAGATGTCGCCATAGCTCCACACACCATTACACTGCCTCCACCATGTTTCACAGTAGGTATAATATTTTTAGGATCAAGTGCAGTGTTCGGTTTTCGCCAAACCTTGTATCGGCCGTCATTTCCGAAAATATTATACTTACTTTCATCGGTAAATATAACTTTTTTCCAAAAATCCAATCCTTTCTGTAAATGTGCCTTAGCAAAGTCCAGGCGAAGTTGACGATTCTTGGCTGAAATAAATGGCTTTTTGCGCGCTATCCTACTTTTAAAGCCACTATCATGCAAAACATTTATTACTGTTCTTATTGAAACAGTAATATTCGAACATCTTGCAAGGTGTTCGGCTAATTTTGGGGCACTTATTTTTGGATCTTTTTGTTCTTCTTTAAGGACACCACTAACATCGCGTCTTGAAAGCTCCTTCGGTCTTCTAGAACGTGGCTTGTTTTCGGTACTGCTGGTGTTTTGATAATTTTTTACAATAGTTTGCACTGTAGAGCGACTTAATTTTATTATTTTAGCAAATTCTCCGTAAGATTTGTTTTCTTCTCGAAGGTTAACCACCAAATTTCGAGTTGATTGTTCTATTTCTCTTTTATTTACCATTTTTAAAGTATACACGTGTTTTACAAATCGCTTTCACAATTTAATTGTTTGTAATGTTTGAAAAATAAAGCTAATCAAGAAAACTAACGGTTTTTTCCCTTTATCTTCTTCATCTTAAGAGTTTCCAATGCTGTATGTAGACCTTTTTCCCACGGATTTTTATGTTTATCGCCAGTAGTTTCTAAATTATCAATATACACAAACTTTTTTTTTTCAACATTCTTAAATATTGATGTCGTAAACATTGACATCAAAATTATGTTTAATATTATCACTTGTTCTCTAGAAGTTCAAAATAGTAGGGTGTATGTAGAGTTTTTTCCTTATATATATATATATATAAATAAAAAATATTAGCTATATTAAAAAATGATGTTAGAATGACTTGTAGCTGGTATAATTTAGAATTCATTAACATATAGCATTTCAAGGTTATCATAAGATGGTGAGGCAGCCTCTTCTAAAATCTCACATTTTATAAAAAAATCAAAAAAAAAACTTATCATAGAATCTGAAATGTTGATGATTTCTGAAGTTAGGTAACCATAGCCCATCAAAAAAATATACCGGTTATCAAAGGTTTTTTTTTTTTAATACAAATCATTTTGTGAATATTGCATTTCGAACTTTTACACCTGGTAATAAAATAAAAATTTGCAGGAATAGCAGTTTCTCAATTTCTTTTGACTCGTTGTCGTTTATTATTTTTGCAATTTCTTTTTATCGTTTTAACGAAGAGATTTTGTATAAGATTATTTCTTTATAAGAAGGCCAACTTTTGTCATTAAAAAGAAAAAGAATAGAAATCCGCTTACAAAACGAAAGTGCAAAGTTTTTCCTATTCCTACAGGCTTAGAGGCATGGAAATTCTGTTTGAATTAAAGTAATTGTTAGATATAGGCTTAAGTAAAAAATTTGGTCAGCAGCTGTTTATTTTGAATCTAAATTAATAATAGTATGTTTATAATCGGTTTATAATTACATACATAAATAAGTATGCCTTTTATAATACCTGTTGGTTAAAAATTTTTTATAAAACTTTTGGTGAGTTGTATCGATTGGGAATGAAGCAATCAAGTCTATAAGTCCTAGTTCATTTATTATAAAATTTTTTTAAATATTTTACTTCAACGCTACTATTTGGTTCGGGTATTTTGCGAATTATTAATATATATCTTAGTAAGGGCTATTGAGTCTAAATTATGCTAAAATAAATTTTAAAGCTTTATTATAACCAAACATATGGGAGACTGATATTTTCTATTGTGTAAAGTTTGTTAACACATAGTTAAATAGTGCAGAACAAATAGGACTTGTACCAAGCTCTTTTTGTCGGCCTTTATTCAGCCAAAACTGCTATAAATTCAATATAAAAAATTATATCTTATCGTTTTTTGTATTAAAACTGGGACTTAAAATTTTGGTTACTTTTGGCTACTTTTTATTGAAATTTGGTTACAAAAAAATTGAAGTTGTGGCAACACTGGTTCTGATATCAGTTCTTGATGCTCCTCCTTGTAAACATATAACTATTCCTTCTAGTAAAGATACTGAGTTTGTTGCCGTAAAAATAAACTTTATACTACACATCTATATATTACATGCTCATATATACCTCCCAAATCAGATGTATAAATTTACAACAACCGTTTTTCGGCAATGAAATTTGTTCTTGATCAATCTAAACCATATGATTTATTTATTACACTTGGAGACTTTAATCTACCTAATATACTATGGGACAGGCTTCTTGATGTCAGCTATTCCTCTGGGAATGAATGAATTTATTCAGTCTCTGCTTGCTGTTGTCTCAAATTAATTAATTAATTTTGTCTTTGTTAACCACCCTTCCTGATATAAATGTTCCAAATTTGTCTCCTTTTATGTATCCTGAAAATTGCCAGCATCCTACAGTTAGATATTTTTCCTTCTACTCGGATCGCTCCACTGAAAATACATAGTAATTACTCTCTGATATGTTTCATGGTTTGCATATACGCAGAGTAACCATATTAGCTTTTTTAAGTTAAATTTAGCTTTTTTATGTTCGATTTAGCTTCGAAATTTTTCATTTAGCTTTTTTTAAAAATTCATTCATCTTTTTTTAGCCTTTTGTGACATTTTAACAAAAAAGGAAAATAGAGCAAAAATAATACAAACATTGTAAAGCCTGACATCGAAAAACAAAAAAACTGTAGCATCACAGAAACAGTAATTTCTGCATTGCTTACATGCTTAATTTTTGAAAATTCTTGATATTTCTTAATTCCAAACGACGTTTAGTGACAAGGAATAGAAGAAGAATTTTTTGTCCGAATAGAAAATTTATTAGAATTAGAATTAGAAATTGTCCTTATTTATATATAAATTTTTACATCGATTTTCTGTTATAATATTTATTCAAGTTCAAAGAAAGATAAAAGAAATTATCTACATGTTTAATTCAAACGTCTGTTGAGCGATTAAAGTATATATATATATATATATATATATATATATATATATATATATATATATATATATATATATATATATATATATACTTTAATCGCTCAACAGACGTTTGAATTAAACATGTAGATAATTTATATATAGATATATACATATATATAGATATATACATACACTACTATATATATATATATATATATATATATATATATATATATACACTACTAATTATTATACATTGAAATAGAAGGAAAAAAGGTAAATTATATTAATTTAATTTTAAAATTTCAATTTAATTCATTAATTAAAAATTTCCTGTACTCTAAAGTATATTTTATATATTTAACTTACATTGGCCAGTCATCACTCTTTTGCCCATTCAGAACACTAATGACTACCTCTTCACTCAGCCTTAATTTGTTGAAATTTTCAATTCTCAATTCATTTAGAGCCGGATAGATACCGAATGTTTCGCTTTCGTTTAAATTGTATTGTGTGCAGTTTACTTGTGTATTTTATTCACCAAATCTATTGCAATTCAGCTCAATTAATTCACCACGTGTCTTTAAAATCCAGGAGAGATAGTGCTTACATTAAAGTTCGAGTTTAAGCATTCTATTCCTCTCTGATGATCTAAATATTTGTATCTTGTTAATACTTTCATTTTTCCGTCGCAATCTTTTGTTTTTAACTTGCTTAAAATCTCCATACTAAACTTATTTCACTGTAATTGAGTAGGATTTTCTACCGGCCAAAGTATGTTCAATGGTACAGCTTTAGATTTTAACTCTTTCGCCAAAAAATGTTTCGACGTAACAAGACTGAGGAATACCACTGTAAAATAATGACTTTCATCAGCAGCAGTGTCCAGCATCAAAATATAATTTGGTGTAAGACTTGGTAATTTCAAAATTCTTTTCATAAAATATCGCTCAAATTTATCAACTTCTTCAAAAAGACTGAAGCCCCAATCCTGAGCTGCATATGATTGTATTGCCCTACATACAGCCAAATTTATATCTGGTTTATCCACTAAACTCTTCCATGTTGAATTTATTGCCTTTTTTGGCTGTATGTTTCTTTTTTCAACATGTTTATTAAATTTTAGCTTTGGCGTAAATACTATTCCTATATAATTTAATTCAGAAGCGATTTTAATTTCTAAACCATTAAAAAAAAATTTTCCTCTTTTCTAAGTCTGCCTCCATTTCTAAATACTACAATTTCTAATTTATTTAAATTTACTTCTAAGTTCCATATGTTGCAATACTCTTCCAAATTTTGAATCATATTTTGCAGCGTTTTGATTTCATCGGCTAATATAACAATATCATCAGCGTATAATAAAAGACGAATATTTAAATTTTCTACAATCATTCCACCTTCCAAGCATTCGTGTGGATAATTTATATACAAAGCAAAAATCAATAAGGAGATCAAACATCCTTGTTTTACACCAGTTTTTGTTTCAAATTATTTAGAAAACCCATCTTCAGTCCACATAGCTGATTGTGTGCTACTATACACAGTTCTATTTCACAAATTTGTACGACACTCCCATTGCATAGAGTTTGTAAATTAAAGATTTTCTTGCCACACTATCGAATGCAGATTTAAAATCAACGAAGAATATATACACCTTCTTTTTTACTGATAGTTTGTAACTAATTGTATATATTATCCACAGTTGTATAGTTTCTCCTAAAGTTAGCTTGATATTCCGTCATTACATTTTTTGAACCAATCCAATTAACCAAACGTTCATTTAATACCTCCCTCAGAATTTTCACAGCGCAGTTCATAAAAGAAATTCCTCTCTAATTTTCGGGTAGACTTTAATATGCTTTTTTTTAATATCGTTTTATTAAACGATTCGTCAAATCTGTCCCCAGAAAAAATCTTATTATAAATTTTCACCAATTTAACATAAAAGCGTTTGTGGCGTTAAGAATAAACTCGTAGGGTATCCTATCCTCCCCTGGGGCTTTATTCAGTTTGACTTTATTTAGCATTATTCTAAATTCATCTACCGTTATTGGACTCTCAAGCAAAGTATCTTCTCGGCATATTGGGGCATAATAGATGCACACTTCTGTTTGCGGTTGAGTAAAAAACTTCTCAAAATATTCTTTTAATTTTTCTCCTGTACGCGGTCGAGAAGCTCTAAAATAGATTTTGAAGCACCGGCCCATACATGAGAATTGTATTCCAACTTGGGTCGGATATAGGTCTTGTAAATATTAAGGAGATCAGATGGAGTGAAGTAATTCTTACACCGTCTTAAAAAGCCGAGGCACTTTAATGCTTGTTTCGACACTCGAAATATATGCTCGTTCCAACGAACGTCACAGTTAATTTTCATGACCAGAACATCAAGAACATCGAATTCCTGAATATCTACATTACCCATAGATACAAATGACAACACACCACAACATCTGTGTGTTAGAAAACAACATTGGGTCTTGCACGCGTTAATTTTATTTACAAGCTCTTTATAAAACTTAACTGTACTTGTGTTGCAAATTACTTTATATCTTTTTTAGCTGTAATATATTTTTCTTTATCTTCTGTGTCATTAGATCTTCTATATATTTTTAAGAGTTCGAAACTTTTGTGCCTTGCATTGTGACATTTATAGTTACACCATTTTTGTACTGGTTTGAAAGTTTTGTTCTGGCTGTTAGTTCTTAGTGTCGATTTTTGAATTATTTCACATAAATCATATAAACTGCCTTTAATTAGATTGAACATATTTAAGTTCTGATTTAAACGCGCTTGGAATTGCTCTTTATCTGAATCTTTCCAGAGTAGCTTTGGAAGCAGTTGTAGTTTTTGTCATTTCGGTTGGAGTGATTTATCTTTATATATATTATATATATATATATATATATATATATATATATATATATATATATATATGTACATTTGAAGTTGAAGATAAAACATGGTCAGATCATTTCCCAATTATGCTTACTTTAAAGATAAATCACTCCAACCGCAATGACAAAAAACTACAACTGCTTCCAAAGTTACTCTATATATATATAATAGAGCATTTTTAATATTGTAACCGTAATAGTTCAATTTTAATAGTGTAATCGTAATAGAGCATATTTAATAGTGGAATCGTAATAGTGTAGCAGTAAAATGAAATCATAGTAGAGTAATCGCAATTCTGTATTTGTAATAGTGAAATCATAATAGAGCATTTTAATAGTGCAATCTTAATAAAATAGTCGAATTTGTGTAATCGTAAAAGTGTAAACGTAATAGCGCACTCGTTTTAGTGTAATCATAATTGTGCAATACTATTATTTATTATTATTATTATTATTATTATTATTATTATTATTATTATTATTATTATTATTATTATTATTATTATTATTATTATTATTATTATTATTATTATTATTATTATTATTATTATTATTATTATTATTATTTATTATTATTATTATTATTATTTATTATTATTATTATTATTATTATTATTATTATTATTATTATTATTATTATTATTATTATTATTATTATTATTATTATTATTATTATTATTATTATTATTATTATTATTATATTATTATTATTATTATTATTATTATTATTATTATTATTATTATTATTATTATTATTATTATTATTATTATTATTATTATTATTATTATTATTATTATTATTATTATTATTATTATTATTATTATTATTATTATTATTATTATTATATTATTATTATTATTATTATTATTATTATTATTATTATTATTATTATTATTATTATATTATTATTATTATTATTATTATTATTATTATTATTATTATTATTATTATTATTATTATTATTATTATTATTATTATTATTATTATTATTATTATTATTATTATTATTATTATTATTATTATTATTATTATTATTATTATTATTATTATTATTATTATTATTATTATTATTATTTTATTATTATTATTATTATTATTATTATTATTATTATTATTATTATTATTATTATTATTATTATTATTATTATTATTATTATTATTATTATTATTATTATTATTATTATTATTATTATTATTATTATTATTATTATTATTATTATTATTATTATTATTATTATTATTATTATTATTATTATTATTATTATTATTATTATTATTATTATTATTATTATTATTATTATTATTATTATTATTATTATTATTATTATTATTATTATTTATATTATTATTATTATTATTATTATTATTATTATTATTATTATTATTATTATTATTATTATTATTATTATTATTATTATTATTATTATTATTATTATTATTATTATTATTATTATTATTATTATTATTATTATTATTATTATTATTATTATTATTATTATTATTATTATTATTATTATTATTATTATTATTATTATTATTATTATTATTATTATTATTATTATTATTATTATTATTATTATTATTATTATTATTATTATTATTATTATTATTATTATTATTATTATTATTATTATTATTATTATTATTATTATTATTATTATTATTATTATTATTATTATTATTATTATTATTATTATTATTATTATTATTATTATTATTATTATTATTATTATTATTATTATTATTATTATTATTATTATTATTATTATTATTATTATTATTATTATTATTATTATTATTATTATTATTATTATTATTATTATTATTATTATTATTATTATTATTATTATTATTATTATTATTATTATTATTATTATTATTATTATTATATTATTATTATTATTATTATTATTATTATTATTATTATTATTATTATTATTATTATTATTATTATTATTATTATTATTATTATTATTATTATTATTATTATTATTATTATTATTATTATTATTATTATTATTATTATTATTATTATTATTATTATTATTATTATTATTATTATTATTATTATTATTATTATTTTGATTATTATTATATTATTATTATTATTATTATTATTATTATTATTATTATTATTATTATTATTATTATTATTATTATTATTATTATTATTATTATTATATTATTATTATTATTTTATTATTATTATTATTATTATTATTATTATTATTATTATTATTATTATTATTATTATTATTATTATTATTATTATTATTATTATTATTATTATTATTATTATTATTATTATTATTATTATTATTATTATTATTATTATTATTATTATTATTATTATTATTATTATTATTATTATTATTATTATTATTATTATTATTATTATTTATTATTATTATTATTATTATATTATTATTATTATTATTATTATTATTATTATTATTATTATTATTATTATTATTATTATTATTATTATATTATTATTATTATTATTATTATTATTATTATTATTATTATTATTATTATATTATTATTATTATTATTATTATTATTATTATTATTATTATTATTATTATTATTATTATTATTATTATTATTATATTATTATTATTATTATTATTATTATTATTATTATTATTATTATTATTATTATTATTATTATTATTATTATTATTATTATTATTATTATTATTATTATTATTATTATTATTATTATTATTATTATTATTATTATTATTATTATTATTATTATTATTATTATTATTATTATTATTATTATATTATTATTAATTATATTATTATTATTATTATTATTATTATTATTATTATTATTATTATTATTATTATTATTATTATTATTATTATTATTATTATTATTATTATTATTATTATTATTATTATTATTATTATTATTATTATTATTATTATTATTATTATTATTATTATTATTATTATTATTATTATTATTATTATTATTATTATTATTATTATTATTATTATTATTATTATTATTATTATTATTATTATTATTATTATTATTATTATTATTATTATTATTATTATTATTATTATTATTATTATTATTATTATTATT
>JAKWBJ010000022.1:230000-250000 GCA_023159175.1 Wohlfahrtia magnifica | reverse complement strand
ATTATTATTATTATTATTATTATTATTATTATTATTATTATTATTATTATTATTATTATTATTATTATATATTATTATTATTATTATTATTATTATTATTATTATATTATTATTATTATTATTATTATTATTATTATTAATTATTATTATTATTATTATTATTATTATTATTATATATTATTATTATTATTATTATTATTATTATTATTATTATTAAGGTGCAGGAAGTTGGAGGACCTCTAATAATCTCGGGAGATTTTAACTCTAGGGCGGCCGAGTGGGGCATGACTTCAACAAATTCCAGAGGCAGACGAGTATTGGATATGGCAGCCAGGCTGGGTCTTGTGGTTGCTAACAGGGGTACAGTTCCCACATTCCGGAGGCCGGGCTGTAATGGTACTACCCCGGATATTACTTTGATTTCGAAGGGGCCTACTGGGAAATCTCCGAAACTGGAGGGTACTTGAGGACTTCACTGGGAGCGACCATCAGTATATTATGTATAACATGGTAGTGGAACAATGGACCAGACCAGCGACCGCGGCTTGGGAAAACCCGAATATGGAATGTCTCGGGACTTGATACCGAGATGTTATTGGGGACAATTGACGAGAATACTGCCCGGCTCCGGCTGAACATCAACGACTTATCCCTGGTGAATGCCACTATGAAATGCATTAGGAAGGGTTGCAATGCCTCGATGCCGAGGCTATCGACACGAACGGGAAAATCATCTGTGTATTGGTGGTCAGATGAGATAGCAGAGCTACGACGAAATTGTCTGAGAAGTAGGAGAATGTATACACGAGCTAGGGCGAAATAGTTTTGCTCTGCACGAAGCTGAGGTCTTTAAAAACGCGAGGAGGGAGTTGAAGATGGCCATAATTCGCACCAAAAAAGCTAGATGGGAAGAACTTCGAAATGATCTCAATAATAACCCATGGTGCCTGGGCTACAAGATCGTTATCAGTAAACTAGGTGCGAGAACTCCTCTTCCTGAGCTGGACAGTACTATTATGACGAACATTGTGAACACTCTCTTTCCAACACATGAACAGAGAATGGATGATAATGTGGAGCATTGGGTTGAACATCAATCACCTCCATTTACAATGGAGGAGCTTAAGGCAGCTGCACGAGGCTTAAATGGAAAAAAGGCTCCAGGGCCCGATGGCGTACCGAACGAGGTGATAAAACTAATTGCAACGGAGCGTCCAAAACTACTCTTGGACATGTATAACGTGTGCCTGAGCAGAGGCGTCTTGCCGACAAGATGGAAAAAACAACAGCTTATGCTGATCAGCAAGGGAAAAGGAGATCCTTCACAAGCGTCAGCTTATCGACCTTTGTGTATGCTGGACAGCGCTGGTAAGCTGCTAGAGAGACTACTAAAGCCTCGTCTAAGTGCAGCAGTAGAGGCTGCAGGCGGTCTATCGGAACGACAATATGGTTTCAGAGTGGGCAGATCGACCATAGGAGCTATAAACGATGTAATAGCTAGAGTAAGGGCGGAACAAAGTGGAAATCATTACTCAAGGAAGATAGTTCTACTGGCGACTTTGGACGTCCGAAACGCCTTCAATAGCCTTCGATGGGTCAATGTACTTGAAGCCTTGAAAACTAGGTTCTCAGTTCCTGGTTACTTGCTGAGAATGCTTCAAAGCTACCTGAGTGAACGCGAGTTAATCTATCATACAAGCGAAGGACGGAGGAAAAAGAAAATCACGTCGGGAGCAGCTCAGGGGTCAATTCTCGGACCTGACCTCTGGAACATAAGCTACGATGATATTTTTAGGATTGAGATGCCGGACGACACACATCTTATTGGATATGCCGATGATGTGGCGGCCGTAATTGTGGCTCGCAACATGGAAGAGGTCAGGAGAAAGCTGAATCAGGTAATAATGCGAACGCTGTCGTGGCTCGAGGACAGAGGACTTCAACTTGCCACTGGGAAAACAGAGCTGATCCTTTTGACAAGGCAACATATACCTCATTTTCCGCAGATTTTATTTTATACTAAAATTGTATGACTGAAAAAAACTGAAAAGTTGTATAACAAAATAAAATCTGTGGAAAATTCTAAGAAACTTTTCAGAAGAAACTATAGGTCTAAAATTAAATCCTATCCTGCGCAAAACGACATAAAGATTTTCTGCTCCCATTATTCTATAAACTGTATAGATGTATTAAATAACATTATCATATTCAAAAAATACAAATTGATTATAAAATATTGTATTTTTCTTTCGAATTTAATATTTTATGTCATGAAAGCAAATAAAATAAATTGTTGAATACAACATTTAGAATACAATGTAAGAAAGACAACTAGAAAGGTATTTAAAACAAACGACACAAATTAAAACCGAAGTGAAAGGAAGTTAAATCCGTTTTTTATCTTCTTTGCTCTCCATTCGCGGTAATCTGGTGCAACTTTTAATATACTGTCATAACATCATCTCTGTTCTTTGCTATAACTCGTCGTGAAGTAGTGGCAAGCAGTTGCACACATCGTTCAGTTTTTTTAGCTAATGAGCTTTTTGTTGTAGGTTATACCACATTAGACACGATTAAATTGCCTATATCCTTGTAAGTCTTGATTTTTGCCTTTTCAACCTCCGGCAATGCTTTACCACGCCTAATTTTTAATTATTATTTATAAAAGTAATCCTGGTTAGATAACTTTTTAACCTTAACAACACAATTCTGATTGTTAACTAAGTTTTAATTAGATGTTCTTTTCAAGTAGCGCATTTGTTTCACAGTAATTTGTAAGTAAAAAACAAAATCCAAAAAAATTTTATAATGATTTACATATTGTTACGCAAATAAGGTTGGGCACCCTTGTTGTTTATTACATTGCTAAAAATAAACAAAGGAGACAAACAACTATGTGCCTGTGTACAGATAACACTGGTCTACAAAAAACAAAACAACCGCAACTAAATGCAGGTATAATAAAAGCAAGTGCCTAACTTTAACAAAAATGTGTAATACATTATTAGGCAACACAAAAATAGTGAAATGAAATATCTAGTAGTAAAGAAACATTATTGTTTCGAAGAACTGGTCGCCGGGTAGATAAAATGTTTGGATATATGATTTTATTTAATTTATTTTTTGTCGTAAATCCACGCGTAGCGTGGCACCTGCATTTATGGGTTATTATCTTTTCAACATATCTGGCTTTCATTTTAATGCTTAAAATGTAAAATTTATGTTCTAAGAATAATACAAAAAAATTTCTGGTCACTTGGTTTATAGGATATTTTGTTCCTAAACATTTCGTGGTAATTGCATTAAAATCTGTCAATTCGTTTTCAAGTTATGATAAAATATGCTGACATAACTACCATATTTTGGGCGAAAAATTTGCCACGCCCATTAAAAAATTGAGCCCGATAGAAAACAACTGAAAACGGATTTGAATTCAGCGCATCAAAATAATTATATTTCATATAATTATACTTAATGGCTTTTCTTGCTGTAGACCAGTGTAATTAAATCGACAACAACACAAATTGAAATGATTACAAATAAAAATATACGGCAACAAAAACATGAAGAACAGCAACTAAGTAATAGACAATAACAAACAACAACAAACAACAAGAGCTGAATGAAGTATATGTTTACATTCGCATGGCTATATAAGAACTAAAAAGAAAATAAAAGAAAGACATGGAATCTACCTGAAATATCGAGAGGTTCGAGAGCTTTCGAAGCAGTATTGTCAACTTCTTATAATCAAAACGCGCAGACCTAGTATTCAAAAGGCGCTAAAAAGCACTAAATTATAATTTATGTAACTATTTGTAATTACAGCGCATTTACTGTAAAAAAGCGTTAATAATATTTAGAGGCAAGAAGTATACTGAAATTGTAAAGAAACAATTTCTACTATTAAAATTTCCACTTTTACAATAATTTTAAAATAATTTAAAAGATTAAAGAATGAAATTAAAAACGATTTAGAACAAAACAGCTTAAAAACTTTCTCTTAATTTTTGGTGCTGGTGTTAGGCAAGGTTATTTTCTTTCTCCACTGCTGTTTAACGTTGTACTTGATTGTGTTGCAACGTGGTATAACCTTAGGACTTAACACAAAGTTGTAAGACCTAGATTACTCAGATGACATCTATCTCTTTGCTAACAGACATTGCGAAATGCAATGAAAACTTGACTCTATACAGTCAGAAGCATACCAAGTGAGCTTGTGGTTAAAAATCTTCAAAATCAAAATTATATAAATCAACCAACACTAAAAATACAACGATCTTCCGAATTCTGAATCAGAAATTTGGAGATAATCCGTCTTTTTGACGTCCTCACGACGTCCGGAGGTTCCAGAACTGATATTCAGAACAGATTGGAACTATTCAGGCCGACTGATTGCTACAGGGCGTTCTCTTCCATTCAGGCATTTATAAACCACTATCTACGTTGGATTTTAAAAATTTTCTGGTCAGAAACCAGATCACACCAAGTTCTTGTAGTGAAGGAAATGGACTGGGCACACTCTGAGAAAACCAAATAACGACTTAGTAAAACTACCCATTGAATAGAACTCGCAGATAAACAGAAGAATCGGAAGGCAAGCCTATTACTAGAGAAGACAGATTGAAAGAAAAGCCGATAGCATGATTTTGTATAAGATTAGATCATCAACTTTAGATAGGCGTAAATGGAAAGAATTCGTTATGGCTCTGTGATCGCCTTGGGATCTTTAAAGGTGTAATAACAAATAGCAAGTTTAGTATTTTAATTAAATAATTAAAATTTTTAGCTTTCTTCTAAAATGACTTGAAAAATGGACTCTTAGATTTGAGATACGTTTCAAAAACACTATTTGTATTAACTTTTTCACAAATATTATCTGGAATTACGTAATTCTTACAGCATGAAGCATTTTAAGTCAATAGTTTATATGAATTAATAATTTTGTTGATTTTATTAAATTTATTATTATTAATTCCCATAACATTCCACGAAGGAACATGGGGACTTCTATCAGTCAATAAACTGCACCCGATTCTATTTTTAAACTAATTGAAAGGGACCTACAGTTTAACGCCGGCTCCGAACGGCAAATGCATTTAGAGAAGTTTTCAATAGTATTTATACTCATAACCAGTTACTAGCTAATTTTATGAGGTGATACCGCTGTCGAAAAACTTTTTTCTTTTTTTTAAGATGGTCAGGCCTGGTATTGAAACGACGACCTTCTGGTTGGTAGGCAAGTGTCTTACCTAGGTAGGTATTTGAAAAAAGCGCTAAAGAGAAAAAAATACGACTTTTCGGTAGTTGAAACGCGCTAAATATAGCGCGAAAGGCACTATATTGGCAACACTGTTTCGAAGTGTTTTTTACTCAGCCACAGCATTGCCAAATGTGCAGATTTATCTGTATTTTGCAGTTTTGAAGTTTTTTGTTTTCTGTTAATTATGCAGATTTTGCAGTTTTTAACATTTTGGTTTTGTACTTTCAATTTTGTTACTTTAATTACAATTTCAAAAGTAATAATTTCACCCCATTTGCTTAATATAACTGTGGTGAGTTTTACTCGTACCTTTTTCATTTTTCATTTCAATCTCACTCGTTTTCGGTTTACAGAACGTACCCAATACGGGTAAATGTATATTCTTTTAATTTTTTAAGTATGTGCAGTTTTTCCACTCGAAAATCAGTTTTTTTCTCTTAAATTTTCAGTTTTCTAAAAAAAAATTATGGCAGCACTGATAAGCCATCTAAAAAGCACATCGGTGCGAAAAAGAATCAGTTTATTTGGTGTAAACTCAACGAACGAATTATTGGCTTGAACTCATTGTAAGGAGAGTTTACTGTGGTTAAACTATGGTTAAAGAGGTTGTAATCGAACCTAAGCTGTAACTACGATCGTGTTGGAAGATCTTTAAGTAGAAACATCTGTGGAGTAATTGTTGTTTGTTACAAAGTTGTAAACAGAGGGGGTAATTAAGAATAGAAAACTGTTATTGCTTGTAAAAAGGTTACAGGCAATGGTGCACAAAACTGTGTAAACAAAGGATTTTAATCAAAAACTAAACACAAGATTTATTTTGTTTTAACTACAATCTACGATAAATAAATGTTTTTAAAAAGGTAAAAACGTAACAATATGTATATTTTTGTAGAAATTTTTTTCCGAAGCGATAAAGCATGAAAAACCACATACATTGAATTACTAGTCCATAAGTTAATTCAACCAAAAAAATGTTTTAGTTTTGCAAAGTTAAGCGCTAATAAACAAAAATTAACAATTTGTTATTTAATAGGGTACACTCTATTTGTTATATGCATCTTCTGAAAGTCGTAAATGTATCGCAACCATCAAGTCTTGCATCACGGAGCTGGAAATTTTATCCATTCTTCCTCTATAATATTTTTTACATCTGTTCTTCCCGTTTTCGTATTTGGCGTCCCAAATGATTCCAAGGGTGCTCTATTGGGTTAAGATCAGATGACTAAGAAAGAGTTTTCAATTGTATAATGTAATACAGTAGCCATTGCTTGACGATAAGAACCGCATGTTTCGAGTCATTAATCTGTTGATACATAAAGGACTCTTTTAATAGAGAAAATACAGAAGAGTTCAATTTGATCGCGCAATTAAATAAAAAGCTGCATATGAAAATAAAGGCGATGTTAGTCGAATCGACTAAGGTTATGGTTCTAGGGTTAAATAGGTTCCTTTAGTTGGCAAAATACCAAAACAAATTATTTATTAAACCTTTAGGTTTAAAAGAACAAAGTACGAAAAATATATTTATTTGAGTCTACTGCACCCGGTTTCAAACCAATCTTCTGGCTATTATACTCCTTATATAAATTTTAATAAAATGTTCAAGGTCATTATACCAGCAGGAACATTTGGTATAGGGATATAATCTAGTGAATGAGTATGACACTTGGATATACACGGATGGTTCCAAGTGACTGTATTGTTTTTCAGGGTGAAATATTAGTAATTATTGCAGCCTCTAACGTATTATATGATCGAATTATTCGTCGCAATAGTAGTAATTTTGTCGATAGCCAGGCGCCTCTGCTCTGATTAAATTCATGCATTACTACATCTCTACTGATCAGACATAATATGAATGAGCTTGAAAGGCTGCGTAGTCTGTCTGTCATTGCTTTAGTTGAGTCTGTGCTCAAAAGGACTATTAAATTAATAACTGGCTAGACGGGTCTGCCAAAATTGGAACTGCTCAAAACTTTCGCTGCGGTTTCAGTAGCACTCTTTCCGCAAAAGGTTGAAATGTTTATAGCGCCTTATTTTCATTAAAAAAAACTCACTATGGAACCGTATATTGTAAAAAAGACATATCAGTAACTGTTGTCAGTAATAACTGGGCATTGGGTGAGAATGGAAGTCATTTGGACTCCCCTCCAACAATTGTTGTCACATTTGCAGTGGCAGAGAAAAGGAGGAGACGGTATTTCACCTTCTCTGCGAATGCCCATATTCTTGGTCTAGACTTAATCACCTAATGAGATACACATAATTCTTTTTTACACTAATTTGAAATATCACGAATTATAAGAAAAAAATATTTCTTACATGAGTTATGTTTAAATAACGCGATTTTCTATGTTCAATATTGCATGGCTTTTTCTTGCCGTATACGAATCTAGAATTATGAATTATTCTTTCTTTTTTACATTAGTATATGATACATATGGTATGCCTCTCTTAAAGCAATAATTTTTTTATAATAAAGTATATATTTATTATATTGTTACGAAAATAAAAATACAACACTGTATTGTGGGTTTTTGGTATATTTTGTGTCACCCTGGCAATTTGGCAGCACTGCCACATCGACCATTTTTACGTCACATTTGAATTAACGGATATGGAAATAGAAGATGGTTGATATTTCCTAAACCTTCCAAACTGTAGGCAATCAGGTATATAAAGGGCTGCTTTACCTACACGTCAGTTAGTTATCGTTTGGCTGTCATAAAATAAAGTTGTGTTAGAGCGGAAATAAGTGTTGTATAAACGAATATTAAGTGTTGTATTAAGACAAACAGTATAAAAGTTATAGTGCAATAATAAAAGAAAACTGTAAAAAAACAAAACAAAGCGGTGTTTATTTTATTTTAACGCAATTTAAACGAACTCAAACATTTTAAAAAGGTTAAAACGTAACAATATTAAATAAATTGAAATGTTTAAGTAGAAAATAAATTCTTAAATGAATTCTAACAAGTTTTCTTTTAATATCGTTGAACTAATCTTCTTTTTACACGAACTTTTGAGGAACTTACGTATCGTATAAAACGAATATTATGCCTGACTCACATTGGTATATTCACATTGGTATAATATCACATTGGTATATATTACCATGTGTATAAAAAGAAAATATTTAATGATCTATTGAAAACAGGAGTTTTTTGTAGATACTTGAAATACATATCTCAAATATTGGTTCTTACCAATTACTGATATTTCTTTTGGATTTGGAAATTGAAAAGAAGTCACATATGGAGAGAATGTTGAATGGGATTGCACTTTGCAGCCTAAAGCCTGAGTTACTAAAAACGTATCGTGTACGTGGTGTTCTGCTGTGAAATTCTGAAACATAAACACAGCACGTTGTTGCTTACTGAAAACGTATCGTTTTCATTGTGACGTACAATATCTACAGAATTTAGATTTTTACGTTGCAAATGTCAACTTTGGCATTATTTAAAGAATAAATGGCTCACTGAACTGATTGCTGCGATACTTTTTCACTTAATAACATCTAAAGATTGACAATAGTGCAAAGTCTTACGTTGTACGATCCGTTTTCACTAACTGAGCCTTAATTCATGAGACCTGCATGAATGTCCATAAAAGGCAAAATTGTGCATTCACTTTAATATTAATAATTGTTGTGATCTCATGCATCCTTTTATGTGTGTTGAAGTGTGTATATCTCTTTGATAAACTATGAATGCTTCAGTTTTTCATTGTTCTCTGCATTCAATCATTTGCGTTTAAGGGAATCATGAGCTCACTGTATCAAAACAACAGTGAATACCACAGTACACAGTATGCATTCATTGTATTCTAACGATTTATTATTACTTTTTTAACCAAACCAAAGAAAATAAAACATAAGCGATACAAAAAAATTCAAATAAAATTTAAGTGTCTTAAAGATATGCACTAAAATTTTATTCCAGGGTTTTTTACGAGAATGCTCTCTATCACATATGTGTTTAAAGCTTGAAATGACAAAGAAATGAAAAATAAGTGCGGTTGTTTTTTAATGAGTGCAGTTGTTTTTTAATGAAATATGGTTTTGATTTACTATACACTGTCTATACAGTGTGGGTGAGCATTCATGTTTAAGAGAATAAAATATTGTCGAATGGAGTTTTTCTCTCTCATTGAATTCTTTTTGTGCAGTATGTTGTGCAGTAAATATCATCACAATATGCCGCATCATTGTGGTTAAAAGAAATGAATGCAGTAATCGATACGATCACCACTAACAAGAATGAATGAAATAACACCGCCGACCGACAGAACCAGCTTTTTTCGATGCATGTTAACTCACAATAACCAACTGTAGTCATGTTCTGTATACAAGAAAAAAAAAACTTTCAACACTTGCACTTAGTAGAGAGTCAGTAATCGTAATTACCTTACCTACTTTCTTGGTAAGATCATCTGATACAAAGGGTAAAAAAATTTTATTTAGATAGAATTTCTTGTGTTTGCACGCAGTAAACAACTATCCAAGTTTTTTTTTGGTATTTCAATTATTTAAAAAAATTTATATACTAGCTAGGATCCATAGTGAAATCATTATTATATAGGGGCTCCAACTGTTTTTTTTTCTTTTTTTAATGGCAACTGAATGTTTTCTTTTTTTTAAATAAAAATCATTGAAATATTTAAAACACAAAAACACACTAACTTTGCATAAAAGGTACCATGCTCAAGAAGAGCTAAAAGAAGGTGGACGTTATAAAATGTCTTTAATATTGGACCAGAAATTATACCATATGGCTTGCTTGGAAATATCAAACGTAGTGTCTAGTGACCAAGGTGAATATCGTGTCAAGGCCAAAAACAAGCACGGTGAGGGTGTAGCTACGATTAATTTAAATTTCGAAGGAGGTTCCAAAAAGTAAGTTTTATTTTTAATGGGAATATAAATGGTTATTCTATAAGAGGGTTAAACGGGATATGTATAATGCCTTACTATACTAGCACCTAAATATACAATAGAGCAATAAAATTATAAAATTAAATTCAATAATAATTAGAATACCCGATGGTAAATCACCACGTTTCCCTAAAAAACCAACAATACGCCAAGAAGAGGATATTTTAATGATGGAGTGTATACTTGAGGCGCATCCGGTGCCAGACATCACCTGGTATCGAGGCGATAATAAAATTGATGATTCAACACGTATAAAAATGTCACGTAAAGCCACCTCAAAGGACACCTACATATTAATTTTGGAAATCCAGAATCCGACCAAAGATGATGGCGGCAATTATCGCTGCAATGCGTTTAACATGTATGGAGAAAGCAATGCGAACATTGCGCTCAACTTTCAAGGTACTATTTAAAAACTTAATATGAAACTACATATATTTATATGTAATATATATTTTTTTATGTATGCAAGTATATAAAAAGGAATTACTACTTATTAGAAAGGAACTAAACTCAAATTTTATAATTTTTTTTTTAAATGTATGGTGGGTGGTGGTTGGCTTTCAAGTGTATGAGCTTTTTTTTGTAATTGTGTGCACACATCGTTCAATAGAACTTATACATTATGTTTCTTCCATTTGTTATACTTATCTTTAAAATGCTTGTTTTTAAAATAATGAGAATAAACCACAATTTACCATTAAGCTGGAAACGCACGACTGTTGCAAATGCATTAATATGACACAATTTTTATTCCGCTTCAGTGCCGCAAAATATCCAAATCAAATTTTTTACAGTCATACGATTTTTACATATACTTGATTGTGGAAAGTTGGCACGAAACGATTTAGTGCCAATAGTTATGTTACTCCAGTCATTGCTCTTGTATTCGGCAGCACAAAACCTTTTAATTCTTTTGTTGTAAGGCTTTATTATTTGAAAAAGAAGGAAAAATTTTTTTGCTCTTTTCTATGGTCCTTAGTTTTTTGCCTAATGCTCAGAATTTGCTTTTTTTATATAACATTTTAGGATGACGTTTTAAAATTCTTCTATTTCTCGTTACAATCTTCTACTATATTCCCCCGGAAAAGGTTTTTTGAACGTCGAGCCATCCTTAATCCCAATTATTACTGATCTTTATAGTCTACGGGTGGGTGGGTGCTCTTCTACAGTATGAAATCATTATTTTTTCTGTACGTCCACGGCAAAGTGACGCTCTACTTCTTTTTTTTGCACGGGTGTTGTTAGAGACTACGGAAATTTTTACAGAGCTTATTTTGTCATTAATATGCATATTTATATACTGTTATTATTTTATAAAAGCAAAACCAAGAATTTAAATTTGATACGTGTTATCCGCTTCGATTGCTGCACAAGAACTCAATAAATATTGAAGCATTTTGACAATTTTTCGCCTTATAACCTACCGAGACATTACACGATTGTCGTCCGGGATTGTATATGATTGACAAAAATATTCATAAACTTTACCATGATTACTGCATAAGACAACTAATTGATAAATCACAAGTTTGTGGCTTAATATAAAATAATAATTGGTGCTTTGTGATAATCGTGTGAACCCAGCATAAAGCTAGACTCTAAACGTGGGAAGTACATACCACGCGTTAGTGCGTGTGTGCGCTCTAGACTTCTGTCAAAGAAGTTAAACTGGTGTTTTTGCATATAAAAAGTTACATAAAAAGCATCTTGACGTGTTGACGTTGTTGGTTAATTTTTTAACGCGTTGTGTATTTTTGACAGTTCTTAGCTAACAATAAACGAATAAGTTAATCGACGAATATGAATTACTTTTAATGTTCGAAGAAGCAAACAATCAAAAAATGTATTTTTAACGCGTGTTGTGTAACTCGCGAATTTTCATGGAGTCAGTTTTTAAACTCACGATAGCTGTTATGATCTTCTAACTTAAGAATTTCTTTTAAAAAATTGAAATAAAATTTATTTGATTCATATCAGTAGTTGATATGATACTGTACTTAAGAATTATATTTAATTGCTATTTTTTTAGAGCAGATTTTGAACTGAATTTATAAAAATAATTATTACTCTTTACTAAGTTTAAATAATAGCATGTCTCTTTGAATATTTGCTATTTTATAGCAAATGGAAAATAAATTTTCTTTCAAATTTGAAAAAAGTAAATAATATTGTTATAAACACTTTTAAGCATTATTTCATGTTAATTTATGTATACAAATTTTACAAGAATATGAAAAAAGATAAATCGAACCTTTTAATTAATTGTTTCACCAGTAAAATGTACAATTAGATAATAAAAATATAATATTGATTATTTTTAAATAATAATTTTAGTCATTTATAATAGTGATATACATATTTGTGGTGTATGTATGTATACTCATCATAATGCTTTTCACTGCAACTATTATCAATCAAAAATTAAATCTAGTCAAATTTGTTATTATTTTCTTGAATCTTAAGAAGCTTTCTGTTCAATTTTTGTACATTTGTTTAATAAACAATAACTAACGCCTTTTGTAGAAAATGGTATATTTAAAGCAAGAAAAGTTTTGTTTTAGAAAATATTTATTATCGATTATTTATTGTAATCTTGTTAAATAGGCGCTAACGATGCAAACGGTTTTGCACCATCATTTATCGAAAAACCACGAATAATACCTAACGACTCTGGTACATTAATAACGATGAAGTGCCGATGTAAGGCCAAGCCTGAACCAACTGTTACTTGGTACAGAGGACAGGAAGTGGTAAATAAATCAAATAAAATCAAAATTAAAACGACTGTGATTGCCGAAGACACTTACGAGTTGACTTTGGAAATCAAGGTAAGTTTTATTACAAAAAGAAAAAAACAAAATTTTCAAAACTATTATTGTTCCAATTAAACATACAAGGTACTCGTTTAAACTACTAATTTTCTTCTATTAAATTTAGTATTCGTAGCAGAATAAAAGCGGTTATGCAATTACACGAAATTAAAAGGTTTTATAGAATTTTGTGACAATATTAGAATATAATTTCCCGTCTCGAGCCCCTTTCAAGAGATCTTTCAACCAAGACAGCTGCTTACACCCGATTTCTCTTCTGCTATCGACTTTGCCTTTTAGTATAAGATGTAGCATTTCAAGATTTAGATTATGTGACCCGCTCTTTAATACACCTGAGCAGATGTCAATCTGTGTTCGCTGTCCATATACCTTCTTCATTTGTAACGTGAGCGGTTAATGGTATTTATATATATATATATATATATATATATATATATATATATATATATATATATATTATATATATAATATATATATGTATATATATATATTATTTATATATATATATATTATTTATATATATATATATATATATATATATATATATATATATATATATATATATATATACATATATATATACATATATATATAATATATATATATATATATATATATTATATATATAATATATATATGTATATATATATATATATATATATATATATTATTTATATATATATATATATATATGTATATATGTATATATTATATATATATTATATAATATATATATATATATATATATATATATATATATATATATATATATATATAATTCCCAAATATATATATTATATATATATATATATATATCTATATATATATGTATATATTATATATATATATATATATATATATATATATATATATATATATATATATATATATGTATGTATATATTAATTCCCAAAACATTCCATGAAAGGATACAGGGACTTTTTTAGTCAATGAGCCGGACCCGATTTTATTTTTAGACTTATTTTAAAGAAACCTAAAGCTTAACGCCGCTTAAGTAAAGGGTCCGCAAAATAATTTTTTTTTTTTTTTTTTTTTTTGAAAATGCTATAAAAAAACTACTGAATATTTTCTCAAATTTCTTTTTTTATATGAAAGTAAAATCCTTCCGGTTAATAATGGAAAATAATTTCATTCAAATGGCTGCCTTGGCTGGCCGTGCAGTAGCCTACACGATCGGTCCAATTTTTAAGCACATTATCGATTGTGTGCAGCTGTATTTAACCAATGGCTTTACGAATATTATCCTTTAAAGCGTCAATTGTGTCTGGCTTGTTGGCGTAACACCTATCTTTGACGGCACCCCACAAATAATAGTCCAACGGTGTCAAATGCAGCTCCGAGGTGGCCAAACGACATCAGCTCTGCGGCTGATAATGCGATCTTCAAAAACAGGGCGCAAAACATCGAGTGTAGCTTCGGCTGTGTGGCACGTAGCGCCGTCCTGTTGAAACCAAATGTTTCTAATATACTCCTCTTCAATTTTTGTGAACAAAAATTCGTTCAACATAGCCCGATAACGATTGCCATTGACTGTAACGGCCACTCCTTGCTCATTTTCGAAGAAAAATGTTCCAGTTATGCCTCTGGACGAAAATCCGCACCAAACAGTGACTCATCTTGGGTGTATCGGCTTTTCAATGTATGCATGCGGACTTTTTGTGCCCCAAATGCGACAATTTTGCTTGTTCACATACCCGCCAAGATCAAAATGAGCTTCATCTGAAAAGATGATTTTTTTTTTTTTGCAAAATCGGCATCTTCTGTAAGTCGATCGCAGGCCTAGATTCCCAGCGTTGTTCAAGTGTATACACAACCATATTCGTTTAGCGGAAGGATAAAACTAATCATCTATCAAATCAGACATGAGCTAAGTGTTACCATTCATGAAATAAGCACTAGTTGAAAAAAAAACGTTAGATGGCGGACCCGTTAGTATCACTCATAACCAATTACCAGCTAATGTTATGAGGTGATTTCGCTGTTGAAAAAACTATTTCAATTCCAGATGGTCTAGCCTGGTATTGGACCGTAGACTTTCTGGTTGGTAGGCGGGTGTCTTACCTACCACACCACAGCGGAAGTATCCACATTTCATATTATTTTAGTCGAATATTGATATGTAGATTGGTTTCGGCCTTGCAATATGTTTTTATATTTCAGAAATGCAGATCTGGAGTTTTCAATAAGAATCTTATTTCTGTAGAGGCATTTCAATTAAAATTCCAAGGGATTTAAAAAAATTCACTCATTCTAAAGGAGTATTGTTAATTGTCGAAATTTTATTGTTGTAGGTATTCTTTGGGTAACAGTCATACATTCGGTTTTGCTAATATTGACCTTTAGATCGTATTGATGACTCTGTAGTGTTATATTGTCGACCAACTTTCGCACATCGTAAATACACTGCGTAGTTTCTTTTGATTTAGCCATCAGATGATTTCATAATGTAGTTTTAAGAAAGATGCAGAAAATAAGTAAAAAAGAACGAAAATTTTTAATGTTAGGAAAGAAATGTTTATGAAAAAATACATATTTAATGGTAGAAAATTCTGAAACAAATGCTATTAATTTTTAAATTTCTCGTTAATGGTTTTTATTTTTATAAAACCATATGGTACGAAGTCGGTTCCAGAATTAGTCGATCTAACAAAAAACACAAAAAATATGATACGTATCAACATAATCTCCTTTTAACTCAATACTTTATTCCCAACGATATTCAGTAGCTGATATAACCTGTTTATTTTAAGAACTGCCTAGCTCCTTAAAATAGCCTTCAGTCGAAGAACATATTGTCCAGAAAAAAGGAGTAAGTCCAGACCTACACGATTCCATAAATCTAGACCACTGTTCAAATCTTCCGAAGCAGTTGACTTAAGCGAAGATTTATGTTTCATACATGGTTACGAATCGACGAAAAACTCAACTATATTGCGATGAAACATAGCCCGTACTCTATTGAAACATGTAAACGACGCTGTTTTTCTTATCTCTAAATTTTCAGGCAATATGCGATGTTTAGCACTTTTTAACCCTTTATAGCCACATGTGACATATCTGTAAGAAACCGTAAAAAGAATTCTAAAATATATATAAAATAAAGTTTGTTGATTGGAACGTATTGTTTAATTGTGTTGTCTGCAGTGAACAATTTAGACGGCGTCATTAAGAAATTGTATGACTTTGAAATTAGGAAATCGGTTAAAGTAAAAAATACGTTTCAGGGCAAAATTCAAATTTTGTTAACTTAAATGAAAAGTAAAAAAATTGGTTTAATCGTGCTAAAACTAGCACAATAACTGATTCGAGAATTTTCACACTACTTATCACTTTTTGTCTTTAACCTCAATGTAACAGATAGCCCCTTACATCCTAGAAACCCTAATACAGATTTAATATCTATATTTTTCTTAATTTCGTAGAACAAATGTTTCTTTGTGTCAAAGTACGCTTGAAACACAAAAATATCGTCATAGTAGACCCGTTTGTTCTGTTAAGTTAAAATAATTAGAAGGTAGTTTATTTATGTGAGCAAAAATTGCCGCTTAAAATTTGAATAGCCTCGTATTTCAGTTTTCATACAAACTTTGACTTATATTTCAACAGGGCTCTTTTATATTAAGAGGCGTTTAGTGGATTAAACGAGTACCTCTATTATTTTTCACTGATTACATTAGATTTTTTCTATTTAATTCTACATAAAAAACAGGATCCCGGCGCAGCTGACGGTGGCACCTATAGATGTAACGTTCAAAACGAATTTGGTGAATCAAATGCGAATCTAAACCTAAATATCGAAGCTGAACCTGAAGCTGATGGTGAAGGACCAAGATTCATTGAAAAGCCTCGTATAGTTTCTGAAAATAATGGCAAATTAGTCATTATGGAGTGTAAGGTAAAGGCCGATCCTAAGCCTGGTATTGTGTGGTACCGCAATGGCGAAGTGGTAAAGGAAAGTACTAAACTTAAGATGTTTATGGAACAACGTGGTGATCAGTATTACATCAAATTGGAATTGATTGATCCAAAATTGGAAGATTCCGGTTTATATAAATGTAATATTAAAAATATTTTGGGCGAACTTAATGCCAATCTAACGCTCAACATTGAAAGTAAGTTTAGAATGATTAATACAATTTTTTGTTTGTTTCGTTTTATTTATAATTTAATTTGTGTAAATATTTTTTGTCTTACCAGTTGTTCCCGTGATTAAAGATAAGCCAAAAATAATAAAAATTATTAAAAAACGTACTGTTGTAATTGAGTGTACTGTAGCCTCGAAATTCCAACCAAAATGTACCTGGTACAAGGAGACTAATGAAGTCAAAGAAAGCAAACGTCATGTCTATGTGGTTGAGAAAACGAAAGAAGGCGAATTCGCTGTTAAATTGGAAATTAATGAGGTTGAAGAGACTGATAAGGGCGCATATAAATTGGTAGCCAGCAATAAAAAAGGTGAAGCTGTTTCACAAATTGTTCATTTGGTTGATATACCTGAAGGTGAACGTAAGCCCAGTAAGCCTGAAATAACACGTAAACTCAACGATCAAAAGGTTGTTGAGGGCAAAACATTCGAGTTATTGATTAGCTTAAAACAGACTGATCGCAGATGCAAGATTGAATGGTACAAGGGTTCCACAGTAGTTAAGGAGACCAAAGAAATTACCACTACCTTTGATGGTACCACCGCTCGCTTAACAATAAGTTCAGCGCGTTTGGAACATAGTTCCACGTATAAGGTTGTGGTTACCAATGAAGCAGGCAAAGATGAATCCATGTGCAAGATAGTCGTCGAAAAGAAACAGGACAAAAAGAAACAAGAAGAGGAGGCAGCTGAAGTCAAGCGTAAGGTAATTAAAAAGGAAGAAGAACAGAAAAAAGTAGAACAGAAAAAAGTAGAACAGAAAAAGGAACAGGTTAAGGTACAAGAACAAAAAAAATTAGTCGAAGTAAGGCAAGAAGAAATACAGAAACAGGTTACATCTGATATTCAGAAGCGGGTAGTAGCTCAGATAGAACAAAAGCTACAGAAGCAAAAAATGAAACAGACATTAACTGTCGTTCAACAAAAAGAGGTTGAACAACAAGCAAGGTTGGAAGCAAAGGTAGAACAACAACGAAGAGTTTCGTTTAGTTTACAACAGGAACAACGGCTTGAAGTAGTTCAAAGTCAGCGGCAGATAGCTGAACTAGTACAAGTGCAACAGCAGCAAGAGTCAGTAAGTGTTGTGCAAACCAAAGAAAAAAGTAAAAAAACAACAATTATAAAAAAGAAGACGCAAGAAGTTCAAGCCAGAGAGAAAGTAGCAGTTGTTGTCGTTCAACAGCAACAGCCACAAATCCAGCATGAATCAACGACGGTTAGTCAGATATCCTCCTCAACGACATCATCAGCAGATGTCAAACAAACCAAAAGAAAAACATCATTAGCACCCGCCAAAGTAACAATTTACGAGTTACCTAAGTTTAAACCATTATCATCCAAACGTCAATCAGTAACACGTGAAATAGAGAGCCAAGAACGCAAAGTTATATTTGACGTACAGTTAAAGCCGGCGCAACCCATACAGAGAGATGAGGTTCGAGTAAAAAAGTGTATTATTCTTGTACACATACATATGTATATGTAATATTTTACCCTCTCTTTCTCCGTCTTAAACTCTATGTTTTCTCTTTTCAATTATATTATTTTTACGTAAGTGGTCTTAGCAAAGGATAGATTGAAAACCCCTAAACATAAAACGGAAAGTTTTTTGTTTAATATAATAAAATGATCGTAGCAATTACGGAAGCTAATTAAGTTTAAAAATACAGATTTTATGGTTATAATACAGCTTTTGTAGCTCGTATATATCAGAGCAGCCATCATAAAAATTTTCCTTCATTACCCTCTTCTTAAGAGCTTATTTTGCCTCGTCTTCCAGCTAAGCAGGTGATTGGTTTACTGTAACAAGTGCTAGGATGATGACGCTGCCATCTGTCGTTGCCAAGCAAGAACGACATCCCTGTATTTGGTGGTGTGGCACCTGGCTTATAACTGATTCCTACCTTTTTTCCTAAGGAGTTGTCGTTCCCTGACCTAGCTAAGAAGTTGGATGGATTATTTGGATAAGGATTGAAGGCACGCTCTTAATTTTTAAAATAATTCAATTCAAAGACCGTGATAAGAATTTTTCGTTCTCTACAAAATTCGAATCTGGTATGCTTGGTTTTGTAGCCACCACACTACGCCGCCACGATTACATATTATGATATAATCATTAGTTTTGGGTTTTCTATATTTGAAACCTAAAAAAATTTATTTATTTTATTTATTGAGAAGTTATTAACAAATGTGACGCAAATTTAATTTAGCTTACTCACTCTTTCTTTGTCTATTTCTCTTGATCTATTAAACTTTTTCCTAGCCTTCACTATCTAAGTTATTTTGATTTTAAGAAGGATTTTTTATTCCAATATTTCTTACTTTTTTATTTCTATCATTTCCATTTTACCCTAATGCCTGCTTAATATAAATTAGCTTTAATGATTGGCTAAGATTGTTAAATGATTATAAAATTCGTTCTTGAATCTATTCTATACAATCTCTATACAAACATTTCACATACTTCCTGTGCCATAAATACAATAAGGACATGTGAAAGCGCACAAAATAATTAATAGTTTATACTTTTTGATCTGTTAAAGAGACGACACAACTAACGAAAGGCATGATTTTTTCTGCAGTTATTGCATATACAAAAATAGTATAATCTTACGACGCAACATAAACACATAGACCACAACAGGTCACATGATGATACGTCAACGAATGCAGTTGGCTTCAATGGCCATTCACTGCAGGCAAATACTCAAGTCGAGTCGAAAAGACTTCGTTTTGACATAAGAACTAGTCAGATGTATTGTGATTACATCGTAATGTACATATGTATATCAATCTGCTATTGTA
>JAKWBJ010000022.1:207500-225000 GCA_023159175.1 Wohlfahrtia magnifica | reverse complement strand
TCAGTTGGCCACCAAAAAGCTGCGAATTGGCACCGCTGGATTATTTTCTGTGGGGCGCCGTTAAAGACAAGCGTTATGCCGACAAACCATAGACAAATGAGCATTTGAAAGCCGACATTCGTGATGATATTGCCGAGATTCGACCACATACACTCGAAAAAGTTCTCGAAAATTAGTGTGATTACTGTGATACTGTATATATATATATATATATATATATATATATATATATCTTACGTGCATTAAAATCGACCCTGTTCGCACGACCCCACTCGGAGATCAGGTCACTTGTGGGTGTGACGTTCATATACATCCTTCTTACCCCAACCTCCAAAAGGCTCGGTCTACGATCAAAAGAATATGAGTGACAAATGTTGCTGTCATCCGCAAAAGAGTAGATAGGATTAGAAGTGAGAAGAAGAAAGTTGTTAAGAAATATTAGAAAAAGAGTAGGAGAAAGAACACAGCCTTGCGGTACACCTGAGTTTACCCTGAACTCGTCAGATGAGACCCCATCTATAACCACTCTTATAGAGCGATCTCTGAGAAAACTCAATATAAACGAGAGAAGTGACTAGCGACACCAAAAGCATTAAGTTTCGAAATGAGAGCCTCGTGCCAAACTCTATCAAACGCCTTTGAGACATCCAGAGCCACAATCTTACTCTCGCCAAAACCATGAATGGACTTGTTCCACTTCTCCGAGAGCAATGCCAGCAGGTCACCAGTAGAACGGCCCTTTCGGAAACCGTACTGACGATCGCTAAGTAAATCGTTGGACTCCAGATGTCCCACAAGGTAGTGATTAATCATACTCTCCATAACCTTGGAGAGTGCGGAACAAACGGCTATTGGACGGTAGTTCTCAGGGTTACTAGCCTCGCCCTTTTTGGGGATTGGCGTTACATTAGCAACCTTTAAGCAAGATGGAAAAATACCGGCGCGATATGACGCACTGAAAAGGTAAGCTAATGGACGCGTAAGTGTCGAAGAGCACTGCTTCAGGACCAGTGCTGGTATACCATCCGGCCCAGAAGACTTGTTAACGTTGAGATTTGCAAGGACCCTTCTTACAGCACGAGCTCGAAGGAATATACTAGGCATAGTTACTGATACTCTTTCAAGTTCGGGCAGTGGTTGAACGCTCTCCGGCAAGTGAGAATTACTTGCAAACATTTCGGCCAAATGGTTTGCCTTTTCAACCGGGTTCGTGAATGTGAGGTCATTCTTTAAGAGAGCAGGAACCGAACTAGCGTTGTTCCTCAGCCTTTTAACGAATGACCAAAAGTTTTTACTTCCACGGGGAAAAGTAAGAACTTTAACACGAAGGCGCTGCTCGTATAAAGCCTTTTCGCGTCGAAGTACTGCGGCACATGAAGATCTCGCCTGTTTGCGAAGCAAATCAGTATGGGCACATTTGTTATTGCGCCAATTCCTGAACGCTTCCTCTCTGGATCTGACTGCCAATTTACACGTCAGATTAAACCAAGATTTGTTTCTAGGTTTAATCGAAAGCTTTTTAGATGGGATGAAAATATCCATCCATCCTTATTATATTCACCACCACTTCTGCCATGGCATCGACGTTTGAGTCAAGGAAACAAAGTTTCCAATTAAAATGCTCAAAAAAATCTTTGAGCTCAGCCCAACGAGCATCCTCGTAGTTAAAAATAGAGCGTTCCGTAGCCATGGGTGGAAACTCGCGAAGAGCGGTGGATGAGAATGAGGCAGAAACTGTGCAATGATCCGAATTTCCTAGAGGTGCAAGAATCTCAACTACATACTTTTCAGGGTGTGTAGTGAGGAAAAGGTCGAGGGTATTGTTCTGGTGCCCATCTACACACGATATATGTGTAGGTTCATTCACTAATTGCGCATGGTGATTGTGCGCGGCAAATAACTCAACGTATTGACCTTCTGCAGCTGTGCGTCCTGAATGGCGTAACCAAAACGAATTATGAACATTGAAATCACCAGCAACAACAATTTCACTGTTCGGATAATTCGAAAGGATACTCGATATTGAGTCGGAAAGAGAGTCGAAGCCAGATATAGTAACCTCTTTTCCTGCGTTTGGGCTTCTATACAAAAACCCGAAGTGCAAAAGATGTGCCCTGGTTCTGAACTTAACCCATAGACAGTTAAATTCCGCATCATACATGCCAAGAGGTTGCTGGCATTGGTACACAACTTCATTGCGAATGTACATAGCAAGACCCCTATGAAAATTAAAAAGGGACAGAAGGTGATACCCAGGGATATGAAAATACTGTGGATCAGCATTTTCAGAAACCTGGGTCTCACATAAGGCGAAAACATCCTGCCTATGGAGACAAATGTGCGCATACACGAAGAAAAAGTTCGCCCGTAGCCCACGCACATCGCAGAAATCAATCCGAAAGCGTTCTGCCATTACGCAAATCGAACCAAATAAAAGAAAAAATAAATATATAAATTAACCACGAGTAAACAAAAATCAAACAACCCCCCTCTGAATGCGTACGACAAGGAAATGGGTTACTGCTGGTTGATTATTCAGCAGCTAGTGTTATACCTTCACTACTGAATAATCCAACTGCAACTCCTCCAGGTGGTTCGCACCCAAAGGTTTGGAATGGAATAATGAGGGGAAGGGAAAGCACTATTCCCGATGGTAGGGCACATACTTAAATTCTCCCCTATGGATCAAACAGTCCTTCATTTTGCCGATGTTTAATCTTGCCCGTATTCGAATTAGTTATTGTCGAGTGTGTGTTTATTTTTTTATGTTAGTGTTTTGTTGTTTGTTTCATTCCAATAATTTGTTCTGTTATTAATATATTGTTGTTTTCGTTCTTATTGATGATGTTGTATTTTTTATTTATTTATTTTAATATTGTTATTGTATGTTCCGTTAGGATTGTTGGTCATTTTTGTCTATGTTCCACAATTCTCTTTTGAGAAATTGTTTCGTTGAATTTTTGTTGGTAATTTTATGTTGTTCTTGTAAAAATATATTTTTCTTTTTATTTTTTATTTTTTATTATTAACTAATGTTTCGTCAAGAGTTGCGACTTTTGGTATACGTATGTTTATACATATATGTTCGGTTATTGGTTTTTTATGTTCAATTTTTATTTTGTAATATTGCACTGTTTAGATTTATTGACACAGAAACAACATGGACGGACAAGCGAAACACGTATTGACGGCAGACAGAACACTACTTGGTATAGAAACTTGAAAACTACTCGGTATAGAATCAAGTTTTTCTTGCTGCAAAATTATATCAATCTTTTGAACATACATATTTAAGGTGTTTAATAAGTCCTGGTGGCCTGCAGCTTAGTATTTTAGGAAACTTAATACATCTAGCCTTGTTCCCTCCATCGCGTTCAAAAAAATTCCTACACTTCAGAGCACATCTGTAGAAAAATAGATGTACAGTGTTGGAACAAATAATAGGGACGCTTTCATTTTCTCCAATTATATGTCATAAATATTGTTAATATCGTAATAGTTTGAACAACATAATATGGTCTGACGAAACGAATAAAAAATGAGGAAAAGTTGTTGCTGCTCAAGTGGTCATATATTATTCGTTCTACCAATGTAAAATAAGATTATGGTCTTTGTCAATTTTAACCCATTTTGCAGACAAAGCGTTGTTTTTCTGAAAATAATTGGTTCATATTTTTGACATGCTTTTACTTTATTTAAAATTTGAACAGAAAAATTCGATTTCTGGAAAAAATATATTTGCAAAAAAAATCGGTTATAATTTTTTTTACACTAAAGGTCTTTGGGTCAAATTTGACCCTGAGTAAGTAGCTTAAATTTCTGTTTTCCAGGTAATTTATCGGAAATTTTGTTCCTACACATTTGCTGGTACTTGCATAAAATCGGTCAAGTCGTTTTCAAGTTATGATGAAATATATTGATATAACTATCATTTTTAAGCGAAAAATTTGCCACGCCCATAAAAATAATTTTAACCCGATGGAAAAAAACTGAAAACGGATTTGAATTCAGCTGATCAAAATCATTATATTTCGTATAGTTTTACCTAAAGGCTTTTTTTGCTGTATACCAATGTTATTTATATACAACAAGTAATTATACTACTGAAATTAACGCTTTAAAGTCAATATATTCCTACATTTAGAATAAGTATTACAAAAATTGCAAGTTATATTTACTATAATTATAAGCAACGAATAATAAATAAACTATATCATACTTAAGTAAAGTTTATTTTTGTCTAAAGGTATACAATTTTCAATTTGAGTCAAATCTGACCCGAAGAACGTTAACGTTAAAAAGTTTAAAGATCGTTAAATCATGAGCATATTCGCAATAAAAATAATAAAAACGTATAAAAGTTATACATATATAAATTAACCGGTTATTCGTGTTTAAATAACCGGTTTATTCGATATTCTAAAAATTTACATCAAAAAAACAGCTTCGGTAAAACCAAAAAAAAAAAAATTAAATAAATAAAACCGGTGGAATAATAACCATTCGATCTCCCTATTATGTATCTTCTGTTGTTCGTATTTTTATTATTAATATTTCTGTTCGCGTTATTTTCGCTTTCTCTACTGTAGTTTCTGTTATTTGATCTACCATTTCTGTGTTGATCATTTCTGTTGTAATTGTTATAAATATTATTATGCTCCTGTTAACGTTTCTCTCTATTGAAGGAATTATTATTTCTGTTTTTTTGGTTTTATTGCCATTATTATTATACACTTGTTGTACTTGTTGTTGCTATTAAAATTATTATTCCTATTAGAGTTGGGATTGTTGTACAATTTCTTAGGGTTATATTGTCTGTTATAATTGTCATTTGGTAGTCGCCTTTGCTCATTTAATGCAAGTTAAATGATGAATGTCGTATGTATGCGACATGTTTAATATTTATCGCGTTAGTATTTTCATAATTTTGTAATGAGCGCATCGGTCGCTTATTAAAAAATACCACGAGAAAACTAAAAAACATGTTTCGTTAAATTGCTTGTTTTTTTTTTGTAAAATAAAGAATTTTAAGCAAAATGAAGAATTGGGAAAAATATACCCATTTAAGTTTAATGGTCAGAATACTTCTTTATTTAAAAATGGACGACTTTGAGAATTATTTCAGAATGTCTAATGATAATTTCGAACACATTATGAAATTTGTTATCCTATTTTTCTTTAAAAAAGGCAAAATGGTTAGCCAAGCCATTTCAGCAATGGAAAAGTTGACAATCAATAAAAACTTGAAGAGCATTACTGGGTACATGTACACTATGGAGCAAAAGTGAACACTTAAAAATTTAATTATTAGTTACTGCTATGTATGAAGAAAAAAAATTTTACTTTATTTAAAATTATACCAGTATTAAGCATTGCTACTGTGTTTAGAAAAAAACCGTTATTAAGAACCAACAACATCTTTATTAAGCATTGCATACACTGATTAAGATTAGCTATAGTACTCAATTTTGCCCTCATCACAATTTTTTAATTTAGTAAAAGTAAACAAGGAATAAAAAGAAAATAACGGTATATAATTTGCACTGAGAACAGAACGTTTTGAGTCTATATTTTTTTATTTCCTTTCTTTAATTTGATCTCAATGAGTTTTAGTTTTTTTTTTTTCTTTAATCGCCGACGGTAGCACTTTGCTTAATTTTTTTTTAATTATAATAATTTTTGTTGAACAGATGCTCTTTTTATTCCGACAAAATAATCTTTCCTGGACGAATCTTACAATGCTTCCAAAAGCAAAATGAAGTCTCTTGAAATTGACTCCTCGATAGTAGTTCCGATTACACCAGAAAAAGACATTCACTTCTCTTAAAAAATGTGTTTTGATGCCAATTTGTTTCCAATGTTTCCTAACCTCAAATTTGCTAAAAAATTAAAAATTTTGTGAAAAGAGATGACGTTTGCGACGTACTAGAGGTATACATTTGCCCAACATCATATTCCATTAATACTGAATTTGTAAAACAAGATGTGTTTTTGGGCAAATTTACTTCCTAACCTCAAATTTGCCCACCCCTTATATTGAACGAGTAGCAGTGCCCCTATATTGCTGTGCTTAATGACATATGCCTTAAAATATTTGTTTATTTTATGTATATGCTATATAAAATACTATTCCTACAATTATTAACGTTAGCGTTGTTCATGATATCATTGGTGCATTTATTTCTACGGTACCATTATTCACCACGTGTTCTTTATTAATTTTACTTAGGGAATTTCCCCAAATAGGTTACATTATTGATAGAATTATTGAAAGAAGATTTTATTTTAAAGAATCTAATCATTGTGTTGCTTATATAATGAAACCAAAAAGTATTGATAGTGTAGTTGGTATTTCTTGAAAAATTTAGGGTTACAAACAGTGCTACCAAGACTTGTTAAAAAAAAAAATATGCTAGAAACAATGCTAAAAAATATTATAAAAAATGCATTAGAAAAAATATTTCATTGTTTTTGTTTCTTACAACATAAAACATACGCACAAAATTTTTATATAGAAATTAATTTTTTTTTAATTAAAATTATAAAAAAAAATTCAAATTGCGTAGTCACCTTCAACACTAATTTCATTGTTACTTTTGTCAAGACAAGTTTCTCTTGATCCAATCAGTTTCAGATAAGTTTGTGAGACTTCATATTAAAAGCAACAAATACCACTCCTTTGTAAACTATATTTAAAATTTAATTTTATAAGATTGTTTTCAAACATTAATGTTTTCAAAATGCATAATAAATATCTATCTATAATATTATAGCCAAAATAATATTAACTGTTTGTAAATGTATTCGATTTCGCATTTATATTTTTACCAGATTTAGTTGGCTGTGCACACGTTCAATATCGGCATTGGACCATAGCAGGTATAACAGTTTCGGAACAAACTTAAAGTTGTCTTCAAACATATTATTCCCGCCAGCATCTGTATATGAATTTACTTCAAGCCAAACATCTACCGTTTTTTCAATGTTCATCCATTTTATGTATTGGATATTTAAATATTGCTCTTGGAATTTCTCTATTTATTCATCTTTTACTTATATTAAAAAAACTTAAAATTGGTAAAATTTCTTCTTTGTTAACTCTCAAAATATTTCGAGAAGAAAATAAATCAATGTTTTGAAGAATTTTAATGTTATCCGCCATGTTTAGTATACATACATGAATACTTATGTGGTCATGTGTATACGTATGTATATTTCTCTTTACGGACCTTTGTTTTAATTGACTTATTGATCTATCAAATAATTTATAACAATTATGTCTAATTTCCATTTCTTTGTTTTTGTTTAGCCTTCCCAAATTTACCAATTTTTGAGTATAACATTCAAATTCATGCCAAAAGCTACAGGTAAAAGATAGCATTTTCGAAATCTTTATACAATGGATTTAAAACTTCATCGTCTATTATTTTTCTCGTAAGAAATTTGATCGTTGGATCGTTATCCTGACTTTCAAAAACTTTGTTTACGATTAGGACTTCACGTAAAATTGGCTTCAGGAACACTAAATATACAGTTCGTCGTCATATATGTATATCATATCAAATTTTGCCTTTTAAAATTTTTCACTGCTTTTCGCCACTAAAAAATGCAATGTGAACTCCCACTGACGCAATATCCTTGAAGTTGAAATTTCAACAGACAGCCCTCTCGTATTGGAAGTTCCCCAATGCATTTTACTAGGATTAAATTAGGAATTTCTTTTTTCAGCGCTGCGTAAACGCTTTTGTTCTTTACAATCATCACATTTGCATTGTCGGTACCAATTCCGATTAAACTTTTTATATCTAATTAAAATTTTGTTTAAGCCATTTTAACGGAAATTACTATGCTTTCAGCTGACCCACTTTCAAGATCTTCAATGCACAGGAATGTTGAAATAATTTTTTTATTGTCTGATTAAAATAAATTATTACCAAACCTAAATCCAAATGCTATAGAATATTGTACTACATATTTAAATTCATTTTTTAGATTTTTAAATAACTTACCCAACATTTTTGTCGATGAGACATCAATTGACTCGTCTATTAAAGTACTATATATAAAAGATGCTGCATTTTGTTTTCTGCAGCTTCAGCGACGAGCAGTCAAATTGGCTTTTGTAAAGTCTTGTCATATGATCAACAGGTGCAACCGAACTCTGCACGGCCATTCAGGCTACTAATTTTGCAAAAAATATCGCATTTGCAATATTTTCAAAAAGTTGTTTGGTGGTCGTCCATTTCTTACACCAATTTTTTAATTTGGGGTGCTTAAGCCAATCTTTTCGACACTTTTTTTAGTACATTTTGTTCATTATGCTAGTAATTTTTTTCAAAACTTTTAATATTCACTCTTTTTTTTAACACTTTTACTTTCTGTTTTTTTTATTTGGAGAATTTGTTCATGTTTAAAGAGTTACCTTATCCACAGTAACATTATTGCAGTTGTGTGGAGCTAATTCAATGTTATAATCTTGCGTTTTTTCTTGCGTATTTTTTTAAACATTATAAATTGGTAAAATATATTAAAATAACAAAAAACTTCAATATGCTAAAAATTGCTAGAAATTAAAAAAAAATCCATATGCTGGATCAGTTTTTTCATTCGAAATGACTTTGAAAGATGCTAGATCCAGCATGGTTACAAACAACAGCTTCTTTTCCTTTAGCATAGACAAACCACAAAGTTTGCTTACATCTTAAGTTACCAGTACGATATTTATTAAATTTTAGAGTAAACTTTTGATAATCTTCCGTTTAGACTCTTCATCTTCAGCGAACTATTTGCACCACAAAATACTGGTTTTACCAGGAAACTATCTTAGAGCTTTATTTTGTTTTAATTTGTCTAAAGATTGGTCCGTGGTTGGCAGGACCAATATTTAGAATTTTTGGTCAGGATCATAATGTGCAGGATCTGAAGATAAAATTTAAGGTCCGTGTGGGAGGGACTTGACAAGACATATTTTAGATTTCAGGCGGTGTGGGCGCGACTTGACAAGACGTATTCTAGATTTCAGGTCCGTGTGGTCGGAGTCGTCATATAAAGGTATAATTTAAATTATTTTAATCCCTATTATACTTTATTTATTTTATACAGCTTAAGGGTTCCAGCTTAAACTTGGGCGGTCAAAGAAACTGCCGCAACAAATGAGACAATTATGTACATAAAAAGGCAAATGTTGCCGGTTTAGTTTATTAAATCAAAGTCTGGTTTATTTCAGAAGATTTTCTGCTTATATACTACATTTATAAGTTAAAGTTAGCCTTTCTAACTTATTATACCTTATGTTTACAATATGTTTGTCTCTTTTGGTACCATTAAAATAGTAAAGGATCATATTACTAGACCCATCACACCATATTGTATTTAAATGCACTCAATTTAATTAGACACTAAAATGTGTGTCACTCAATTATTATTATGAGTGACCAGCATAAGATATCAGTACGTAATTAAGTTTATGCCTAAAGATACTATCTACCAAGGATGGATGTTATGTAGTTACAAGGAATTTATTAATTTTTACAGCAAGGGCCAGGCATTTGCAGAGAAGTTGGAAGACTGTATTTTTTTCGCTATCATTGAAGAGGAGTGCAAATTGACTTGCATGCCCACCCAGCAACCAATGTCTAGTTTTTACTGCCAGCAACCGCGATATAACGCGAAATATTTTTAGAGCCTTAAGAGTCTTAAGATATATATGAATTCCCATAAATTCCATGAAAGAACACGAGAACTTCTCGCAGTCAATGAGTTGCACCCATTACTAGCTAATGTTATGAGGTGATATCGCTGTTGAAAAAACTTTTTTTATTTCAGATGGTCTGGCCTGGTATTGAACCGTAGACCTTCTGGTAGGTAGGAGGGTGTCTTACCTACCATACTAAAGCGGCACACAAGAGTCTTAAGATATTACTTTTAATTAGCCAAAGCGGAATAGCGTCTGAAACCGCATGGAAGACATTGTAAGCAAGACCCGCTCTGGCTAACACTGCTGCCTGTTCATTACTTAATATGGCAACTCTCAACTGCTAAGCAAACAGTGTAAATGTAAATTGGAATTACAATAAATATTTGAAATAGAAAATATTCCGAGATAATGGATAGGAGCATTGCTTTAATAACCGGCTGTGCAGGCAACCAAAATAGACGAAGCAGCTTTGACAGTTTGATTAATAGAGATGTAGTAGTATATAAATTTTATAAGACAAACGCCGCTATCGAAAAAATTCCAATATTGCCTCGAATACAAGCAATTAAAAGGACAAACAGCTGTTTGTTTATTACTTCGATATGTGACACATAAAAATTGGAAAATTTAATTTTATCTCCCATTTGGTTCGCAGTACATTGGCTCCTGATTTGGCTTTCTTTTATATATTTTAATATTTTAGAATGCCGTTTTATTGGCTTTAAAATCTTTCACCATTTGCCCAGAACACATTTTTTAAATGTCGCTCTACCCTCAATTCCATTTATTTTGATTTTTAAAATCTACGCTGTGCTCTTCTACAATTCGACAAAGTAACGCTCTGCTTCGTTTTTTTTTTGGCATTACTGTTTATTACTTAACTTTCTTCATGTTCAGTGCATACAAAAATGTTTAATACAAGACGTATGTACATATTTCTTCGTCGATATCCATATTAATAAAATGCAATGAAACTACAATTTTAACATCAAAAATTAAAATTTATTTTACGAAAAATCACACGATAAGTTTTGCGTTGCGACAATCGTGTTATCGTAGCTTTTGATATCTGCAGCGACAGTGGTAGTCCTGTAGTTATGTGTTATCGAAATAAAAGTCTTCATACAAACGTGTATGTAGTATTTTTGACTGTAGACTATAGCCTGATAGATGGCCTATGTGTTCAATGCTTAATATAAAAATTGTTATGTATATAAAAAATATAGGATATACAAATTAATGATGTCTAGTTTAGTTTAGGAAACTTATTTTTTCTTAAGTAATATTTCAAAATTTTTTTGGCCTATTAACTTAATACTGTTACTATTTAATTAATTAAATTTAAAATTAAAAACAAAAACAAAAACAATCTTTTCCATAATACACACACAAACTCACTAATATGTACTTACAATACATTTATGTACATTATGCTGTTACTTGCCTGAAGGAGGAAGAAGAGAAAAATGCCGAAGACGAAAAAGGAAAAAAGAAGGCCGAGGAAGACGATGAAAAGAAAAAGGCCGAAAAGGAAAAGAAAGATGAAGTAGAAAGGAAAAACAAGGCCGATGAAGAGAAGAAAAATGCAGAAGAAGAAAATAAAAAGGCCGATGAAGAAAAGAAAAACGCCGAAGAAGAAAAGAAAACTGAAGTAGAGAGCAAAAAGAAAACCGAAAAAGAGGAGAAAAAGGCCGATGAAGAAAATAAGGTCGAAATAGAAAATAAAAGGGAGACCGAAATAGAAAAGAAGAAGATCGAAGAAGAAAAGAAAATGGCCGCCAAAGATAAGAAGGAACAGTTCAAAGAAGCAAAGAAAACGACCGAGGTTGTAAAGAGAAAAATTGAAGATAAAAAACCAAAAACTGAAAATGTGCCCGAAGATATTGTTGATGGCACTGAAAACATTCCTGAAGAGGTAAGGTTACGATGCTAGCTTAAGTCATCAAAAAGCAACAAAAACATCCGTTAAAAAACCGAGTAAACAGTTAATTTAGAAGCAAGTCAACAGCTAATAAATAAACCTGACTTTTTTTTTACTCACTATTACACCTATACACCTGCAAATGCTCATATCATCGCTTCGATTAATTTTTCAAGTTTTTTTTATAATTTTTTTATTTTATTTTAAATTTAGCTTTGTTTCAAACGCTTTAGAATAGCTATTATACTAGAAACATTTTATTTTATTTTTTAAAGTTATGTAACTGTTTAAGATTACAAAAATATTAAAAATAAAAAAATAATGAGAACTTAAAATATTAATATAGTATGTTTTTAAAACAATAGCTTTAAAAAATTAAAATAAATTAAATTATCAATTAATAAAATAATTTTTATTTTTTTTATAATTCCAATTAAAAAAACAGAAAGAACTATTTGAGCAAATTGGTCTCATAAAGACAGACCAGCAACGTGTGCAACAGCGTAAGGTATGTATTAAAATTGAAACAACTAAAAATTATAAATAAAATATAATATTTAAGATTTTGTGAACTATAAATTACTTAGTTATAAATTAGTATAAAAAATTATCACAAAAAATAAGTAAAACTGTCTTTTAAAAACTACTTAGTCTCTGAAAAGTAAGTTTAAGTTTCGATTACAGTTCGTAAAGAATGACACCGTCCCAGAATTCTTCACCTTACAGTGGCTCAATTTAATAACTGGACAGTTAAATAATACGTATTAAAAAAAAAACAAAATTTTTTCACTAAATCAAAGGAAAATTTATGCATTTTATTTATTTACATGGGACTGATTATAAAAATGTTTAAAATTGATGGAAAAATCTTTATACAAAAAGCAACAATAAAAAATTCATAATTAGAGAAAAAGATCAAATTAATAATCGGACACTTCAAAAAGTTCTAAGTTTAAGTCAGCGTTGTTTTTAATTTGGTATTTTGTGTCCAGTCCTATTCTTGAGAATAGCTTCTAGCCTTTTTGGAACAGATTCCACCAACTTTTTGCAATTGAAGGAACAGAGCTTTGCGGTACCCCTGAGTTTATCCCGAACTCGTCAGATGAGACCCCATCTATAACCACCATTATAAAGCGATCTCTGAGAAAGCTCGATATAAATCGAGAGAAGTGACTACCGATAGCAAAAGCATTAAGTTTCGAAGCAAAACCTGTTAGTCAGCAGCATCGTTGGGCTTCAAATATTTCACAAGGTGGTGATTAATCATACTCTCCATAACCTTCGAGAGTGCGGAACAAACTGCCATTGGATGACAGTTCTCAGGGTTAGTAGCCTCTCCTTTTTTATGAATTGGCATTACATTAACAACCTGAAAGATGGAAAAATACCGACGCGGTATGACGCACTGCAAAGATGAGCTAATGGGTGCTCAAGCGTCGAAGTGCACTGCTTTAGGAACAGTGCTAGTATACCATCCGGCACAGATGACTTGATAACGTAGAGATTGGCCAGCAACAACAAATTCACTGATCGTATAATTCGTAAGGACACTCGATATGGAATCAGAAATGGAGTCGAAGCCAGATATAGTATCCTCTCTTCCCGCGCTTGGGATTCTATGCAAAAACCCGAAGTGCAAAAGATGTGCACTGATTCTGAACTTAACCCAAAGACAGTTAAATTTTACATCATACATGTCCAGTGGTTGCTGATATTGGTACACAACTTCAATTCGAATGTACATAGCAAGACCCGTATGAAAATTAAAAAGGGTGATACCCAGGGATATGAAAATCCAGTGGATCAGCATTTTCAGAAACCTGAGTCTCACATAAGGTGAAAACTTTCGGCCTATAGAGGCAAATGTGCGCATACACATAGAAAATGTTCGCCCGTAACCCCCGCACATTGCAGAAATCAATCCGAAAGCATCCTGCCATTACGTAAATTGAACCAAATAAAAGAAAATTAAGTAATAGGTAAATTACCCACGAGATGAGAATAGTGGGAAAAGTCAAACACCGACCACCAAAAAAAGCAAAAAAGGCCGAATCCATATAGAAATGGACTGATACGTTACTATATTAAAAAGAGGGAGGAGCCCAAATCTCTAATAATATAGTATTCATGTCTAAAATTTCTAAAAAGAGTGACATACAGTAGTTCCCCCTTAGAGGCGTTCCCCTGTTTAATACTCAAAAACTAGTGGCAACAACAGTATTTCTACTCGTATATATTGACTTACAAAAATTTCGCCTAAATACATCCCGCTTAAAAGTCTTTCCCGGTTTAATGAGCCATTGTTTAGAACCGAACTTGCATCTTCATAAGAATATCATTCGCTTAAGTGCGTTAAAAAACGGTTTTTACATTAAACTTATCTGGCAAAACGGTTTCTAAACTTAAATTTGGCAACAACAAGATAAGAAAGATAAAAATTTATACAGATAAAAGAAAATATTATTTTGAATTTTAAACTGATTTTTGGCAAGGGTATGTGAAATGAGTAGAATAAAAAAATAAAACTTACTAAACTAAAGTTTAAAAGAAAAAATATATATACTTTTCCTTTTAAATGCATCTTGTGCATTTATCAGAGATTTATAAATATGGACGTCAATTGTGTATTGTATTATCCGAGTTGTTGCTTAATTTATTAGGGGGTAAAGTGCCTGGTTTCTCACAATTGTCTGATTTTTTACCATATGCTAACAAAATATACAAAACGGAACTTGCTACGGCTTAGCAAATACGCCACACTCAAAACCGTAGCTTATATTTTTGAGAACAATGAAGAAAAAAATGTAAAAATTGGAAAATCAAAATCTCAGAAACGCATTTAAAGGGATAAACCTTATAAAAAATGGAGTAAGGAAGAAATACTTACAAAATATTTTCAATAAGCTTCGGATATAAAATTTAAAAAATTGTAAGCTGTTTTTAGACAAAAAGCCTGCAAGCCTGCTATTGCTGGCTTTGTTAACAAAACCTACAGTTATAGATTTTATTAATAGGATATTGTACAAAGTACACTGGATAAAAGCCATCTATATACATACGTATACTATATAAAAATTATTATGTGTTTGTTTAAAGACTGTGTACAGGTCTGTAGTGTCTTTCTGGAACTAACTATAGTTTATCTCAAAAGGTAAAAAGTATAACTAAGATAATAATGTAGATGGGGTAGCAAAGCACGTCGGGTTTTAGCTAGTATTATACATATAAAATAAAGCTTTTGTTCTGTGAAAACACACAGAGTGCATTTCTTTTCTCAAATTACTTTCATACATTTGCTCTATCAGGTGTAATGGTATGAAGTGAGCGTCAAGATACAAATGTTTCCATAGGGAACATTTATTGTAAACGAGCCTTAATTTTTTTTTATTGGCAATGACATCTGTCAAACTATTCAGTATACATCAAATCAGTGAACAAACAACATAATATTTTTTCAACGTGTTAAAGATGGCGAATTTTGTACTAAAAAATGATGATTTGCGGAAAGCATTAAGTTTTTGCTTTTATTGGAAGAAAAGTGCTGCAGAGTCGCATCGAACGCTTGTCGAGACATATGGTGATCATTCTCTAAATGGAAAAAATCATGGGTTAATCATCAACTTCGACTGCAAGACTAGATCGATTCGGCTGGAAGACAATGCAGTGCATCTGCTGAGACCAGAGGTGTGGTGTACCTCGGGCTCCTACAACCTGGTGAAACGGTTTATAACGATCGCTGCCAACAAAAAATTATCAATTTGAACCATGTATTGATCGAAAAACGACCCGAATAGGCCACAAGACACGGCAAGGTAATTTTGCAACATGACAATGCTCTTGCACACAAAGCAAAACCGGTTCAGGATACATTAAAAAGTTTAGGCTGGGAGCTGCTACCCCACTTGCCGTATTCACCATATTTGGCTCCTTCCAACTACTGTTTGTTTTCATCGACGGAGCACATTGGCTGAGCACCACTTCGCTTCCTACGAAGGAGTCGATAATTGGGTGACTAATTGGTTTGCTTCAAAAGACGAACAGTTTTATTGGCGTGAAATGTTTATAGAATGTTCTTAGAATTGTTAAAAATTTCTTTACAACATCCTAAATATTTGAAGGCTTTGAAATTTATTTATTATTAAACGTTCCTTAGTAAAAAATGATAATTTTGATACCTGTTCTCAATTATTTTAGTTTTGTTTGTAATTACATGGTAAAGGGTGGGCAAATTTGAGGTTAGGATGTACATTGGCTTAAAAACAAATTTGTTTTACACATTCAGTATTATTCATACCAGTATAAAATAAAAATATGGAAACAAATAATGAAATATGATATCGGGCAAATGTACACCTCTAGCACGTCGGCAGACGTCCGCTCTTCTCGCAAAATTTTGTGCCACATTTAGCAACAAAGCTTCGCTTATCTCGTCAACGCAACGCCGAATTTTATCTTTCAGAGTGTCATTTGTTTGTGGTTCGTTTACGTAAACCCGGTCTTTCAAATGGCCCCACAGAAAATAATACAGTAGCGTTAAATCGCAATAACGAGGCAGCCAATTGACATCGCCAAATCGAGTAATTACGCGACCGGGAAATTTCTCATGCAATAACTGAATTGTTTGGCTGACTGTGTGGCTTGTGGCGCCTTCCTGCTGAAACCAGGGGTCACTGATGTCAACATTTGCCAATTGTGGCGACAAAAAATTGGTTATCATGGTTTGGAAGCATAGAGAATTCACGGTGACGCCGTTTTTTTACTCATTGTTAAAAAAATACGGGCCGATGATACCGCCTAATCACAAACCGCACCATGCGGTCACTTTCTTTGGATGTTATGGTTTTTCGTGGACTGTTTGTGGATTTTGTGAGCCCCATATGTTACAATTTTGTTTGTCTACATAACAGCTTAATTGAAGATGAGTTCGTTGTTTTCGTTCAGTTTTTCAAACAGTGAATTTTCACAATTAAAATTCTTTGTTCAAGAGTGCGGCGTTCCATAGTTAAAACTTCCCAATTTCCAAATTTAGGTATTCAATATAAATTTAACAAGTGATGGTAATATGGTGCTTTGGAGTTAAAACTAATTAAGCAAGAACAAGTAAAAAGTCAGAAAATAATATAAGTATTTATATAAAATTACATATTTCTGTATTTGTAATTAAAATTGCAACTACTCGCATATAGATAAATACTAGCAACAAACGGCTATTAGTTTCATAGGATTATACATATATATATTTTAAAAGCATTAAATGTGATATAACTTTGTATATTATTGTTATTTTTTCATGTTCAATGTGTGTGTGTGTACATATGAAACATTTTTATGTATTTTATGTTATGCTATTATGATATAACAGACAAGCATTGCATCGATTCGAACAACAATCAGTTTAAGTAAAATCAACTCAGCGAACGAGTCTTGTTGGTTTGGAGCAGGGTTGTAAAATGAGAACATCAAAATTGTACTCAGAAGCTCATCAAAATTTACTTTTTCGACCCCAATTGTACCAAAAATATATTTTTTAATTACACTGGTCTACAGCAAAAAACGCCTTTAAATAAAACTATATGGAATATAATGATTTTGATGCGCTGAATTCAAATCCCTTTTCAGTTTTTTTTTTCCATCGGGTTCAATTTTTTTATGGGCGTGGCAAATTTTTTGCCCAAAATATGGTAGTTATGTCAATATATGTTTTTCATCATAACTTGAAAACGACTTGACCGATTTGAATTCAATTACCACCAAACGTTTAGGAACAAAATTTCCTATAAATCACTTGAACAACATTTTTTTTTTTCGTAATTTCAACAGTTTCGGAGTTACTCACAACTTAGCTGCGAAAAAAATTTTCGCGCAAAATTAGAGCAATTTTT
>JAKWBJ010000022.1:190000-202500 GCA_023159175.1 Wohlfahrtia magnifica | reverse complement strand
TTATTATTATGGCGTTTTTAAAGCATTTAGACGTACTCACTACAATATTACCCAAAAACGTAAGAGAGATCTGGTATTATATTTGTTGCCATAGTTCAACAAGTTTGTCAAATACCAATTATATTTTTCCAGGCATTTTTCTTACTATTGCCCAAAAATTCTATATTGGATCGGAATTAGGGTTTGATGGTGGTCAACAATTAACCTAAAGTCTTTGTTCACATACATTTTTACAAGAACTTTTCGGTTCAAATTTAAAACACACTTAGTTTTGCTCCCTACTGTATATGTTTTCAACTTTTGCTAGCAATTATATGAATGCAGAATTTTTTTTATTATTTTCTTTATAGTGTTTAGGAGCATTTAGAAGCTTGGTTGAAAAATTTTTAATATTTTTACTTGGTTTTATTTTACAACAATAAATTTTACAACTGACGCTATATTACTAGAAATTTTAATAATGGGAGATCTTTCTATTAAAAGCTATAATACGTTTACTGCCTACTGGCTTAGAAGATCGACTCGCATTCACAGCTATTATCAAAAGTACCTTCTAGGTAACTTAAAAAAAAAATCTTTGTTTCTGAATATCAATAAGAGTTTGTCACAATTTTTTTTTTTAATTCAATGTAAGGTTTAAGACACTTTTGCTAAACTATTCTTAAAAATATAAGTTTTTCTCTAGCTTAAACATATGTATACTTTTTTTTTCTAATTTCTAAATAATTGCAAAAGATATGGAACTGTTCGATAAATCATTCGTTAGAAAAAACTTATATTCCTTTCTCTTTACTTCCTCCATATCGCTCACTAAATCTAAAACAGTCACAATTGTAAATTTCTCAAAATCGTTTAATTTTGCATAAAATGCATGAAAAGAGTTTTCTCTCCAGCATCATGTTTTTCTCTAACTGGAGCTCTGCGTGTCTCCAAGCGTTAATTAAACCTTCTGAACATTTTTGTGTTATTTTAGCTATTGGTGTACTAAATAATATAGTAAATTGATTTTTTTTGCTCTTCTGTCATCCTTATTATATTTCTTTACTTTTGTTGTATTTTTATCTGTGTTTTCTTATAAAATAAAAAAAATTAAATAACTTATGCTATAGCAAAAATAATAAATATAAGCCGAAGCTCTAGCCTCGAACCTATTTTTAAATCGCGCTATAAAAACGGTTTACTCGATAATTGCTGCTAATTGCTCATAATAGTAGTCATGCCTTAATTTTGTTTTTCATTTATTTCAATTCAATTTAATTAAAAAAAACACAATTTAAACTTTTTTTGCTAGTTAGACATAAACAACGGAGATAATTCAAATTTGTTCCTTAAACCTTAAATACAACTTCGAAAGTAATATTCACTTTTAACTTTATTTTTCACAATATATTTCGACTGTTAGCATCAGGTTCTAACACACTTTTAATTAATGTTGAAGAATAAGAAACTGTCATTATTATTTTTATGTAGTATGAAAAATATTTTTGCAGCTCGGAGTTGCCAGAAATTGTTAATATTTAGATTTGTTAACTATGTGCTGGACTTCGATTTGGTACCTTTGTGGCTTGACAGTCAACATATTAATTTTTTTGTATATCGTAAAATAAATAATAAAAAGGTTGCGACAGTATCTACGAGTAAGCGAATAACTCAATATTTCGAGAATTCTTTAAACAATTATAAAAGCTTACCTTTTGGTGCGACGGGTAAATAAATAATCCCCCCATTCCGCCTTTGGGCTGCCTCTGATCTATTTGATGAATTCGGATTCCTATATTATTATGATTTATTTTGGAAAAGTAAAGATTAGTTTAACTCGAAATAAACACATGTGAAAATTGAATATACATTCTCATTTTATCGCAACTTAAGGGCGGATGAGCCACGCCTAATTTTTTGTGGAATATAGTTTTTGATGGAAATAACATTTCTAGGGGGAGTTACGGTACGATTTAGCAAGTTGAAAAATAATGCGCACCCTAATAAATATACATATGGAAACCAGAATAGAACAAAAGAGAAAAACAAAAACAAGTAATCTAACAATTATTGGAATATATAGGATAGGCAATTTAAAAGTTTAAACTTGAACCATCGGTTATTTCGAATCTTATGTCATTCTATTCTGTCACAAAATTCAGTATGTTATCTCCACTGAACGAAATAATTTGATTTACGCTTGAGCAACGTTGGGATTTATTGGACATTTATCATCATTTAAAACCATCTCTTCGGATGAAGCTCATTTTCAACTTGGTGGGTACGTTAATAAGCAAAATTGTCATATTTGGGGCTCAGAAAACACAAACGTGGTCTTAAAGAGGCATCATTGGCCCATATTTCATATTTCGCAGCCATTACGGTCAAAGAAGCGATGCTTGGCTTCAATAGGATGGTGCAACTTGCCACACATCTCATGCCAGAATCGATTTATGGCATCAAACTTGTGATGGTCGTTTATATAGCCGAAATGGTGATATCAGTTGACCGCCAAAAACATGCAATTTAACACCGTTGGACTCTTTTCTGTGGGGCGTCGTTAAAGACAAGTGAGACAATTCAGCATTTGAAGGCCAATATTCGTGATACCATTGCCGAGATACGACCCCATACACTCGAAAAATTCCCCATAATTGGTCCGATCAAATAGGGTACTGTGAGGTCAGCCGAGGCAGCCATATAAATGAAGTAATATTTCATTTCTAACCGGAACAGTTGTACTTCACAACAAAAAAATAAATTTGGCAAAATTTCAAACCGTTTTTGTTTTATTGCATTTTTAAATTTAAGCTTTTAAATTGCCCACTCTATATTATTGTAATATGTTATAAAATGTATGTATAAAGAAAAAAATAAAAAAAGATTGGGTTGGGATACTTAGGAGTGGGATTTAAAAGATAAACAATTACATTTTTTATTTGAAAATCATATACGCGAACACGGGGAAAATAAACTAAAAGTTGAAGTTCTCTTAACTACGTATTGTACGAATATGTATCAAGAGAATAAAGTTTCGGAAATTAAAAATATAATTTTGAATAAAATTAATAAAAGGAATTTTGTTCAAAATCTAAAAAGAAAATTCTAAAAGAATTCTTAATTTTCACAATCTTAATACTTCTTGGCAGTCAAAAGACGAAAACCCACACCTTTTTTGAATTATTATGTATTAACAAAAGGAAAACATTTTGTGATCCGTCATATTCAGTGTGACCAGATTTTAGAATTACATAAAGCTAAATCACGTTAAAAACAAAGTTAAAAAAATTGTTTTCGGCAAAAAAAGCTAAATTTTTTAATAGTTTTTGCACACATCATATATTTTGGATATTGGCCATCACATATAGTTAGTATAGCTCCATATAAGTTGTTTTCTTTAAATCTAAAGCAACAAAATTCTTTAGGTAATAAGCTAGATATAATAAACTATTAATTGAACAAAAATTTTAATAAGAATTCAAATGAAATATATATATGTAGATAATATGAAGTACATGTAGTTTTTAGTTTTATACATATTTCAAATCCGTATACATTTAAGTACATATATACATACATACATACATATATTAAAATTTGTTTGTTTATTTGGCAATCAATGGAAAACGACTGAACCGATTTTGTTGAAATTTGTAAGAGGAAGAAGGTCCGGCTAACGAAATAGGTTATACTGCTTTTCGAAGTTGGATCTGGCAGAATACGGGCCAAATTAGTCACATGAGTTGTCGCCTAATATTGCAAATTTATTAAATTGGCCAACCTAATGCCAACAAAATTAAGAAATTATTATTTTTTTTTTAATTGGGCAAAATTCGAGACTTTTTGTCTGAAATGACACGTATTTTTTCGTTTTAAAGCAATTTTTGGTTGCTAACTCATCATCCACTTCAAACGTAGTCATTGCATTTTCCCTCTAAGGACGTGACACAAAAATTGAGAGGATTAGGACATAGGAGAACGCTAATCTCATTTACAGTATATGTATGTGTATGGATTGCTGGGCAATACCGAATGAGTGAAGATAGTTTTAAATAAAGTCGTAAAATAATTTTTAATAAAATTAACTGTCTATGGGTTAAGTTTAGAATCAGGGCACATCTTTTGCACTTCGAGTTTTTGTATAGAAGCCAAAACGCGGAAAGAGAGGTTACCATATCTGGCTTCGACTCTCTTTCCAACTCAATATCGAGTATCCTTTCGAATTATCCGAACAGTGAAATTGTTGTTGCTGGTGATTTCAATGTTCAAAATTCGTCTTGGTTACGCCATTCAGACCGTACAACTCCAGAAGGCCAATACGTTGAGTTATTTGCCGCGCACAATCACCTTGCGCAATTAGTGAATGAACCTACACATATATCGTGTGTAGATGGGCACCAGAACAATACCCTCGACCTTTTCCTCACTACACACCCTGAAAAGTATGTAGTTGAGGTTCTTTCACCTCTAGGAAATTCGGATCATTGCACAGTTTCTGCCTCATTCTCATCCACCGCTCTTCGCGAGGTTCCACCCATGGCTACGGAACGCTCTATTTTTAACTACGAGGATGCCCGTTGGGCTGAGCTCAAAGATTTTTTTGAGCATTTTAATTGGAAACTTTGTTTCCTTGACTCAAACGTCGATGCCATGGCAGAAGTGGTGGTGAATATAATAAGGCTAGGGATGGATATTTTCATCCCATTCAAAAAAATTTCGATTAAACCTAGAAACAAATCTTGGTTTAATCTGACGTGTAAATTGGCAGTCAGATCCAGAGAGGAAGCGTTCAGGAATTAGCGCAATAACAAATGTGCCCATACTGATTTGCTTCGCAAGCAGGCGAGATCTTCATGTGCCGCAGTACTTCGACGCGAAAAGGCTTTATACGAGCAGCGCCTTCGTGCTAAAGTTCTTACTTTTCCCCGGGGAAGTAAAAACCTTTGGGCATTCGTTAAAAGGCTGAGGAACAATGCTAGTTCGGTTCCTGCTCTCTTAAAGAATGACCTCACATTCACGAACCCGGTTGAAAAGGAAAACCTTTTGGCCGAAATGTTTGCAAGTAATTCTCACTTGCCGGAGAGCGTTCAACCACTGCTCGAACTTGAAAGAGTATCAGTAACTATGCCTAGTATATTCCTTCGAGCTCGTGCTGTAAGAGGGGTACTTGCAAATCTCAACGTCAACAAGTCTTCTGGGCCGGATGGCATACCAGCACTGGTCCTGAAGCAGTGCTCTTCGACGCTTGCGCGTCCATTAGCTCACCTTTTCAGTGCGTTATGTCGCGCCGGTATTTTTCCATTTTGCTGGAAGGTGGCTAATGTAACGCCAATCCCCAAAAAGCGCAAAGCTAGTAACCCTGAGAACTACCGTCCAATAGCAGTTTGTTACGCACTCTCTAAGGTTATGGAGAGTATGATTAATCACCACCTTGTGGGATATCTGGAGTCCAACGATTTACTTAGCGATCGTCAGTACGGTTTCCGAAAGGGCCGTTCTACTGGTGACCTGCTGGCATTGCTCTCGGAGAAGTGGTTTTGGCGAGAGTAAGGTGTTTGATAGAGTTTGTCACGAGGCTATCATTTCGAAACTTAATGCTTTTGGTGTCGCTAGTCACTTCTCTCGTTTATATCGAGTTTTCTCAGAGATCGCTCTATAAGAGTGGTAATAGATGGGGTCTCATCCGACGAGTTCAGGTTAAACTCAGGGATACCGCAATGCTCTGTTCTTTCTCCTACTCTTTTTCTAATATTTCTTAACGACTTTCTTCTTCTCACTTCTAATCCTATCTACTTTTTTGCGGATGACAGCAACATTTGTCACTCATATTCTTTTGATCGTAGACCGAGCCTTTTGGAGGTTGGGGTAAGAAGGATGAATATGAACGTCACACTCACAAGTGACCTGGTGGAGGTCTCCGAATGGGGTCGTGCGAACAGGGTCGATTTTAATGCACGTAAGACTTAATGTTGTTTTTAAACAAACGGGCGTGGTGGTGTGCTGTCATCTGTGTCAATGGGTAATGTGGATATTGAGGAATCAGATGCTCTTGATGTTCTGGGCATGAGAATTCACTGTGAAGTTCGTTGGAATGATCACATATTTAAAGTGTCGAAAGAAGCATTCAAGTGCCTTGGTTTTTTGAGACGGTGCAAGAAGTACTTACTCCATCTGATCTCCTTAATATTCACAAGACCTATATCCGACCCAAAATGGAATAAAACTCTTATGTATGGGCCGGTGCTTCAAAGTCTGTTTTGGAGCTTCTCGATCGCATACAAAAGAGGGCGAAGATGCTCCTCAATGACGGTAGGGTAGCCAACTCCATCGATTCATTGGAGCACAGTCGCAATGTGGCGTGTGTTTCATTGTTCTATCGGTACTATAACGAAATTAAGAAGATAATTCCTAAAAATCATATATTTTTACGTAGTACTCGTATTTCTCGTAGAGCGCATCCCTTTGTAGTTGATTGTCCAGTAAATCGCACAACGAATTATAGGGAGAATTCGTTCTTTGGTTGCACTGTTCGCTTCTGGAATAATCTTCCAGCGAAAGTATTTCCTGCCACTTACGACATGAGTAAATTTAAATCTGACGTCCATAAGCACTACTCCCTCTGTTCTTCTTCCAGTAACCTATTTTCCTGTACCAGCACAATGCATTGCATGAGTAGGGGCCATCCCCTGGGTGCTGGTCTTATATAAAAAAAAAAAAAATTAAAATTTTTTTTCTGTTATTTCTACAAAATTTTAATAAAACACAAACTTTTGAAGCCTTTTTATACTCTAATTTAAAAGTGAGTTGTTGAATCAATGCCGAAAATGTGAAAGAAATGATAATTGTAATAAAATACGCCTAATCGGAAAAATAAGCCTTTTAAAGGTTTTATCTGACCTTTTATTTTTCCCTCAAAAAATATCAGTAAAAAACCGATTAAGTATGATTTTCTTCAATATCACCACATATTCAGTAAGAGCTCCCCAATACGATTACGATAATTTTTTTAGTTTAATTTTTAATAGATAAATTTTATTTATGATCCCTGTCTTTAAATAAAGAGAAATGAATAATAACTTATTTAATTTTCTTTATTTTACTGATGGTGTCTCAAATCTACAAATCTTAACATATTCTTGAAAATTCACCATATGATTGCAGATTTTTTGTTTTGTCTACTGAGCTGCGTACTCATTTTTGTAATTTAGGAATTCGTTTTTGGAAAAACTTTTGGGTCGAATACTCCATAGTAGTGGCTAGAGCGCACGCATAGTTCGAAACCCCAGCAGAGGACACGACAAAAAAAATTTAATTGCAATTTGGAATGTTTTGTAAAGGAACTTCAAATATATCGAAAAGAAGCCCCCTGACAATCAAGCTTACCTCTGGCGATGATGACAAACATCAGACGAATGGTCAGGAGAAACACCGCCTACTGGGATAAAAAATTACAATGCAAAGTAAGGTCACCACTATCACTTAGCAAGGATCTTTTCCACTACACAACCATATGGAGGTGATCTACAGTAGATTAATCGTCTCTTAGCATGAAAATCAGCTTGTTTAATGAAACTGAAACAAAGCGATGAATGCTTGTGGAAAGCCAAAAAAAAACTGTACAGTGCGACATAAAAATAAAATTTCATCAGTATCATTTTGGTTGTATACACTACAATGACTACTGCCAATAAATCCTATTTGGAATTTTAGGATAAAATCGGTTTCACTTTCGACTTTGAAGGTATTAAAGATGATGCTTTTATCTAAAAATTTTTGCAAAAAATTAATTTTTGCCTAGCTTCTGCTATTAAATAATAGGGCGAAAAGCAATCTTTTTAAGCAGAATTTTCAAGAATACTCGTTATATTTTATTATCTAACGTATAGATCCATGTCAATTCTTTCTACCAATTTTTTATTATTATTCTTTTTTTGAAACAGATACTTTTTCTTTAACTTCCTATAGAAACTTAAAATATGTTTATCTAAAAAATTTGAAATCTAAAAAGAGCTTGCAGCACAAATGTTTTCACTCACAATATCTCAATTTCGAACCTACTTTTATCATGTCTATGTTTAGCCCAATTGTTGCTAATTTTTAACAGCGTAAGTTTTAGTTTTTCTTTCTCTGTAACCGTTATTATTCTTTGAATGCGATTTTTCACAAATTCTTTATTGAAATGCTACACATAAGTTGCATTATATTTCTGGTACTCCATTTACTGCTGAAAAATATTATAAATTTATTTTGTTATTGATATTAAAAAAAAATTTATGAAACGCTTAACGGTAATCAAGCAGTTGAAATTTCCTTATAAAATATGTACTTGTTTCAGTAAAATATCTTAAAAAATTATATCGAATGTTTTTTACTTAACTTACTATTAAATTTAAATTATGTATATGTATATTAAAAAGACTTTAAAAAAGGACTGTCATTTGGCTGCTGACATTTCTCATATGATCCCAAGTAGAACAAGGGGGAACTTCTCCTAATCAATGAGTTGCAACCAATTCTATTTTTAGACTCATTAAAAGAGACCTACAGTGTAACGCCGACTCCGAACGGCACGAATAATCGGTTAATTTAAATAAGTATAATTTTTATACGTTTGTATATTTTTTTTATTGCAAATATAATCAACGTTTAACTATTTGCATAAATTTAGGTATTATTTTTGTATATGTATATGACAACTTTGAACGCCTCACAAAGAACGTGAAAACCAAGGTAGATCGAAAAAGATATGCATACTTGAGCAACAATAACTTTCTCTCATATTCTGTAAATAAATATTGATTTTTATTTTTTTGTTTTTAAATCATGAACAGTCACAACTCAAAATTTGTAAATTTTCAGAAGAGGCAAAAACTGTTTCTAATAGCATGGTTTTATTTAAATAATCAAACTGAGCTCCACATTGAAGCAAACCGTCTTTGAAATCAGTTTACTTATTTTTTGTTTAATTTTGTGTAATAATTTTGCAAATAGGAGGTAATTTAGAGTGGTGACTGTTTAATTCAAAATTTATTAATTTTTTTTTCATTGAGTTGTGTGTATTATATCAAATTGTTTGTCTTTAACTGGAAATATATTTTGATTAACTAAAAATTTTGTTCATTAATAACGTCACAACTCGAAATAATACAATTTATGTGAAATAAAACTATTCAATTACTCATAATCTCACTGTTACAACTAAAAAATTACTCTTTAGTTGATAATGTACAAGCGGCACGGGAACATAAAAACAGTCATAACAACAATTTCTTATGTGAGGAAGACAGTAATCCAAACGAAATTTTATGGAAAAAATGCGATTTTGATAAATGTTGAGTTGTGACTGTTTATGATTTAGTGTGCGCTATGGAAAATAATCAACTAGACTCATTGAAAGCAACCCATAAACGCCGGCAGATATATTAGTTAGTGAAGTTTTTCACAGCGTAAATACACATAACCAGTCACTAATGTTGTGCGGTGACATCGCTGTTGCAAATTTGCGGATAGTGTGGCCTGGGAACCGACGACTCTTGGTTGGAAGGTTGGTGTCTTACCTAACATACCACAGTGACACACACACTATTAAATACGTAGAGCATGAATTTACATTTCTTGTTGAAGCAATTAAAGACTCGTATATTACTAATTGATTTATTCAAAGTAAAACATTTAATTTTTGTTATCTTAGGTACCTAAATTATAACTATAATGACAAACTTTTAATTCCATTCTCTACCACGTAATACAAGAAAAACATAGCTAGCTCCTTCAGTAGCTGTTCGAGACTTAAGCAACTTTCAGTACTTTGTTTTTATGGCCTCCGCACACCGTTTTGGCATAGTTTTTGAGAGGTTTGTTAGAATTATTTTTAGTATTGATAGCCACTTTAATTTTAAGCTCTCCGTCAGCATCTGCTTATTTTTAAAACGACGTGGTCCAGCTCTGTGCTTCAAGAATTAAGAACAATTTTATTTAAATAAAAGAATCCGTTAACCGGTTCTTTGAATAATTATTAACCGAAAACCGATTTTTTAAAATTGATACTTTCCAAATTATTCAAAAATCGGCTTTTAAGCAAAGTCGAATAATCGATTTCCCTAGTAAATACTCACAACCTGTTGTCGGCGAACTTATGAGGTGATACCCTTATTGAAAATTTTCAGACGGTCTGGCCTCAGATTGAACTGATAGCGACAGTTGGTAGGCGGTGTCTTACCTTTTATACCTGGCTTATAATTCTATGAGAAATGTTTACTACGACAGATTTGATATTTCATATAACAAGTTCTGGAAAAGTTTGGGTTTTTCCCTAAATCCACCATGATGTACGCAAATCTCCACTTTAACTGCAATAATTCAAAAACTATTACTTTTAAATAATATTTCATATACGAACTTAAAAAAGTTTTAAAGAAAATAAAATTTCCTATATCAACTTCAACCATTATTGTCCAAGCTGTAGACAGAGCGCGTCTTTTCCGTATTAAGTTAACGATTCGCTACTTTTTATTAAAAATACTTTTATTTAATTAATTTTTTGTATGCATATGCATGTGCAAGTGTCTCTGTGTATGTTTCTAATGCAATGATGCTCGTACATACATATTTCCCAGATAACGAAGTCGTTCGGATATTTATTTTATCTTTTCTTAAATATTACACCCGGAGTTGCTAAGTGACAAAAAAATTCCTGCTAAAAATCTTCCAAAAATTTACCAAAGTCAATTGTATCCCTAATATTGATTAAATGGGCTTCCGATTTAAATATCGCATTATCGGGTGATTTTTTAAGAGCTTTTGGACTTGATAAAAAAAAATTAAATGTATAGAAATGCATGAAATCTTTATTAGAGTCTATAGAACGATCGATATAATGCAGTGTTTAAAGATGATTTTACGTAAATGTTGATCGCGGCTACGCCTCAAATGGTTCATACGCTGGGTTCAATTTTGGCATACTCTCTCCCAGGTGGTATCTCATCAATAAATTCTTCAATATTGACTTCTAGTGTATCAACCGTTGCAGTTTTGTCCCTATAGACATGAGCCTTAACATAGTCCCACAAAAATAATCTAAAGGCGGTAATTGAGCCATTGTTTCGCGTGCTGTGTGGCATGTGACACCGTCTTGCTGAAACCATATAACAGCCAAGTGAGCTTTGTCGCTGAACACAATTTTCCGATAAAAAAGCATGCATTTTGATAATAAAATTCAATAATCAGCAAGCGCTGTTTGTTTGTAAGTCGATTCATGGTTAAATTATAGAGCAAACTGTACATTTTGATAGTAACGTGTTACGCGAAAACAGCTGAGCTGCCAAAAAACAGTGTTGCCAAAAGAAAGTTGCTTAAAAATCGCTAGATATATACATATATATTTATATTGCTTTAATAATTTCTGGGAAGCTATTTTGATTTATTTTCCTATGAAAAACTTAAGAAATTGAAATAAATTAACAACGCTACAAAATCTTGTATAAAAATAAATTTATTCGCTTTGTTTACAAATTTTCCAAACGGCAGCCATAATTACAACAAAAAACAAATGCGTGAGACACAAGTTTTAGTCAGTAGCTTAATTGCTTTCAACGGAGAAGCGGGGGTAGCGCATGTTTTTGTGTTTTTTTTAATAACGGCAACCATAATTACAACAGAAAACAAGTGTGTGAGACACAAGTTTTATCTAGTAGCTTAATTGCTTCCAAAGGAGAAGAAGTGTAGCGCATGTTTTTGTATTTTTCTTTTAATTTCAAGTGATTTAAAGAAGATTTTGAAGGGAGCGAAAATGTTCCTTGCTAAACTGAGATATGTTGCTAATTAGCTACATAAATTTATGCGTATTTATACTTTGTATAAAAACTTGTTTTTTTACAGCTCACTGTTCTAATGCAGTACTTACAGCTCGAAATGTTGTTGAAAATATAAAGGTCACACATACATACATATACATGTTACTAAATTTTTTAAAATAAGAAAAAAATTAAATATCGTTTATTTAAAATAAGAAAGACGATTAAAAATAAATATAATTTTTTAGATATACACTAGTACTAGTATTATGTATAAATGAAAATATTTTTGTAAAAATATGTTAAAAACGGATTTATTACAAAAACATTAAATATTTTATTTAATATAAAACCTCTAGATATATGTTAGTCGCAAGATTTAACGATTTTCTTGCCCAATTCACTTTGAACTAAGAAACCGATGGTGACAAAACAAGTTGCTTACTGCGCCTGAGGAAGGGAGCGTGAGTGGCATTTTGGGTATCCTTTGGGACACTCTGTTTTCGGGGCACACTTGAACAGTACGAACGTGATAGGTGACGGTGTATTTCGTGCCTGTAGGAAGGATTATGAAACCACCGAACACTTCCTATATCACTGTCTTACTATTTTCAAGAATAGGAACAACAGGATTCCGGATATTTCACACCTTGTTAACCTCGAATGAAAGACACTAAGGAAATGTATCAATAGTACTAAGCTTATCGGTAACTAAAATAATAGATTTTC
>JAKWBJ010000022.1:0-185000 GCA_023159175.1 Wohlfahrtia magnifica | reverse complement strand
ATGAGATTCAGCACATCACATTCGATATAGAGCTGTGTCCCTTAAAGTGCGCATCTCCCCTATAAGCAGGGACCTAGTCCTTTATCCTAAAGATACAAAATTTGGCACAAATGTATACAAAATTTTCAAATTCAGTTTAAGAAATTCACATTAAGTACCAATATGTAAGCTATAATCCTCTTGATTCAAACATATTTCTAAAAAAAAAAAAATTAAAATATGTTGATGAAGGAGCCTATGTTCAACTTATAAAAGAAATAAAATCTAAAAATTAATTTAACAAATTTTTGAATCGTAACCAGTAAAATTTTAATTTTATATTAATATATATATTAAAAAAAACTTACTTGCCATGCATACCACGAGGTAATTTAAATAGTCAAGAAAAGTCGAGACGTCTACGTTTTGACACCGCCTATCATACAACGAAAATTTTTCTTATAATTTTGTGATGATAAAAAAAAATTAATTATATAAAGATAGGTTGTCCGATACTTATGTTGAAAACTAAAAATAGCACAAAATAAGATACTTTTTTCTAAAAGGACATGAATTATAATTCATTATTAATTCGAGAAAACTTTATTATATCACGTTTTAAAAAATTAAAACATTTAAAAAATTAATTTTTTTTTTATTAATTTATTAAAAAACTTATCTTTTCTTCTTTTGGTTTCTCTAAAGGATGATATACCTAAAACTCCCAAAGTTCAGCCACCAGCTTCAGGGGACCCACCTAAAATCGAGGTCATACGTGAGAAAAGGCCATCTTTGGCCCCTGAACCACCAAGTCGCCGTGGTTCCTTAATACCACCTGATACAGGACGTCGGCCTTCTTTGATTATTAACGATGAGGTAAGTAATAATATATTTCTTAATTTTATTGATTATTTTTATTATTTTTACTTTTATTATCTTAATTTAAATATTTATTATATTTAAATTTATTACTTTTATTATCTTAACTTAAATATTTATTATATTTAAACATAAAATTAAAAGTATTTTCCATTATTTCACATATTACCTGTAGTAAATATTAAAATAACTATATTTGAAATAATTGTTTTATGCATTTTCAGTTTAACAAATATATATATATATATATATATATATATATATATATATATATATATATATATATAATATATGTATATATTATATATATATTATATATATATTATATATATATATATATATATATATATATATATATATATATATATATATATATATATATATATATATATATTTAATTAATAAATGTTTTTACACTTTTTTTACTTTTATGTTCATTTTGTATGCTCTGTTTACAATTAAAAACAAACAAATAAACACACACACAACTATAAACACAAAATCGAACAAAATTATGAATTATAAAAAAACACTCAATACAACAATTTAAAAAAAAAAAAAACATTAACTAAACTGCTCCCTGTAAACTTTATCAATTAATAATTTAATTGCAACATAACAAACACAAATACACACTCATGCAAACATAAAACCATATAAATTATTGCTGTCTGTTAATACAACAAACAATCAAACAACTAAACAACATATACCAACAACAAACGTCCAACCAATCAACCAACCAATTTACCAAAACAATCACTAAAACTACCCCGTACATCTCATGAATAAATACAATGTAATTTCGTTTAAACAGAAGAAACTCCGTCCCGGTGAAGTTATGGATACAAGGGTAAGCATTTTACATAAATACACACATATACACCAATATTAACGTACATATATCTATAAATAAATGTATATGTATATACAAAAATTATGTATATGCTGAAAGTAATAATGGAACAGCTTGTAAATTCAATTTTGTTCCTTAAAATCAAATTATTTAAAAAGCTTTATATATTCAGAAGACACGAAACGTTTTCAAAATAAAAGAAACTGAATTAAATTACAAATTAATTATATTATATTGTATATGCATATATATGAGTATGTTTTGCAATTAGTTTCAAAGCTTACACGTTCAAAGCTTTCAATTTTTAATACACTCAGACTGTTTTACTAATACGCACACAATTTAAAAAAATCTTATGAACAATTTGTAGTTGTTTTCTTACGAAGACAGCCAACGTCACAACTTACAATTTGAGTGAATTTTGGCAAGCAGGCATGTGCAAAATAATTGAAAGTAAAACTTGAACGTATGGCAGCAGGATTAGCATAACACGTATAGAGATATAGGTTAAAGAGTAGCTCAGCTATAATTAAAAGAAAAAGTTACAGAAAGTATAGAAAATTAACAAATATTTTTTTAACCATTCTCTCACTCACAGTCAATACAATTGATGTTAATATTTATTTTGAATTTTTTAATGCGGTGACAATAGGGAGACCCATTATTCGAAGTTTTTAAAAACCAGTTTTCGAACAATTCGAAAAGTTCCAATTTAAAAAAAACGGCTAACCGGTTCTCTTATTAAAATAAAATTCTTCTCAATTCTTGCTGCATTAGCAAATAAAGTTGAGAAATGTTTGTCCTATGTTGTAGTTTCTAGCAAGTAAGTATGCTAGAACAACGTTCTGCTTTTTTAGGGCCTTAACTGATATTTCTTCCTTGGCAACACAACGTGCTTATATTTTATCCAGTGATTCCTTTTTTACAGCGTATTTTGAAAGAAATTTATTTGCCAGGGTCTAGAGACTACTTGGCAAGAATCAAGTTTTCCTTGCTGCACAATAATGTCAACCTTATAAACATATTTAAAGTGGTTAATAATTTCTGGTATCGAAGAGCTTTTTCAGCTTAGTATTTAAGAACATTCAATATATCTAGACTTATGCTTTACATCGATCTGTAGAACATTAATGCATACACGTACTTAATAGTATGTACCGCTGTGGTATGTGGGATCATCATTCTCCATATGTAAACAATTAATATTTATTTACAGAAAATGGGAAAAAGTTATTCTTGCTCCATCTCTTATGGTTTTCACGTTCTTTCTGACACGTTCAAGGTTATAGGTTTTTGCTTTCAAATTTATGATTTTTGCATTCAAAATAAACTTTTCACAAATCAAACACAATTTTTTTTAACACAAATTAAATCTTTTGCACTTCAAATTAAATTATTTTTACTTCAAATTTAATTTTTTTTCACTTCAAATTAAATTATTTTCATTTCAAATTAAATTTTTTGTGTTTCAAATTAAATTTATTTAACTTCGAATTCAATTTTTTTATTAAATTAAAAGTAAATGAATCAAAAGAAGCATAAGGAACGAACTTGTTGGAAATGTAAAGAATTCATATAGTGATGAAAACTTGACTAAATTACTAAACAAATAAATGGTATGCAGTAAAATAATATTCATTATTTTTAAAGTTTAATTATTGAATTCATTAATTTTTATTGCAAAAATATTATTGTTCAAGCCAAGTTTGCAACGGTTTTTGTGATGTAGCTAATGACAAATTCATCAAGATAATAATTGTTACAATCTGAAAGTGCTACCGATTCAGCAGATTGTTTAATTATTGTTATTTAGTCCAAATTACTGTCCGCATCAGTTAATAAATTTCGGGTATGTAGTTTTGTCTTAGAAAAAACTTTCTATTAGGGGAGTAAGGTGTCATCTGGGTGAACGTGAGTCTTCGACGTGCGGCATACCCCACGGTGCCCCAATGGCACGAGTGAATACAATGCGTCCACCAACGCCCCCACCTATGATACCCACCAGTGAATATCACAAGTGAGTACCAATTCGAAAGCATGTTGTAAGGAAACTCATAACCTCCATTCCCTGATGAGGAGTCGGAGACTATCTAAGCTCCTGCCGTGATATGGGTCACAGAACCCGGTTGAGGAGATGCAACACCACACCCAGCTCGCGCTCTGCCTGCGCTTTAGGTCTAAGCCACAGCCACCACGAAGCTCCCACAAGGGGCCCTACCCAACAATCGTGCAGAGATCAGAATCCCTGGGGCTCCAGATTCCCGTGGCACCAGAATACCTCAAGGTTAGTGACACGTGAGTGTAAATACAAACACGTGCCGCATCCAGCTTCGGCCCCACAACGGCCCCGGACTGGTCTCCGGTGAAAGGAGGAGAGTAAGGGGGAGGAAACGCTAAAATAATCCCGTACTCTGCAATCTTATCTTTTACATCTAGAGTTTTATGTATGTATGCATTATCAAGGACCATACAAGAAAGCTGGGTTGAAATTTGTTCGTATTATAATAAATTTAATTTTTTAGTTTTAAGCTAAATCAACAAAAAATTGAATTTGAAATGAAAATAATTTAATTTGAAATACAAAAAAAAAAAATTGTGTTTGTGTTGAAATATTGTATTTGACTTGGAAAAAATTGAATTTGAATGCACAAACGTTTAATCTTAAAGTAAAAACCTATATATGGAAAATGAGACGTTATATATTAAATTTAGAAAAATACTTAAATGATGAGCATATTTGCAATAAAAAATGGTTCCTTAACACCGCCCATAAAACATATAAAAATTATACATATTTAAATTAACCGGTTATTTTTATTATAACAACCGGTTTATTCGGTATTCAAAAAATGGACATAATGCGCTAACTCATAAAAAGCTTGTTGCTTTTTTAAATAAAGTAATTGGACAATTAATTTATGAATATTTTCCTCAGCTTTTTCAAAAATCGGGAGAAATGAAATATCCCCATTTTCGAAGGGATAATTTTTTTGCGAATGCTAAAACATGTTATTATTTATTATTATTTTATTTTATATATTTATTTATATTTTATTTTATTTTGTTTTTATTAACTGAATTTAAAATAACCCTATTTTTAACCACAAAGTTTTTTATTGACTTATAACTAAATTCACCCTCCTAAAGTCTGTTACAAGGTGAAGAACAGTATGGCAACTAGGGTTTGCAAACCGATTATAATCCTAATAGTAATCGCGATTAATCATTAATGATAATCGTAATCATTGTTAAAATATTGCACCCACCCTGTTTCTGTAAAAGGGCAGTTAAAAATACCTGAACAAACTACATTTGAATAATTAAAAGCCTGTATTACACTCAAGGTGTTAACGGTTGTCTCATAACAAAGAACTAATGCTTCTTTTAAATGCCAAAACGCGTTGGCATTCTGTAATACTAATAAGTATAGTTTAGAAGAATTATCATCCACAATTTAACGTTTTAACCTTTTTAAAACGTTTGAGTTCGTTTAAATTGCGTTAAAATAAAATATACATAGCTTTATTTTGTTCTTTTACAGCTTTTATTTTACTACACAATAACTTTTATACTGTTTGTCTTAATACAACACTTAACATTGGTTATACAACACTTTTATTTCCGCTTTAACACGTCTTTATCTTACGACAGCCATACGATAACTAACTAATGTGTAGGTAAAGCAGCCTCTTTATATACCTAATTGCCTACAGTTTGGAAGGTTCCGGATATATCGACCATCTTCTCTTTTCATATCCGTTAGTTCAAATGTAACCTCAAGATGGTCGATTTGGCAGTGCTGTCAAATTAACAGGGTGTCACCAAAATATACCAAAATCCTACAATACAGTTTTAAGGCGCTGATATGTTGTATTTTATTTTCGTAACACTGCCTCCCACTTAAGCCTGTTCGTCCCGAATAGGCATATTATCTTTCTTCCCATAGCTCAAGATGTACCACTTTCATTTTTGATCGCGGGTTATTGTTTTTCTGTATTCTGTATACCACATCGTTTAACCTCTTAACTACCTTGTAAGGTCCATCGCAGTTATCCATTCGAAGGGTGCGCCCGAGTTGTATTGTTGCAGCTGACCTCGGCTTCTTTTTACTCAACCCTTAGCTGCAATACACTGGGTACAGTTTGCTATCTGATCCGCCACTGCTTGCTGACATCCAACCCAATAAAAACGTTGTTTTAGATTCTCGAGAGTTTTTTTCACCCCAAGGTGTCCTCCGCTGACTCCATTATGGAACTCATTTAAGACTTCTTTAATCTTGGGGGAAGGCACCACTATTAGGTTGGATGAAGTTTTACCATCTGCACTTTCCTAATGGCGATATAAGCATTCATTAATCAATACTCTTTTGTAAGGGGTCACTCCTTTCCGCTCCTGACCAGTCTTCGCTTGCGTCTATTAGCGTTAGCCGGATATCAATGATGGATTCCTTCCGCTCAGTTTTCACACAAATTATAGAGCCGACGTGAGAGAGCATCAGCATTTCCATGTTTTATGCCACTTCGGTGTTCAATGTTAAAGTCATAGCCCTGTAGGCGCTCAATCCAACGTGCAAGCTGTCCTTCCGTGTACTTAAATTGCAGCAGCTATCTCATTGCAGACTGATCAGTCCTTAGCAGAAAATGCTGACCATATAAGTATTTATAGTAATGTTTTATGCATTCCAGCACTGCCAGTAGTTCACGTAGAGTCACTAAATAATTCCGTTCAGATTTTGACAGCGTGCGGCTATAGTAGCCTACGACTTTTTCCGTCCTATCGATTACATGTGAAAGTACACCACCAATACCATGTACACAGGCATCACTGTCAAGGATGAATTTTTCACCTGGGACTGGATACGCCAGAACCGGCGCAGCACACAAGAGGTCTTTTAGTGTCTGGAATGCCTTTTCTTGTGACCCACTCCAATGATATGCAGTAGATTTCTTGGTGAGCTTATGTAAACTTGCTGTCACGCTCGCAAAATTAGGCACGAAGCGTCTGTAATATGTGCAGAGTCCCAAAAAGCTACGTAATTCATGAAGATTCTGGAGGCGAGGCCTGCTCGTATCTTATCTTCATCTGTTGAAATGCCATCTGCCGTAACTATAACCTGTTTTTGGAACAATGCACATTTCTTTACGCTTAATTTTAGTCCAGCCGTTGATATTCGTTGCAGAACTTCTGCCAGGTTTTTGAGGTGTTCATCGAAAGTCCTGTCCATCACTATTATGTCATCGAGGTAAACCAGACAAGATTTCCAATGGAGTCCTCTTAGTACGCGCCCCATAAGCCCCTCGGTGCATTGCAGAGCCCAAATGGCATAACTTTAATCTACCACAAGCCACCGTTCGCTCTGAAAGCAGTTTGCTCCTTATCCTTTTCTGCGATCTCTACCTGCCAATACCCGCTATGTAGATCCAATGTAGAGAACCGCTTTGTTCCAGCTAGCGTGCCGAGCGAATCATCAATTCTTGGTAGCGGGTACTGTCCTTTTCAGTGACATCATTTAGCTTCCTGTAGACTACGCAGAATCTTGTACTACCATCTTTTTTTTCTACTAAGACTACAGGTGAGCTCCAAGGACTCGATGATGGTTCAATTACACCGCTCTTCGCTATTTCATTGATCAGTTCCTTAACCTCATTTTTTCAGAGCTATACTTCTGGGTGCCTGTTTTATTGGTCTCGCATCGCTAGTATTTGACTATAGCTGTTCTACCTTGGCTTTTAATTTTTGTGGCGAATACGCAGGCGTACCTCTTTAGCAGCTTTTTGGCTTTATTTCTTTCTGAAGCTGCTAGACCTGCTACCCATTTCTCTACGTTTTCGTCAAATATCTGTTGGTTCTTGGCTGACATATTGGCAGGTTCCAGCAATTGTTCACTGTTTATTACCGCCTCTACTGAAGCACATTAGCCTACTTCGCAGTTTTCACAAATGAATTTTTCGTGGACTGATAGATTGAGCACTCTCACTTGGACTATTCCTTTTTTGTTAAATTTGAGGAGGGCCTTAGCTGATAACGATTCCGTCTTAATTTGTGCTGACTCTACTACCCACAAGCGGTTGTCCTCACAATCTCCCTCTATACGCGCCCATATCAATGACTCCGCTTGAGGTGGTAGTTTTTGTTGTTTGACAGCAACTAATCTTCTGGCGTGCACTTGATGCTGGTATCAAACGTCAAGAGGTATATCTACATTACGCCAACTCATTATCTGTTGCCATATTCAAATTGATGCCATGGACTATCATGAAATCGGTACTAATGATAATCTCGTCTACAATATCGGCGACAATAAAAATATGGCTTACAGTAATGTTCCCTATGGTTACCTTCACCTCAATTTTTACGTAGATGGTGGCATACTCTCAAGTAGCTGTTGGTAGTCTGATATTATTGATTATAGACTGTGTCGCACCGATGTCTATTGTGAAGGTGTATTGTCTGTCATTAATGTTTCCGCACGCTGTAAGTTTGCAGTTATTTTTCTCCATCACTGATATGGAGATTGTGGGGCCGTCGCTTGTTTAACTGGGACTCTTTTGTTGTTTGATGGTAGTTGGCTCGTTTATTATTTCTCGGTAGTGAAACGGATCTGGATCTTTTCCGTGGCGTTTTACAGTTTCTCTGGAAGTAGCCGCTCTCTTCACAGTTGAAACATTTCAATTTTAACTTCTGCTCAGCTAGGAGCCGCTTTACCAATTCCTCTATTTTGTTGATTTTATCATCTTTCTCTGCAACAACTTTCAGATTACGTACCTTGTGTATTTGAGGCTTTGATATCATGCGAGCTGCCTCCTGAGCTAGTGCGAACGCCACAGTATCTGCAAAGGTTGTCTTTTGTGTTGCACATACAGCTAGCTTAACATCAGGGTCTCGTAAGCCGTTAACAAAGGCTTCGGTCTTGAGATGATCTACTAGTGGGTGAATATCCCTTGGATAGGTTAGCTGCACAAACTCCTCGATTTCCATTGCAAAGGCTTGAAGCGACTTATTAGCCTTTTCCGTTCGGCACATTAACTCCATACGATACAGCTCTCGTTTATGCACATCGCTAAATTTACGCTGTAGCGCCACCATTAATTCGCTGTAGTTGTTTCTGCCGCTGTCTGGCATGGTTTCTAGAATTCCCGTGCAGCACCTCTTAAGACCAAAATCTATTGCAGAGCCTTCTCTTCATCGTCCCATCCATTTCTTTTGGATATAGTATTGAACTGAAACTTGAATACGCTCACCTGTATTCAAAGCAAGGTGTTTTTATCCTGCTGAAAACTTCGGGTATAATACGCACTGGTTCTTGTTTTTGGCACCGAAACTGTTGATTTTCTCCTCCATTACAACAGATTTTTCGTCAACAATCTTTTCATTCAGGCGTAAACGACGATACCTATTTTGTTAAAGTTTGAAGCATAAATAGATCCAGCTAACGAAAGTTCTTGGGAGTGGTTAATATTTGGGGAAAAATACGGAAAATTAGTATCTTTTCTTCTAAAATGACATTTTATTATTTTTAGACAAAAGTTTTTTTTTTTTTTTGCTAACATTAATCTTCTATTAAATATGTTATACAAAAGTAAGGAAATCCTACACTTTGAGAGGCTAATATAGTTTATAGTCCATTCCTACGAAACAAGTAGTTATTACACTTTATTTTATATATAGCAAGCAAATAAAAGTTACCACTGTGCATAGCTGCCAGCTTTGATAATTTATCGTGATTTTGACGTTTTTCTAACCATATGACTTTTTTTCTAGCAATATGACTATTCTTTTTTTGCCTTTAAATGAAAACTTCTTTCAAATCTCATCTGTTAGATCTACCACTATGTAACCTCAAAAACCATTTTCTTTCTAATGCCGACATATCTAAAAAAAATATGTTTTTATTTTATAATCCAATTTTTATAAATTAGTAAAACGAACTATATTTCTTACATACGCTAAAGGTAAATCATGCTAAAAAAAACACTTTAAAGGCAAACTGTAACGATGGGCATTAGTTTGTAATTTTTTTTTACTTTTTATTATTTATTTTTATATCAATGTGCAAGGTTACGTTCATTTTTCTAATAATTTTTTTTAAAAGGTCATTGCATTTCGTTTACACACACAAAAAGTTCAAATAGGAAGTATACGCAACATAAACAAGTATACGCTACGTTATATATTTAAAAATTCAAAGAAAAAACTATTGAGCAGCTCAAAAAAACGCTAAATATATATATTTTTTTTGTAATATCAACCAATTTTTAAACTAAAAACTTTTCTTCATACTACTGAAACCTCTAACAAAACTATACGAATATAATTATTTGAAAGCCAATAAACATACACATACACACTGATTAAAACATATAATCAAACAAAACCTCATTCAAATTTCTTATTCAGAAACAAACCTCATTTAATTTTATTATTATTAGCATTATGATTGTTATTTATACGTATGTATATGTATGCAAATGTACTTTTATACACTTGCAAAAATATTCCGTTTTACTAAGATGCATTTTTTATAATAGTGTGAACACTTCTTGGCAGAGATATTAATTAAAGAAAAAAGAAAGATCAAACTTACACGAAAAAAGCAATATGAAAGTATTATCAACTATTTTGGTTATTTTTTATTTTTAAAATAAAATAATAAATTTCCTTGAATTAAAGGCCACAACATAAACACTTAAGCATGTACATATGTATGTTGTTCATTACTATGTACACTTACATATATACATTCAACATACTACGTTAACCATATCTTTCCTACTAGTAAACTTTTAAGAAGTATTACATTTAATGCCTCACAATGTTTAAATGTAACAGCGGTGGGCATTATTTTAGCAAATTACCTATGTGTACTTTTTCAAATTATATATATTTTTTTCGCATATTTTTTATTTTATCCATTTTTTTATTAATGCATGGCTCAAATAACAAGTGAAATTGTGTAGTTTTGTTCGCTTAAATTTGTTTATAATAAATGACTAAAACCCATAAAATATTATTGTAATCACAGTTATTTAACACATCTTAGAGAATTGCTTTTCATTGATAAGAATTAATTCACTTTTTTTAAAACTATGTACTTGGATAACCATTATTAATTATGACAGCTGTAAATCTTCTAAGCATACTGTCCAGCAGTATCACACATCGTTCTTTCGGTACTGTGTACCATGCCTTTTGAATTTTTGTCCACAAATCATTATAATGTTTAGATTTAACAGCGGTAATTGTACTGGCTAATTTAATGCATCCATTCTATTTTGCACCAAGCAGCACTTTACGCACTGTAAGTGAATTCTACTTTGAATTATTCTCATGCATAAAATGTTTAAGTTGCCTCTATACGTGAAATATTTGTGTTTAAATATATTTTTTTGTAAGCGTACTGATCCATTTGCGAATCATTTTTTATTTAACAGGACGCCATATAATAATAACTTGACAAAATTTGAATATTTTGCTCTAAAGAACATTTTGCCAACAGAATGATTACGGGTTTTACTCTTTTTCTAATTCTTCGTGAAAATATTACAATTCTAAATTTTGTTTGTTTGTTAGAGAATTTAAAGGGGTCTGCAACTAAAGCTCTTTACGAGTTGTAGCAAACTATGTAACATTTTTCAGCTAATGCGTTGTACACCATCTTTCTGGAGCAGTTAATTACGGAAGCAATGTCGCAAACGATGCTTTCCCTCGAGTTCTTTTCCGAAATATCTCACTCTGCGCTTCTGTGAATCATTTACCCTTAGCTATTTCTATTTATTGTTTCACGTTTTTATATTAAAACTATACATTAAAAATTTAAGCATAACAAGATGAATAGTGAAATATATCAATTTAAATGCCTAGAACAAAATATACGCCTTTTTTAACATAAAATGTATATATAGTACACATATATATTTATATAAATATATAAATATATTTAGATCAATGCATCCTTATGTACATGTAATAGTACAATGTCAACCTGTCTGTATTGCAATTTTTTGGCAGGTACATAATTAATATAACAAATGTGTGTATTCTATTAAGAAAAAAGAAAAACAGACCAAAAAATACATCCGTATGTATATATGTATGTACATATTATACATTACAAGTAAATAAATATATAATGCTAGCTAGTGACGTAAATGTAATGACAATCCCATATTTCTTTTTGACTTTCTGATAATTTTTCGATATTTTTTTCATATATTATACATACATACATATATATACATATATAATAATATAATAATATAATAATATATGTATATACTATATATACATAAACAACTATGAATATAATTATCTATAGCAGAATTAAATAAAATTTTATTGAATTATTAAAAACATATCTACAGTTAGTTTCTATTTGTCAAGCATAGAGTACTAAACTACTATTTTTACGAGAGTACACAAATTCTTTAAAAAAATAATAGTATAAATATATATATATATATATATATATATATATATATATATATATATATATATATAGCAATAGTATAAATATGTATATATATATTTTTTTATATAATTATAATTTACACAATGTGTAATTATAAATTACACAAATTCTTTAAAAAAATAATAGTATAAATAGATATATATACATATATATATATATATATATATATATATATATATATATATATATATATATATATTATATTCATTACTATTGCCAAATATATATATGTATATATATATATATATATATATATATATATATATATATATATATATATAAATAATTACATATATTGAGAAGTGTTACACCAAACGTACTAAAAGGTATTATTTTAATTTTATAAGTGCGTTTTATTTTTAATAAAAAAAAGTTATGTATATTTGAATTATTTATGAGCATTAATCTTTATATAAATTAATTATGTATGTATACAATAAGTTGACTTTGTGCTTTTTGTCGTCAATGCATTAAATCTATATATTTTGTTTGCAATTGCAAAACTTTGCAGTTATTAAGACCTGGAGAAGTTGGTGACGGACAGGTGAGAAATTTTTTGAAATTCTCCAAATACAGTTAAAAATGTGCTATTCGAAACTTAGGCATTGTTTTTCTTTCTGTTTTTGAAGTTATTACCTAATTTTTTTTCTGTGAACTTTATTATAAAACTCAGTAGTAAAAATTTTAAACTTAAAACCGTATGGTGAAGATTTTGCTTCCAGCCAAAAAACACCATAAATGGTTAAAAAAACACAGTTTATATATTTGTTTTTAAAGTAGTTGTAATAAAATAAAAAAATGTTTACCAAGTAGTTGTTTTTCTTTTTTAGTTTTAAAGTGAACTAACTTCAGTTTTATTTCATTTCTTTTATTTACATTCATTAAGTTTTTTATTTATATATAAAGGGTCCACCAAATAATTTTTTTTAAATGTTATAAAAAAACTACTGAATATTTTCTCAAATTTCTTTTTTTTTGAAAGTAAAATCCTTCCAGTTAATAATGGAAAATAATTTCATTCAAATGGCTGCCTCGGCTGGCCATGCAGTAGCCTACACGATCGGTCCAATTTTTAAGCACATTATCGATTGTGTGCAACTGTATTTCACCAATGGTTTCACAAATATTTTCCTTTAAAGCGTCAATTGTGTCTGGCTTGTTGGCGTAACACTTATCTCTAACGGCACCCCACAAATAATAATCCAACGGTATCAAATCGCAGCTCCGAGGTGGCCAAACGACATCAGCTCTGCGGCTGATAATGCGATCTTCAAAAACAGGGCGCAAAACATCGAGTGTAGCTTCGGCTGTGTGGCACGTAGCGCCGTCCTGTTGAAACCAAATGTTTCTAATATACTCCTCTTCAATTTTTGGCCCGATAACGATCGCCATTGACTGTAACGGCCACTCCTTGCTCATTTTCGAAGAAAAATGTCCCAATTATGCCTCTGGACCAAAATCCGCACCAAACAGTGACTCATCTTGGGTGTATCGGCTTTTCAATGATGCGTGCGGGTTTTCTGTGCCCCAAATGCGACAATTTTGCTTGTTTACATACCCGCCAAGATCAAAATGAGCTTCATCTGAAAAGATGATTTTTTTTTTGTGCAAAATCGACATCTTCTGTAAGTCGATCGCTTGCCCAGATTCCCAGAATTGTTCAAGCGTATACACAACCATATTCGTTCAGCGGAAGGATAAAACTAATTATCTGTCAAATCAGACATGAGCTAAGTGTTACCATTCATGAAATAGGCACTAGTTGAAAAAAAAAAGTTGGATGGCGGACCCGTTACATAATTAGTATTGTATATTTGTGAAATTTCTTTGAAATAATTTCTGTAGAACCATATACTGACAATAGTCTGTACGGACAAGTCTGTTATTAGCATCTTTTCTTTTTATGATTGATATTTTTTTGTAATATTAAGTATTGTAAAAATCTATTACATAAATGTTACCATATTTGATATATATATTAATTAAAAATTAATTAATTTTTTTAATATCTCTTATTTATGACATTTTTTGACAAAACGTATCAACTTTGTTCTTTGCTTAGAAAAACAAACCACGTCCTGGCGAAATGAGTGATTCAAAACAGGTTCAACTTTATTTTCAAATTTTTTTAATTTTATAATGCTATTTTTGAAGCATTTTATTTATAGAGATTTAGTTAAATAAGAAATGTAAATAATACTTTAGTACGACCAAAAAATAAAAAATTAAAAGAAATTGTATATAAATACGTTTATGCCATGCAGAACAAAAAGCAAAAAATTAATTTAAAATAAAAAGTGCATACAAAAAAAGTACAAAAGAAAAAAATTACATCAAAAATATCTCTTGATCAACTTTTTGTTCAAAACAAATGAAAAAATCCATAACTTATGCTTAAATTATACCAGACATGGTGAAAATAATTATAAAATATCATGTTCTAAAACAAGAAAGCTAATTGTTATTAATATCTGCTTTGGAAAAGCTTTTCAAAAATCTTCGCAATCAGTTCATAGAAAAAACCTTTAAAATCTTACTACTGGATTACTTTCACTCAAATAATTTCAATGAAATACCATTACTCAAAGCACAACATATATACGATTTTGATCTGTTTCATTTATTGTGTTTCGATAAGTGTTTTAATATTAAAAAAAAAAAAAAATATACAAAAAATATGAATCATCTCATTTTCAATTAGTTACAAGTATTTTACAGAGTAGGAAGAGTGCTCGAATTGAATTCCTTCGTAAAGAAGGAAGAGAGAGAGAGCCGAATTTTTAAAGAGCCGAATTTTAAAGAATTTAAAACAGGACTCGTGAGAAGTATTAATAACAAAATAATTTTCAAATAAAATTCGGAGCACAAGCCGAGTTGAAAACGAACAATTCTTTTTAGAAAATCTTGTTTGTGTAATATAAAACATGCATGTGTGTGATACTTATTGGTCGCTTCACACAAAATTTACATACATACACATACGAATACATGGTATTACACATTTAATCTTACACAAACAACATGCGTTGAAATTAATTTCTCGTTCTCAATTCTTTTTTGCTTATTTTTAATTCGTTCGCAGTATAAAATTCGTGCTCATCAGTTAAATTTTAAAATTTTTAAATTTGTACTCACGAGTCAAGCTAACAATATTTTGAGCAAAAAAATATGATTCGTGCTCACGAATTAAAAAATAAAACTCACGAGTACGAGTCATAAAACAAGCGAAGCAAAGAAAATTCTGCTCACGAGCCGAGTTTTTACATACTATGGTATTTTATGACAGTATATGTATATATATATGTAAAATTTTTATAATTCAATTAATTTTAATGTAATAGGATATATAGAATATATACAGCTGTGTTCTGAAAATAGGAGCGATCCCATTTGAAAAACAAATTTTAACATTTTTAATAAAAAACAATTATAACAATAGATTTTTTATTATTAAAAAAAAGTTATTTATTAATTAATTCTTAAGCTACTACAAGGCTTATAAAGGCTTACATTTAAAGGTATAGTATAAAAAATTTAAAGAAGGCATTTGGATGTGTCGAGAACGGTAACAGTTCAAGCTTCGTTATCTATTCACATTAGCCAATCCCGTTTTTATAAAGTAATAGCGAAGCACACTGGTAAAAGTTATCTATATATATATGTAAAAATGAATGTGTTTTTGAATGTATGTGTGTATGTATGTTTATCTTAAGTCTATATAGTGCTAAAAAGCTGAACATTTTAGCCTTGAGGTCGGAAGGAGATGAAATATAAGAAAAGAGTATACAATTATAATTAAATTAGTAATTAAGATAGGGGTTTAGCTAGTTCATAATAAAAAAAAAATACTGAGACGTCGGCAGTAAATGGCTTGTTAATTAGAAACAAATTAACTGAAACTTCACGTATGTTTTTATGATAGCTCTATTACTGCTTAAAACACAAATTAGGCTAGTAGCAACTTCCTCTATGGATAAACGCAAAAACTTTTTAAACTCAGTAGTAAAGTTGCCAAAATTACAAATTTACTTTAACAAAATATATGGTACTACCGATTCTATTATTTTCAACACAGCTGTATGTTTTTAATTCTATTCTTTTTTATGAAATATACTAGATAAGTATGTAAATGTGTGTACAATTCATCAATGTTCTTAAATGAATGTGTATGTATATACTTGTCTTTGTCTATCGTATGGTATGTAATATTATCGATTAACAAAACATTTAAATTCAAATGAATAATAAACGCCATGAACATCATCATCATTTGTTTGCTAAAAATTCTTTATTTCTAGAAAATTAATTCCTTTCTTCCAATTCTTAATAATTATTTAACAAATTTTAACATGGATATTATAATAATTTGTTAATTATTCATACAGCAAGAATTAATTCATACTGCAAGAATTTTTTATAATAGATTCTGTGAGCATAAAAAATGTAAACACCCTCATACTCAAGAATTTAGTTCATTGATGAATATAAATATATTATATTTTTTTAAGGCTGTATTTTGTAAAGTCGTAACAAAATCCATTAAAAATAACAACAAAATACTTACAACAACTAAAGTTATACAACAAAAACGGAAAAAACTCAAAAATCATGAGTTACGGGTAAAAAAAACGGTTTTTGTACCTATATGGAAGTATATATAAGCAAATAACTTTGCTGAACTCTAACCGATTTTAAGATTCTTGGAGGATTAGGAAAGATGAAGAACAAATCTATTAAATGGTGCATACTTTACTTAAGTAAACTCTAGGAATATGTATGTATTTAACAAGCAAACCTATTTTTTTCCAATTCATTCTAAATTTTTCAAGTTTAGGGATGGTTTTACACGCTTTTACAAGTTTTTACTTTATATACTTATGTTTGACGCGTAAAAAATATATATTTTTTTCGTTTTTGTTGTATAACTTTAGTTGTTATAAGAATTTTGTTGTTATTTTTTATGGGTTTTGTATAGCCGTAGGAACAGTCCTTAAAAATATAGTATGTTGAAATTCATCCAAGTTTTAAAGACTGAAATATTAACCAAATTCTTGAGAATGAGGGTGCTTACTTTTTTTTGACGAGCACAGTATGTAGAATTTAAGTCTGAATACTGATACAATGCAAGCTTTACCAACAAATTCGGTCTTTTTTAAAAACCTGTTCTATATATTTTCTTTAGCCTTTTCAATTTTTTTTAATTAATTTTGTAGCATAATATTTCACAAATACAAAAAAAAAAATCACTTCATAGTCTTCACTTTATTAATAATAATTCTAATAGTAAATAAATTTGTATTTAAAATATTCACTAAAAGAAAATTGATAATTTTTTATGGTAACTTCTATAATTTTTAAAGTAATGGTGTGTAGTAAACCAAATTTTTAATAATGACAAATTTAAATCGTGTAAGCCCTATTGAAAATTTCAATTCATTTGAAGCATTTAAATCAATAATATTAAATGTTGATAAAAACTGCGAAAAACTGTACTATTTGGCTACAATGTTGCAGATATGAGTCAAATTTATATAAAAAAGTTTAAAAAGAGCTTTAATTATTTACAAAAAGCAATGATAGTGGTGTCCATTATTAGTAAAGAATCTAAGTTTTATATGTGCTAATGTAAAAATGATGATCCGTTATAAATTTTTATGAAAAAACATCTTTTCTAGAGTAGCCAGATATATAATTGATAAAAAAGCATTGAGAAAAAATAAACAGTACAATTAATAAAAAAGAAGTACATTGCTTTTTCAAATATAAACGCCTTAAAAATTCATTGAATAAGATTTAGGGCCATTATTACAGCCTGCATTTAATTAAAAGCAGCATTTTAACGGGCAGATAATTTGTTTTTCATTATTATAGGTATAGAATATGGTAAAAGTGAGCGTTAAGCTAAAGGGAAGATCATCCTACCTCTAATTTTTAAAGTGAAATTAATTAATAAATTAAATTAATATATATATATATATGGCAAGAATATATATGGTATATATATATATATATATATATGGCAAGAACAAACATTAATTTAACTTTAAAAGTTAGAGGTAGGATGATCTTATATTTTATATTTTAAATATTATATATATATAGATATATTTATTTAAATATATATATATATATATATATATATATATATATATATATATATATATATATATATATATATTTAATATGGCGACTTAAAATATAAACATGAAAAATAAATAAAAATTAATAGTTTATCAAATCATAATGGAAAACATATCACAATAAAAAAAATAGAAATAAAAAAACACAAATTTTATCAACAAAATGAACAAACATAATAAAAAAGAAACCACGACTTTGCTACTGCGATTTAAAAGAACTTGTTTATTTCGGCAAAAGCTATCGATATTGCTCCGGCACTGCCATATTTTAAAATAAGTTAACTTTATTTTACAAGTAAGTTGTATAAACGAAAAAAGTTAAAGGTGACTTTAAAGTTTACTTAAGCTAAAGTTAAAAATGCAATCATTCTGCAATAGTAATTCTATCGAATACTTAGCCAGAATGTTAACGTACGGTCACATTGAGGCAAATATAAGGCGAAAAAAGCGTAATCATATAATATATGTCTGCAACATAACATAATGTTTTCCGGTCATATGGACAGTCATATGTCTGGAGAACGCTGAATGAAGAATTAAGATCCTGCAATTTCTGCCATACAATAAAACACTGTACTGGAAGTGTAATGGGATTGGGGCTGTATGTCACCAGCGCGTCCTGGTCAGCTCGTTTTTATTGATGGAATAATGGACCACTATAAGTATATACCCATTTTTAAAAGAAAATTGGCAGCCAGTGTACACGGTTTTGGGCATTTTGGACAATTTTTAATTTTATCATGTCCGCGTGTTATGGAAATGCCTCCACATTCACTTAATGTCACGTTATAGAGAATTTGGGGGCATATCTCGAAAATAAATTAAAATCTCGGTCGATATCTAACATCACTGAGCTAAAAATCACTCTTAAGGAGGAATGGGAACGAATTAATTCTTCCTATTGCAAAAAGTTTGTGAAATTTGTTCCAAAGAGGCTAGAAGCTATTCTTAAGAATAAAGGTCTGGCCAAAAAATTTTAAATTTATAACAACGTTGACTCAAACTTAAAAATTTTGATGTTTCTGATTATGAATTAGATCTTATTTACCTAATTATGAATTTTTTGTTGTTGCTTTTTGTATAGAGACTTTTTCCATCCATTGTAAACATATTTATAATCAGTCCCATGTAAATAAATACAATACATAAAAAATTTTTTTAGTTTAGTGGATTTTTTTTAAATACATATTATTTAAATGTTCGGTTATTAAATTGAGCTACTGTATATTATTTCATACAATATTTAGGCTTAAGTCCTACGTACTAAGAAAAATTCTTGGTGTATGTATTAATAGCAGCTAGGGCGAGTATATTGATTTTTTCACTTCTTTTGTTACTAAAATACTCTAAATAGTTCTGAAATCCTTAAATATTTATAAGCTTAATCAAAATTGAAATTTAATTTAATTTTTTGATTTGTTTTGTAGAAGTAGTAGAATTTTGTAGATTTTGTTGATTATAAATGAAAAACAAACATTTATAAAAAAAAATTATGGATTTAAAAAAATATTATAATAATACAAATTTCAACAATATTTTTTTATAAATGTAGCAAATTGTTTTTAGATGTTTTGTTGTTTTTTTTTTTTTTTTTTTTTGCTTTTCACTATACTCACCTTATATGTCTATTTGTTTTTTTAATTTTTTGTTTATTTTTTGTGTGTTTCTTTATGAAATATGTAAATATAACAGAGACGGCGCACTTCCATCGATGTACGTCGACCAAGTGTACAAGATCTTGAGGAACTCATTAATAAGCCATCAACACCATTGCATGAAGTTGGCGATGGTGGTCCGCCACAAATTATCGATGTTCAAGAGTCCTATTCTGTGGTTGAAGGTAAGTTAATTGTAAAGAAAACTAAACTTATTATTCTAAACATTTGTATCGAATCGTATTTATTTGACATACTATTTTATTTGTCTTCTTTTTTGTAACATATTTTCGTTTTCATTGTTGACAAAACACGCACACTCACAAAAACACTTAAAACTTCATTAACAAATTAACAAAATAATTATAAATTGACAAACAGATTCGACTGCCTACATGACTGTAGGCGTAGAAGGTAATCCAGCACCAACATTCAAATTTTACAAAGGTATTAGTGAAATATTGGAAGGTGGTCGTTTTAAATTTTTGACTGATGGTCAAACAAATACTATTACATTATGTATGCGTAAGTGTAAACCGAATGATGAAGGCAAATATAAAGTTGTGGTATCGAATATACATGGCGAGGATTCAGCCGAAATGCAATTGTTTGTATCCGATTCAAGCGGAATGGATTTTCGTGCCATGTTAAAGAAACGTCGTTATCAAAAATGGGACAAAGATCAAGAAGATCCCAATTGGGGTGAACTTAAAGAAACTGAAAAACCAATGCCTGCTCTTAAGAAGGTTGAGAGGGTAAGACATTTTCTTATTATAAAAATCAAGCAAACAATAATGCAGCAAATAATATCTATCACAAAATAATGTAAAACAAACAAACAAAAGACATACATAATTTCAAGCTATTGAAAGCCAAAGCAATAAACTGGAAAAACCTATTTGCATATAAATATATATACATACATATGTTTATATAGTACATATACAAATGTATTTATATATTTATAAAATATTCATCCAACATTTCATAATTGCTTTTTATTTTACACATGTACATCCAATTTTGTTTTTACACGGTCGATACGTTCCGTAAAAACCATGTAGAAAATGATATGAAGTATATAGAAAAGAAGGGGATTGGTTCCATATCCTTCAACCCTTTATAAAATATGTACTTAAAGGAAAATTTAATTTGTAACTACTTTCAGTTTATTTTATAAAAACAAATATCAACTCAAATCTCAAAGTAATATAAGTATAAAATTGTCGCAGTCCAGAAATTAAACACTAGAAATTAAACTACTAGAAAAGAATAAAATTGATGAACAAAAGGTACATAATCCAATTTTAAAAGAAAATAAAAATCATAAAAAATGTTCAACAAAATTTTAAAAACCACCAATATTGTAAAAAAAAGAATCTTCTCTTTTTCTAGACCCTGTTACTTGAAGAAAATCATGCATAAACGGAATCAGATTTTATCAAGACCGTTTTATTAAAAAAAAAAAATAAATAAATTCGTGTAAGATTGGTCACAGATTTTTTCTAGACCGTGTTATTTCAAAAACGTGTAAGACTAATTGGGTGTACGCCAAATTTAACGCTTATTTATTTAAGAGGCATTTTCATTAATTTTTGCTGATTTAATTGGTGTTACATTTTAAATCTAAATAATTCCTAAGAAAATTTCGCTATAATTATCCAATATATATAATTAGCCATATAATTATAATTATTCAACAGGACGGTAGTGAACTTTTAATTTAAGATACAATAAAATTTATATGCATATATACTTATTAACAATTCAAAATATTTATAAGAAGGGTACCCGTTTAATCTACTAACTTTAGCAAATCTTAAATCGTTTGGAGTTAACAACAATAGTAAAGGAATTCACTTCGTAAATACAGGTGGTTTTTAATTATTATTAGTATTAATCATTGTTGTAGCACCGGTTAAGAAGTAAATTTTGTTTCCATTACCCCTTAGCAGCAGATGGCATTCAATAAGCATATTACTTTGCTTTGTTTCAATGTGTTTTTTTAATCAACTCTCGTTTTTCAGATACTGTAGCTAGTCCTAGAATATCCCCATAATTTGACATTTGTCGTTGCCTAGCAACAACGTCTTCCATATACCTATTTAGCTTAGTGATGAGGAATCTTTCTTATCATTTATTCCTATACAAAATTCCTTAAATTTACAACGCTCTGTGTTCAGCTGAGAACATTGTTCACGGACTTTATTTAATTTGTTAGACTTCAACGCCATAATCCTCTATGTTGTCCTCTACACCGAGGTTCTTGTGGGTTCTAGGCTAAGGCTTATCCATTTTCATTTTCTACAAGCCATCTCTTTCTCAATTGCTATTTGTTTGCACCTTCAGTATAGACCGGAGCTAGAGCCAATTGTGTGGCCACCATAGAAGAAGGATGTTTCTCAAACAGCGTTTTATAAAGGTTTGGACTTTGTTTGTTTCGCCAGCGTATACGAGCCACTAAGAAGAGACTGCACAAAATTTTTTTCCAAACGTCAGCAGATAGGAGATTGATCCGTCATTGTGTGAATTGCAGTGTCTTCTAAAGGTAAGAATTTGTCAAAATATAACGACATATAATAATTAAATGCTTACTGGTGTACTTGGTCTAGAGTTCATAAGTGGACTCCAAAATGTAGAAAAATTTTTAGAGCTTCTGAAAAGTTCAAAAATCTATATAGTAAAAAGATTTGAGTTCTAATATTTCACTTTCTAGGAAGTTAAGGCTTCTATTCATACATCATCAAATTGGTTTCCAGATAATGACATGAAAATTTTGGAATGGCCTGCAAGGTCGCCAAACCTCAATACAATAAAAAATTTATGTCGGTACTATTCTGGACAAGCTTCTGACCAAGACGTCAATTTGAGACATGTCAGGATCTCAAAAACAACATCTAATAAGAATGGTGAAATATCACAGTATATAAAAGTATTTCAGAAATAAAAAATGTCATTAAATACAAAGGACCCTCAACTCATTAATAAGATGTTTAAAACATGTGTAATTTTTTATTAATCAGTATTTTGAAAGTGAACATATATATTTTGCAACAGTATATTTTTATGTTTTATTTGCATTCTCACAAGAACTTGCTTGAAAAATGTATGTGTATCTGCATAGACTATGATAACTTTGAAATGACTTATTCGATTTCGTTACGTCATATTTTAAAAAATTCCAAATTATACCAGCGTAAAATCATTATAATATAATTTTTTTATATAACTAATATTTTGGAGATATTGAGTAACATGTAATAATTTTTTTCTTTTTTTTGTAAAAATTATGAAATGTTTTTATTTCAAAAAATTCACACAAAATAGAAAGCAGCAAATATTTACCAGTTTCATTATTTATTCATAAAACTGCATATAATATAAATAAAATAAACCATAATTCTTAAAAAATCGATGGGTAAATAATTATTTTATTTTCAATAAAGTGAAAGTAACTAGCTTAAAAAAAAAATTTTTTTTTGTTATCATCGTACAACGGTTCTTCTGTAGTACATCAGATGTTCTAAAGCCGAAGCTTTACAATCAGTCAGAGCTAAATGATCTTATCAGAGACCTCGAGCTAACAAATAATAAATCAGAGCTGGCGTCTAGCTTAAGATACCGAAATTTCTTAGAAAATGGTGTTAAGAAGACAGAGTATCGGAATCGACATATGCCAACGAAAAACAATATGTGCTTTTGTGACGACATAAATGGTCTTTTTGAGGAGCTCGGCCAAAAATATGTCGCAAGTGAGCGGTGACTATTCGTTGATAAAAAATTTGCATAATATGCCGGAAGTAGGTGAAGAAAATTATGCGGTAGGCACATCTTCAATTAAAATAAGACTTTATTTTATTCTTATACATACATAGACTCCTTTTTATACAATTTTTTTAGCTTTGAAGTAGATGCAAAATTCTGATCAATGTAAATTATAAAACAAAAATTTTTTATGTAGAAACATTTTGGATGTAGTCGTTGTTGTAAATCTACCTTAAAAATTAATCTCTTTATAATTTACTTTCACACCATCATATTGTATACTTTTAACCACCAACTACATATGGTGAGTGTACCAACAGTCGGCAGTTTAAGACTTTTGTTTATTTCAAGCTCTGCCCTTACTTGACTAGTTATTACAATTTATTAATTTGCTTCAGATTATTAAGTTAAATTTAAATATTTTTTTTATTGAAATTAAGAAATTTACTGTTTTTGTGAAAAGCACCAAATTTGCAAGTAGTCGGCACTAATTTTCCAGTTTTCGGCAAACTGTATTTCTATTGTCGGCATTTCATATTTTAGTGCAGAAAATAATAAATCGAGATTGATTTCAAACTGTTCTTATTTAAAAGAAATGTTTTTTACTTTTGTTTTTCCTCGGAAAATATTGGAAATAGAAAATAAAAAAAGGGTTTGGTTGGAGTTTTAATAATTAATAATATTCTTTATTATATTTTGGCGTTTTTTCAACAGCTGAACGTACCGTACTCTTGGTGTTTACAATGTAAGTAAGTTACAAAAAGATGCAAAACAACATACAAGTGCAAGATATAAAACTTAACGAAACACATAGATAAAATTATTAACTATAGCAAAAGGATCAAGATCAAGCAGGAACGAAAGATAAATTCATATCTGGAAATCATAAATATTATTTCTGTCTTAATTCAGATTTTGTGCATAGGTTACATGTTAAAGCTAAAAACGAAAAAAAGTAGGTTATAAAGGAATATGGATTATAGCTTCTGAAAGCTATCCTCTAAAGCTTAAGTCTGTAACTGATTATTTCAAAATGTGTCACATAATGAGCATCCTCTCAAGCCCCTCAGTTACAGTTCGAACATAGAAAGTCATTAAAGCCGTAAAATCAAGAACTCTGCGATATACTTCTCAGAAACAGAAAGTCATTACACGTAAAATTAATATCACGCAAATTTTCATGAGTCGAATCATTGAAATAGACTTGAATTTGGGGCTTTAAAACGTGATACCGGACACTTGTTGAATGCAACTTAAAAAAAAATGGGGCAAAAAATCCAAACGACTTTTGGAGAAGTACGATGATAATTTGGTCAGAAAAACTTTGTTTACGGATGAAAAATATTTACCGAACCAAAGAAGTATAATAAAAGAAATGACAAGATGGAGGCACAGTAGTTTGGAGAAGTATCTGAGCTCACCCCACTCGTCCCTATGTACAAGGCATCAAAACATCAGCCAAAGTTTACCAGAAATCCATTTTGAAAGCGGTTATGAAGCCACTTAATCATTCCCTTTTCCAAAACCAGCAGTAGATTTTTTTTTGTATTACACATTGACTCTTTTATTGGTCATGTTTTGCTACATAAAAAAAAAGTCCAACATTAATTTTCTTAAAACTTCATTGGCTCGTGATGAGGCCAGATTTTAACATGACTGGCTAGTGTTGCTTAAGACGTGGTTGAAAAAGATATGAAGATTTAATAAATTATTATTTTTAGACGTCGTCGGCACTCAAATACCGACTACTGAAACATTTACAAATTGCCGGCACACTTAAAATTGGAGAAAAATAACTTTTTTTTTAACTCTTTCACTTTTATAGCTATATTTCAACTGTTTTCTACCTTTAGAAAACATTTCCGATTGAAAATTGATTATTTTAAAATAATTATTGACATAATAACTTGGACTTCCCACTAATTTTTTGTTAAGAAAACAAGCATTTTCGTAAAAACCAGAAGACAGTCAAAAATACTATCAAAAATACTTATCTAAGCTCAAATTGTTCTTAACATATATAAAGCTGAGAATATTTATAAATTTTATTTAGCTTTATTTGAATACATAATTACTTTTATTCTTAGTTATTTCAGTATAAATATAAAAACTGCCGACCTTATGTGCACTCACCCTATATACATACACTAATGGCCATAACACAACTGATGTTACACAGCGACGTTTTGGCTAACATAATGCCTTAGAAACAACTTAGACGGAAAATTTTTCTGTTTTTGTATTAACAATCTATTCACAAAAATATAAATAAAAAGATTTTATTATTAACCTTTCTAATAGATATTTTGTTATCAAAATTATTTCTTTTAATTTATGCTATTTACTTCTTTATTTCTCCACATAATCTCCTTTAATCTCCATACACTTTTCTCCAGCAATATTCAACAACGTCGATACTTTGTTTGTAATAAGAACCATTTAGATCCTTAAAATAGCCTTCAACCGTAGACTTCACCTCTTCATTGTTGTTGAATCTTTTACAACCGAGCCATTTTTTCTAGTTGGTAAACGGAATCGACAGAAAATTATGCGGAAAACAACTGTTTTTGTTTTGTTGTCCACTTATGCATTATATAGTATATCTTACACACAGCTTTCTAATCTTTAAATTTTCAGCCAATATGCGATGTACTGCACTTTTTGAAAAGCCTATCATTTTAGCTAGCCGAAAAACTAATCAAATTTTAAAAATGCTTTTAGCACTGTAAATGTGGCTCGTAACGTGTTTTCCAATAGGAACACCCAAGTTTTGACAGTTGATAGCAGCCGTATTAAAGCTAAATCCGCCGAATTGCCTGAATTGCTGAACTAGAGGAGATGGCCATCAACGACACGTGATTACAATAGCGCTACGTGCCACACAGCTTATAACGCAAACGATATTCCGCACTTGCGATTTGAGTGCATACTTATCTCACTTGATGGTGATGTAAACTGGCCACCGAGATTGTCAAATCGTTACTAAATTTAAAACCCACACTTAGATGCAAAGTTCTAGTTTAGGTAGCTGAATAAGCAGATGGTGGTCATATTATATTTTAATTAATTCTACGAATCCTTAGACCTTAGCATAAATGCTGTCATATTTTTCACTGTTTATGCTTCTATTATCTCAATTCAGCTGTTTCCTTTTTCTCAGACGTTTTAGATTTCGTTAAGTTAGTTATTTTCTTTATTCCATATTTCTTTTAAAATCTCACTGACCACCAAGATCTTGCGATTTGAGCCCGTTAGACACTTTCTTTTGAAATTTTCTTAAGTCTTAGGTCTATGCTAACAATGCCATCGGTCTACTTTAGACTGATTTTAGACATTTTGGATGAACGCGACCCAAGGTAGCTGTAGCGGACATTTGTACAATGTTATATATTCCATAGAGGCCTTTAGAATTAATACCAAATTTCGATATTTCACACTATTTTTGTGAAATTTAATCAGCGTTGCCGTTTCGGACCGAAATTAGTAGTTTTTCTTTGTTTAAAAACAATGTGGTAGTTTGGTTGGTTTGTTCCAATTTTTGTATATTTTCTCTCTCAAAAACAACGTACATAATTTAGAAACAAATTTTACTTTTATTTTAAATAAACAACAACAATTTTCACTAATGCTAACACTACTTTAAAAATGTGAAATAACTCTATGCTCAAAGACTGTTTAACCCGCCATTGCATATGTATGAGCATAAAAAAACCCATTTTGTTCACATATTGGCTCGAGTTATCTACAAGTATATTAAAATATGAGAGGCGATCCATAGTTGTATCAATAACAACTTATATGCTAATTCCAGCCGCAGATATGCGGAATTCTTCGTTTTTTCGACAAACGTTTTGATTTTCGTTACACTCAAATATTGTGTTGTACTTTCATCGCTCAACATAACCTTAGTATTCAGTACTTTTATGCGTAAAGCAGAGATCAGCAATGAATCGCTGTTCATACTCATTTATTAATTAATAGGTATAGTTGAGTACACATCATTTAAATCCAAGTACTCATTCACAATAACGTTTGAGTAAGTATATCAAAAGCCGTACTCATAGCATTCATTCATTCATCAGAAAATCTCATAATCAGTGTTGTCAACTCAGTGACTAGCACTGTTTTTAGTGCTTGTTACATTTTTAGACGCCTGAAATTTTTGATTTAGCGTTTAATGCTTTTTCCTTGCTAATTTCAATGCTTTTTTTCTTTTTAGTGGCACCAAGTCATTACTTCAAATGGTATTAAAAACTTTCACAAAAAAGTAACAACGCAATAAAAAAACTTAGATGAAGATGTATGAAGATTAAATGTTTAGGTTTCTTAGTACGGAAAAGCCAGCTAAGGATTAGCAGAAACATAAAACCTTTACCAAATTTTGGTTTATAATCTTGCAGCATCGGCTTACACAATATATATGCACATATAACATATGGGTGAAAAGTCCCGGGCCTAACAAAGAAAATATTTTTTTTGTTCAAAATTATCTTTATTTATGATATCAATGCAATCACTCCAGCCTTGTTCTAACATTTTAATACCACTTATGTGGAACGATTTGTCTTTTGTCTCAAAAAGACCTCAGCGATAACCTTTACATTTGAGCGAAATTACTGTGAAGTATTTTTTTGAGGTTTGCGAACAGCCAGTGGACGCTGAGAACGAAATCTGGCGAATATGCTGGATGTGGGCGAAATTTGAAATTAAATTCAAGTAGTTTCGCCATTGTGTTGATTGACTTGTGACACATCAACAGCGAGCAAAAGCGGTACCCACTATGAACAGAGCTTTCTCATAGTCAAATGCTCATGCAATATAAAGCCAACAAGTTCTTTTGATATCTTTACAATGTCAGCTAACTCACGTAACTTCACTTTTCGATCATTCAAAATGTTTTGTGGATTTTTTTAATGTTTTCTGGTGTTACAGCCTTATTTTAACATCCACTACGTTCTGCATGATCGGTGTCTCTACGACCACGTTTGAATTCAGCAAACCAACGTTTTCTTTTTGTTTCTGATGGAGCAAAGTCCACATAACACATTTAAAGCCATTGCTTATGTTTGAATTACACTGGTCTACAAAAAACAAAAAATTTTCTCGCCTTTAAATAAAACTATATGAAATATAATGATTTTGATGCGCTGAATTCAAATCCGTTTTCAGTTTCTTTCCATCGGGCTAAAATTTTTTTTATGGAGGTGGCAAATTTTTTGCCCCAAAATAAGGTAGATATGCCAATATACTTCATCATAACTTGAAAGCGTTTGTTCTAAACGTTTAGGAACAAAATTTCCTATAAATCATCTGAACATAATTTTTTTGTATTTTCAACCAACAGTTTCGGAGTTATTAACAACATAGCTGCAAAAAACAAAAAAATGTCGCGCAAAAATAGTTCTAATTTAATTAATTTTAGATGTTCAGCCCTTAAATTAAAGCTTAAAATATTGAGAATAAAATAAGCTTTACGTAATGAAAATCGGTTGGCTATTGCTGATTTTATTCAAAATTAAATGCAGGTACCTAACTTTGACCAAAATTAGCGAAAAATGTTTTCTTCCAAAATAAAAGGAGGAATTTAGAGGAATTTTTTTCTTTTATTTCCAAAATGTTATACAAAAATTTTTAAAATATAATTTCTAGATTTATGCATTTAAATTAAAGCTAGATAGGTGACCTATAAAGGGAGGTACCTAACTTCGACAAAAAATTTGTAATACATTATGAGACAATACAAACATAATGAAAGGAAATGTCTGGTAAGAAACAATACATACGCATATACCATATGTAGGTTTTCCATAAAAAAATTAACTTGAATCCAGTTTTTTTTTCTTCTTCTTTTCATATTTTCAGTTGGAGTTTCTCGATGAGTATGATTCTATGTATGATTCTCTAATTGAATACGTGTGCGTACTCATTGCAATGAGCATTAATGCGTATGAGTATAAGAATTTTTGAATTATGAGTCATATATAATCATGTGTTTAGTATTCATTACCAATCTCTGGTGTTAAGGTTCGTAACTGAATAAACTTTCAATTAATGAAAAAATAAATTTTAAAAATGTTGCTTGAATTTTTAGTAAGATACTAACGGTTTTGGTAGAATTTTGGAAAATTTTTGATAGTAAATCAACTTTATAACTTTAGTTGTTGTAATAATTTTTTTTTAGGAATTTTTGTAAAGCCTGAAATAAAAACAAAATTCTGTAGTTTGAGTGGAAAATAAGAATTATAATAAAAAAATTTTAAGAAATGTTCAAGCTTTCTTCAGGTATAAGAATATAGAACTGCCGTATGTTTGTATTGCATTATAAAATATAATTTTGGATAGATAATAATCTCACATTCACTGCGTAACCATACAATTATTAACAGAATTGATGTTTTCCTTTTTTCTTGATAATTTATGCTACATTTGTACCTTTTTGTGTAATATTTTTTTTAAACCATAATTAGGCATCTACACCACGTAGACCATCCTTGGCTGAATTGATACCAGATTGGCCAACGTTACATCCATTCCGACGTGAAGAGGTTCGAACAGTTTTCTGCATAAGTGTGACTTTCGAAAACTTTCTACTCAAAAAATACTATTAAATGTCTCTCTTCGATGTTTCTCTATTTTTTTATTCTCTTACTATATTTTGTTTCTACTTCTCTACTCTGTCACTTCTACTCTTCTGTCAACGTTTAATTCTAAACAACAAGCTTCTAAATATTTTATATAATTTTCTTCTTTTTTTTATTATTCGTTCTTTTTTTGTTATATCAAATGACTTTAATCAACTTTTTGTCTTTTGTAGTATTTGAGCCATTGTGCCACTTTATAAAAGAGGTTTATTTTTTTTAGGAATATTTTTGATTTTTCAGATTTTTTAGGTGTTTTAGGTATCGCACTGATGGTTTTTAGATTTTTTTTGTTTGTTTGTGACTCGTTTTACGACAGAGTCCAATAAATTGGGCTTTTGTTTAATTACATTATGCAACAAGCTAAAATACCATGGATAACCATTATATTTTTTTGATGCGCTATGGTGGCCTATCTTCAAAAAACATCAGCGTTTCAGATTCTATAGATAATTTTTTTAGTTTTTTTTTTTCTTAACTGTGAGATTTTTGAAGAGGCTACTGCATACATCTTATGATAGCTTTGAAATGACTTATTTGATATTGTTACAAAATTCCAAATTTTACCAGTTTTAAGTTATTCCTTAATATTATTATTATTTAAGTTTTTTTTTTTGAAAAAATTATAATATTTTTGATTTTTTAAAATTTACAAAAAAGAGAAAGCAGCAAATATTTACCAGTTTCACTGTTTATTCATAAAGTTGTATATAATAGAAATAAAATAAAGCATAATTCATGAAAATCGATTGGCAAATACATAAAAAAAATCTAAAAAAAACTTATCCATAGAATCTGAAATGCTGATGATTTTCGAAGTTAGGCGACTATAGCGCTTAATTGCCGTAGAATATTAAAATTGTCTCAATTTATTGTAAGAAAATGCACTTATATATTAGTACGTAATGTCTATTTAAATTGTCGTATAAGAACACAATAAATATTATAGAATTTTTATCATTTTTGTTGCCCCATGATTGCCTGGCGAGCCGTTACACGATTGCCATACCAATAATTATAAATAAAATAATAAACTCTTTTTTCATTTATTTGGATACTGTTAGTTGTATTTTTGTATCAATTTTATTTTGATTTGATCCTTTTTTTAATGTCCATTATTTTGTATAAATTTTGTATTTAGTATGTTTGCTTTCTCATATATGTTTTTTTAATACTGACCCATATTAATGGTTTAGTTTTAGTTACACAATTTTTTGATTTTTTTGTTTGATAAATTGAAGCATGCCTATATTTTGTTTTTGCACTAAGACTGCTTACCACATCAATAGTTAATTGTTAAATATTTTAAAAATAACAATTTATATATTTTTACATACATACATATGTATTATCTATATCAGAAAAAAACGCTACACCATATGCGACACATAGCTAAACCTATTGCTATAACTTTCTACATCAAATAACCCTCATTTTCAAGCTTATGATTTAACAATGTATCGCATATGTGTAAAAAAGATTTTTGTTTGTTATAAAATAAACTATAAAATGAAAGATAAAGAAAGTAAATTCTTTGCCCATTTTTGACAACGCAAAAACCAAACTAAAGTATTTTTATAAATTTTTCTCTGTTATGACATTCAATATAAAAATTATTATATTGGAAATAATTATGACAAACAAACGAACATAACATTAACGTCAACATGGTCCACGTCCACGTCAATGTCAACGTCAACGTCAACGCCAATCACTCATTCAATCGTTGCTACCACTGACTGATTCATTAGAAACAAGAATCGTTCTTAAGTCCACTGATTGATCAATTTGCTAAGGAAGGTAAAGACAAGAAAGTCGTCTTTGAAGCGCGTTTCAGTAAGCCGAATTGTAAACCAAAATGGTTATTCCGCAAGGATGTAAGTATAATAATAATATTCTAACCTTAGAAAAAAACTATTATATACAATGAAGAAAAATAGAAAAGCTATAAATTTGCTTAAAACTTACGCTGGGGTTACACGTTCAAGGTTTGCCTTTCAATTCACAATACAATAATTGTTTTTTTTTGCATTAATTGTTCAATTTATATTCAAAAAAATAGATGATCGCAATTCTAATGAATAATTTGTAGTTGCTTTCTTGAGAAAGGCATCTTAAATATAAAAATTCTTTTCAAATTGCGTGCAGCCAACGCTAACAATTTCGGTGAATTTTGACGAGCAGTATGTGTGAAAAAGTTGAAAAAAAAAACGTATAAAAAATAAAATTGCATTAAACACATGTTTTAAAGCGTTTTAAAAATTCCGATTTTTTATAATATCAATTTTCTTTAACCTCGTTGATGACCCAGAGGATCTTTTGTCCAGCCTAGTGTGATCAACATGTCAGATTAGGTACGGCGAGAGAAAAAATACCCTTCCTGGGAAAATTATGCCTTCCCTTAAACCTTTATCCAGTAAACCGAAATAGCAGGGCATTCGAGTTCATATATCTCAACGTACATTGTACAGAACTACACTGATCTGTCTCAACATTTCCTAACACATGTTAATAGTATCTAAGACTACAATGACCGGTAAATAGACCCCTTTTGTTAGTTTTCGAGTTATACTAAGAGATAAAGAAACAAATCTCTGCACTTGTCTCAGACCATAGGCAATCTCTGTCTATACAGGAGCTGATTCTGTCTCTGAGATATCCCAGAGGGACACCAAAGCATGGTTTAGGTAGTCAGCTCTTTCTTTTCCAAGGTTTCAACATAGCGTGACCCTATTATGTACACCCAGTTCGTTGAGATATATCAAACAGTCCATCGCATCCTTTAATTTTAACTCGCAGGATGACAAAGACCTCACGGCTGCCTGACTTTTTGACATTAAATATATACCAAAACCCCTCGATTTCCTCTCAGACACTTTCCAATACAAAAGAGGACGACATAAATTCATGTCCTTTAACCTTAAATATTAATTATAGAAATATATGGTATGTTAGTTGAGTAAAATTTTTTTATTAAATCTATCTCACCAGATTTAATTCAAATAAAAAGCAGTATTGGAAGAAGAACTTTAAATCGACTCGAATTAAGCAAAAGTTTAATTTGTTAAGGACTTAAATAAATAAATAGTCTTCCAACGTTGTGTTCTTATCCTTTTGAACTTGAAACTCAATTAATAATTTTTCAATAAAGTTCAGTCTTATTATATAAAGTAGCTCTAAATGGTATTTGTTTGAGTTTCTATTTGGGGGTACCTTAGCGAAAGTACTGCCGGACTACCGCAGTTATTTACAGGCACAAGCCTCGGTGATAAAGAGGGCAGTGGACTGGTTTATGTTCTATAATGTATATGATGTTGATATCCGGATCTGTACGGACATTTAGGCTGCGATCATGACGCTCTCTGGTGCCTACTCGACATCGATACTGGTGTCTGAATGCCGGTCATCTCTGAACGAGATAGCGAGACATTCACACCTGAAGATTATCTGGGTAAGGGGTCACTCTCATAACCGAGGGAATTGTGTGACAGACGAACTGGTGAGAATGGGCTCTCTCCTCGGTAACGAGGAGATTGATCACTTGGTTGGGATGCCACTTTCCTCTTGCAGACTTCTGGTTCTGCGGTACATTTTGAGCAGGCCATAGTTGCGGTGGGGCAATGAACCCACATGCTCTGTATCGAGACATATCAGGCCCCTGTACGATCGGGGATACCGCGATATAGGCTACGAATTCTGGTGGCTGTCATTACCGGGCACTGGGTGGCTGGTGCGAATGCTAGGAGATTAGGTCTACCGTTTAATGACTACTGTAGGAGCTGTCAGAATGAGGAGGAGAAGGAGACTGTCGAGCATTTCTTGTGCCTGTGTCCAAATCTTTCGGATATTAGGACTGTTTTCCTTGGTAGTCCGTTTCTACACGCCATATCGGACCTGGCTGATGTGAATATCAGTGGCATGTCTTCTTTTGTGCGTGCGTCTGTTTGGTTCGGTTCGAACCGGGATGCGGACATGTAAGTCCGCTTGGGCGCTACCTACTTTGGGCATCACAGTGGGAACAATATTGGACCCAAGTGAGCTGAAACAGTGTCTGGCTAACCGTCGTAACTAACTAACTATTTTGGGGTCAATTAAATGCTTTGTTCTTACGATCACATTAATACTTCCCATACATAAGTATACACATTGATTATTCAAATTATTGAAATGCTGTTTAAAAATGTTTTTAATATATTTTTCTTCTCTTTACAAAATTTTGTAAACTTTTTTCAAACAAAAAAAAAAGGAATGCTTTCCGGGCAGTAAATATAAGTTTAAAAATGAGAACGATACATATCATTTGATAATTACCGCACCAAAAGTTGAAGATACAGGCAAGTATACAATAGAAATTGGCGGAGTTTCTAGTACGGCGTTCCTTAATGTTGAGGAAGCCGATCCGAGCTATACATTTACGAAGCAACTTAAAAAGAAATTGGAAGGTTTTACAAAACATGAAACAACGCTTGAATGTTCGGTCAGCAGTAGTATGGCTAATGTACACTGGTTTAAGAATGGCAAAAAAATTGAGTCTGATGATCCACGTTATCTTATCTCAAAAGATATCAATGGTAATCTGAAGTTGATCATAAAAGAATCGGTATTGGAAGATACCGGACTTTATACTTGTCAATTAGACAAACAACCAGATAAGACTGAATGCAAACTTAAGGTTGTCGAATATCCCTACAAATTTGTAAAGGTCTTGAAATCGCAGCAGTGCGTTGAGAAGGATACTGTTACCTTGGCTTGTGAAATTGATAATGCTATGGGCGAAGTACAGTGGTGGCACAACAATGAAGAAATTAAGCCAGATAAACGTATACAAATCGTTAAAGATGGTCGCAAACGTAAACTTGTACTTAAAGATTGCAAGGTGACCGATGCTGGCATGTTTAAATGTACCACAAATGCAGACAATACGGAAGCAGAAATCATTATAAACTGTAAGTTCTTCTTTCTTTGATCTTTATTGTACACTGCCCCCACCACACCTCTATTCTTAAAACTCCTGTTCATCTTAATTTACTTTAGATCAAAACCGATTCAACAAAAAACTAAAAGATGCTGACGCTGTGGAACGTGAGAAATTGATACTCGATGTTGAATTACAAGATCAGACAGCACCATGTATTTGGAAATTTAATGATAAACCAATTGTGCCCAATGACCGCATAGAAACCAAGAATTTGGGTGGAGGTAAACACCAACTGATTATCAACAATTTAGAACTAAGCGATGAGGGTGAAATTACTTGTGAATCGGGTCAACTATCATCTACATGTAAGTTAACTGTACGTAAAGGTGAAAGCAAGCCCAATATTGAGTGTCCCGATGAGTTTGCTGGACCTGTCAATGCACCTGTTATTTTGGAAGTGCCATATAAAGGTAAATTATTTTTGAGGTTTTACTTTTTTCGTATTAATAAATGCATTTATTTCACCTCTAAATTACCTTCTTAGTTAACGGTACTAAACAGACGCCAGTTGAGGCAAAACTGTTAAAAAATGGCAAGCCTTTGGCTGTCAAAGACGTTGAGGTTGCTATTACTGACGATAAAACTACGTTCAAAATAAAAAAGCCCACACGAGATATGTCTGGCCCCTATCAAATCAAACTTTCCAATGGGCAAGGTGACGACGTTAAGGATGTTAATGTTATATGCCAGGATGTACCACAGCCACCACGTGACGTTGATGTGACTGATGTTTATCAAACATCGTGTAAGGTAAACTTTAAACCTCCAGAAGATGACGGTGGATCTCCTATTGTTAATTACATTGTCGAAAGACAAGATATTAGTAAGAAACAAGGTTGGGAACCAATTGACGAAGTATTGCCTGGGGAATCATGCTCAAGGACCATTAAAGACTTGGTACCGAAAAAACAATACAGATTCCGTATTCGTGCTGTCAACAAGATCGGTCCTTCAGAACCAGCAACTTTCAAAAACACTGTTCTGGCTAAAGATCCGTGGGATGAACCTGGTAAGCCCAAAGATGTCGATTTGACTGACTGGGACAAAGATCATGCTGATCTCAAATGGGATGCACCGGATAGCGATGGTGGTGATACCGTTACCTCATATATTATTGAGTACAAAGAAAAGTTTTCAAGCGATTGGGTTACTGGCAAAGAAGTTCCAGGCGATGCTCGTTCTGGTACTGTAGAAGGTTTGAAGGAAGGACAACAGTACGAATTCCGAGTCCGTGCTGTCAATAGGGCCGGTCCTGGTGAGCCCAGTGACAAGACAAAGGCAATTATTGCAAAATGCCGTTTCGTTAAGCCATTCCTTGTAAGTGATGGTCTTAAGAATATAACAATAAAAAAAGGGCAAACTATACGTTATGACATTAAATATGACGGTGAGCCTGAGCCGAAAGCCACATGGTTTAAAGGCAACCAGGAGTTACAATTTGATAATCAACGCATCTGCTTATATCAAATTGAACGTAATTCATCGATAACGATTAAGAAAGCAATACGGAAAGATACTAGCAAATACAAATTAGTTTTATCAAATAGTTCTGGTACCATTGAATCTGAAGCTCAAGTCATTGTCTTAGATCGTCCTCTACCTCCCGGTGGTCCATTTGAACCAGAAGAAGTTCGAGCTGATCACATCAAAATGAAATGGAAACCTTCCGAAGATAATGGTGGCTGTGAGATCACGGGTTACGCTTTAGAACGTATGGATGAGGAGACTGGGCGCTGGATACCAGCCGGCGAAGTTGGTCCTGATGAAACCTCATTTAACTTTAAGGGATTAACACCCGGTAAAAAATACAAATTTCGTGTAAAAGCTATTAATAAAGAAGGCGAATCAGAGCCATTAGAGACAAGTGATGCCCTTTTGGCTAAGAATCCTTACGATCCGCCAAGCGCTCCCGGTAAACCTATTATTGATGACTACGATAACAAAAGTGTTACACTTAAATGGAAAATACCGCCATCAGATGGTGGTCGACCAATTCTATACTATGTTATTGAACAAAAAGATAAATTTTCCCCAACTTGGACGGAAGTGGCAAAAACCGAAGATGCATCTCCCGCCTTTAAGGTAGAAGGCTTAAAAGAGAAGATGATTTATCAATTCCGTGTAAAAGCTTTAAACAAGGCTGGTTCATCAGATCCATCAGAACCAACTGACAATCATTTGTGCAAGCATAAGAACTGTAAGTACCCTAACCCTATGTATCATTTGCATAACAAATATATGTTAAACAAAAAATTTGCTTTGCTTTGCGTTCGGTCGCTAAAAATAAATATTCATTTAAAAATTGGTGAATGTTCCAAAACATTGAACGAACGACGGGAATTAATTTAGAAATTTCGCTATTTTTAGTTCAAAAGTTTAATTTTGTAAGAAGGACTAAAGTAGTTTGTCTCGAAATTGAACTACTGAACTTTATACGAGAACAATGGCATTTCAGTTAGATGAACTGAAACTAGCGCTGTGAAATAACTATTAAGCCAAAAACATACTTCATTAGATGATGCAGATACATTTTTTAGATAGTCATTGCTATCATCTCATTAAATGCTAATGCTGTTGCTGTCATGCTACGCTTCACAACTTAACTAGTGGTTTCAAGTAAAGAAAAGAGACAAAAATAATGCGAACAAAATTTATTTAACATTAAATTTAGTGAAACCTCAAATTGATCGATCAACATTCAAGCGTGTCACAATCAAGACTGGTCGGACCCATAAATGGTCTGTGGATGTAATTGGTGAACCAGTTCCTAAACTTAACTGGAGTTGGCGTAATAATATACCTTTGAGTACTGGTGATCGTATTAAGGTTGATAATGTTGATTATCACACCGATTTCATAATAACGAATGTTATACGCAAGGATAGTGGTATGTATACATTGAAGGCCGAAAATCGCAACGGCATTGACACAGAAACGGTTGAGCTTTTGGTTTTGGGTAAACCTAGCTTACCGAAAGGACCTCTTACGGTTAGTGATGTTAACGCTACGAGCTGCAAGTTGCAATGGAGAAAGCCAGAAGATGATGGTGGTGTACCTATTAAGGAATACGTGATAGAAAAAATGGATACTGCCACAGGCAAGTGGGTGCGTGTTGGTCGTTCGCCGGGTGAGAAGGAACCACCTAGTTTTGATGTGACCGGTCTGAATCAGGGTTCCGAATACATGTTCCGTGTGTCAGCTGTCAACGAGGAAGGAGAATCCGAACCACTTACTACTTCGATAGGTGTTGTTGCCAAGGATCCCTATGATGAGCCTAATAAACCCGGATTACCTGAAGTGACGGATTATGATAATCAAAGTGTATCACTTAAATGGACCGCTCCAAGAAAAGATGGAGGTGCACCAATTGAAAAATATATTATTGAGAAGAAGGACAAAAACAAACCAGATTGGGAGAAAGCCATGGAAGTACCTGGTGATCAACTAGCAGCTACCGTTGCTGGTCTCCAAGAATATGGTGAATACCAATTCCGTGTGGTTGCCGTTAACAAAGCTGGTCCTTCACCTCCATCAGATGCTAGTAAAATTCAAATTGTCAAATACAAAAAACGTAAGTTCCTTTTAGCTCTATTATAAAAAAGTGTTTCTAAATATCCAATATTGATATTTATTACACAGTCAAGCCACGTATTGATCGCACAAATCTTAAACCATTGCTTATACGTGCTGGCAAGCCAATTAAATATGATGTTAATGTGCGTGGTGAACCAGCTCCTACTATTACTTGGTATCAAAATGATAAGGAACTTAAACCTGACGAGGTGTCTAGCAATTGTGAAATCAAGAATGTGCCTTATAATACAAAAATCTCAATTATTGATGCTGTACGACAATATACTGGTATCTACAAGATTAGAGCAGTTAACGAACATGGTGAAGATGAAGCGACTGTTGAAGTGAATGTTTTGACACCACCGGGTAAGCCTAAGGGACCATTGGAAGTTAGTAACATTACAAAAGACTGTTGTAAATTGAAGTGGAAAAAACCTGAAGACGATGGTGGCAAACCTATAACTGCCTATCAAGTTGAGAAGTTTGATAAGAAACATGGCCGTTGGGTACCAGTTGGTCGCATGTCTGGCAGTGATACCGAAATCGATGTCAAAGGCCTTCAAGAAGGCCATGAATATCAATTCCGGGTCAAAGCTATCAACGAGGAAGGTGAATCGGAACCTTTAGAGACCGATGGTAGCATCATTGCCAAAAATCCTTATGATGCTGCCAGTAAACCTGGTACACCTGAAATTGTTGATTATAATGAACATATGGTTAAACTTGTTTGGGAGGCACCCAAAGATAATGGAGGGGCACCAATTACTGGTTACATAATTGAAAAGAAGGACAAATACTCACCAGTATGGGATGAAGTACTTACTACCGATGTAAGTATACCAACATATATATATATATATATATATATATATATATATATATATATCAATAATCTTTCGTTAAGCGCTTCCTATCTTTAAATTTGAGCAAAGCGAAGTGTCTATGAGATATATTTGAAATTACATGACTTGTATCGATGCCATTATGTAGAGAATATAACATCATGCAAATGTTCAACGCCCAATTTTCTATAATTCTGGCGCATAAGGTAGGCTGGATTTAACCAATGGGATAGGCTTATCTTTTCGGCAAGTTCACATCAACTCCATGTAAGACGACCATATCTTCATAAGAAGTTGGTAATCACCTATACTGCTCGCTGTTAACGTTGATGGACTGGCCAACATCGGTTTCAAAGAAATAAAAACTCCACAACATAGAGTGATTTTTTTGAGATACAATGACGCTCTTGGATCTTATGTGTTTTGTTATCGTTTCGAATTCGACAATCTAGTTTTTCTACTTACATCTTCACACAGAAATTGACCTCATACATAATGGAAAATGTCGGTGATATCTCGCACACACTTTGCTTTTTTAATTTAAAGACAGAAAACGTCATACCAAAGATCCTTTATACAAAATATTTAAAAAAAATTAGAGTCGTAATTCGAATTCAACAGTTTTAAAATACGACTATTATAAATGTTTATTATAACTGTACATAAACTTTTAATTGATCTGGTTTTAATTAGACTCCAACTACTGAAGCCATTGTAGAAGGTTTAATTGAAGGCAACGTATATCAATTCCGTGTTTGTGCTGTCAATAAGGCTGGTCCAAGTGAACCTAGTGATGTCACAGAACCTCACCTTTCTAAGCCAAGAAATTGTAAGATAATTGAGGCCACTTATCAATATTAACAACTTATTTTATTATTAAATTCGCAAAAAAGCTTTTTTTAAGTGTTATATAATGCATTTAAGGAAAACCGGCTTTAAGTTAAACAAAGCAAAGCTTTTTAATTATTCTTATATGCAGTAATATATTTCAATATTTACTTGATTAATTATTAATTTTTTATTTTATTTATTGTCCTTATAATTTGCAACTGTTTATGTTAATAGTGAAACCTTTAATTAATCGCGAGAAGATGAAACCCATTAAAGTACGTGCTGGACAGACGGTTAAATTTGATGTGGATATTAAGGGTGAACCTGCACCAGAGTTAACTTGGTATTTCAAAGATCAAGATCTAATACCTACGGGCCAATATCGTATTGAAAATGAAGACTATAATACCAAGTTAACCATAGTGGATAGTGAACGCAAGGAAACTGGTATCTATAAACTTAGGGCAGAAAATATCAATGGTGTTGATGAAGCTGAAGTCGAGATAATAATTTTGGATAAACCTTCTAAGCCGGGGGGACCACTTGAAGTTAGCGATGTACATAAGGAAGGCTGCAAATTAAAGTGGAAGAAACCTAAAGATGATGGCGGTGCTCCTTTAGCTGGTTATTTTATTGAAAAATTAGATAGTGCCGTAGGCCGTTGGGTGCCAGCTGGTACTATTGGTCCGGAAAAGACTGAACTAGAAATTAAAGGCTTAGAACCAAACCATCGTTACCAGTTCCGTGTTAAAGCATTGAATGAAGAGGGTGAATCGGAACCTTTGGAAACAGATTCAGCTATTGTGGCTAAAAATCCATTTGATGTTGCTGCACCTCCTGGTTTGCCAGAATTAGAGGACTGGAATGAACATCATGTTAAGCTAAAGTGGGAACCACCCATACGTGATGGTGGTGCCCCCGTTACAAGTTATATTATTGAAGTTATGGACAAGGATTCTGGTGAATTCGTAAAAGCAGCAGAGACTGATGGACCTGTTTGCAAGGGAATCGTTAAGAAATTGGTTGAAGGTCAACAGTACAAGTTCCGCGTTAGAGCTGTCAATAAGGCCGGTCAATCGGAGCCATCTGAACAAACCAACTGGCATATTGCTAAGCCACGTTTCCGTAAGTCAAAATGTATTTAGTGGCAAAAGCTTACTCTAATTTATTTTTTTAATTTAGTTAAACCCCTTATTGATCGCACAAATCTTAAAGCTGTTACTGTGAAGGTAGGCCTTTCTATCAGTTTGGATATTAATATTAATGGTGAACCAGCACCCAAAGTTGAGTGGTTCTTTAAGGATCAGCCTTTGGTATCCAGTGAAGAAGGTGTTAAAATCGATAATGTTGATTACAATACGAAATTTTTTGTTATGCGTGCCCAACGCCCTATGTCTGGCAAATATATCATTAAGGCCACGAATGAAGTAGGCGAAGATGTAACTGAACTTAATGTTACAGTATTGGGTAAACCTGGCAAACCTAAGGGACCGTTGCAAGTTAATGATATTAGTAAGCATGGTTGCAAATTGAAGTGGGAAAAACCCGAAGACGATGGTGGTTGTCCAATTGATTACTATGAAATAGAAAAACTTGATCCACATACAGGGCAATGGTTACCTTGTGGTAAGAGTACTGAACCTGAGGCAAAAGTTATTGGCTTACAGGAAGGTAAACCATACAAATTCCGTGTTCGTGCTGTTAATAAGGAGGGTGAATCTAACGATCTTGAGACTGATAAGCCAATTATTGCCAAAAATCCGTTTGATGAGCCAGACAAACCAGGTAGGCCAGAGCCATCTAACTGGGACAAAGACTTTGTTGATCTGGCATGGGATCCCCCAAAGAGCGATGGCGGTGCTCCCATACAGAAATATATAATACAAATGCGCGATAAGTCAGGAAGAGCTTGGGTAGATGCTGCAACCGTACCCGGTGATCACACCAAGGGTTCTGTAACAAATGTTGATGAAGGTCATGAATATGAATTCCGTATAGTGGCTGTAAACAAAGCTGGTCCCAGTGAACCAAGTGATGTTTCTAAATCAGTAGTGGCTAAGCCACGATTCCTTAAACCACATATAGATCGCAAAAATCTACAAAAGAAGATATTGCGCAGAGGTCAAATGTTACACATAGAAGCTGCTGTAAAGGGTGAACCACCAGCCACTGTTACCTGGACCTATAACGGAGATATATTAAAAACTATAGACCGTATTAAAATTGAGAATGAAGACTACAAGACTACATTTATTATGCCGAAGGTTAAACGTTCAGATAAGGGTATATATATTGTTACAGCCAAAAATGATTCCGGTACTGACACGGTTGAAGTTGAATTAGAAGTTTTGTGCAAACCCAGCACACCCAAGGGCCCTCTGGCAGTATCTGACGTAACCGCCGAAAGTGTTCATTTGAAATGGGATAAGCCTGACGATGATGGAGGAGAGTCTATTGAACACTATGTTGTTGAACGCATGGATACTGAAACGGGTCGCTGGGTACCTGTATTAACTATAAAATATCCAGAAGCTAATGTTTCAGGCTTAACCGAAGGAAAAGAATATTTGTTCCGTGTTAAAGCAGTTAATGCCGAGGGTGAATCCGAACCATTGGTAACTGATGTGCCCACAACTACCAAAAATCCCTATGATCCCGCTGATACACCCGGTAAACCACAAATTTTGGACTGGTCTAGTAATCATGCTGACTTGAAATGGCGTGCTCCCGAAGATGATGGTGGTGCTCCTATTAACGGCTACATTGTAGAAAAGAAAGACAACAACACTGGCAAATGGCAAAAAGTCTTGGAAACTAATACACCTGAGCCAAAAGCAAGAGTTTCTGATCTAATTGAAGGTACTAAGTATCAGTTTCGCGTAAAGGCTGTCAACAAGGCAGGCCCAAGCAAGCCATCTGAACCTTCAGATCAAATGGTAGCGAAAGATAGGTTTGCTCCACCTAAAGTTGATCGCACAAATATTAAGGACATAACAATTAAAGCTGGTAATCATGTCCGTTATGATATCAAAGTGTCAGGCGAACCTCCAGCTACAAAGAGCTGGTTTCATAACAAAGCGCGTATTGAAGGAGATGAAGTTACTATAGACTTAGAACCTTATCGTACTAAATTAGCTATATCAATTGCCAAACGTTTACATACTGGAAAATACACTATAAAGGCTGAAAACGATTCTGGCTATGACGAAGCATCCTTTGAAATAACTGTTTTGGATAAACCCGGTCAACCACAAGGACCTCTACGTATATCGGACATATATAAAGAAGGTTGCAAACTTAAGTGGAATCCACCTTTAGATGATGGTGGGCTACCAATTGAACATTATTTTATAGAAAAAATGGATGTGGAAACTGGTCGCTGGGTTCCCTCGGGTCGTTTTAAAGAACCTTTCGCTGAACTTAATAACTTGGAACCTGGCCAAGAATACAAATTCCGTGTATTAGCAGTAAACACTGAAGGCGAATCTGAACCATTAGAAGGAGATAAATCGATTATTGCCAAAAACCCCTTCGATGAACCTGGAAAACCTGGAACTCCGGAAGCTGTCGACTGGGATAAGGACCATGTGGATTTAGCTTGGAAACCACCACTAAATGATGGCGGTTCACCAATAACTGCTTACGCAGTTGAGAAACGTGAAATAGGCACCGATAAATGGATTAAGGCAGCAGAGGTAGCTTCTCCTTTGCTCGGAGAAGAGTGCAAAGCCACAGTACCTAACTTGGATGAAAACTGTGAATATGAATTTCGTGTTAAGGCAATTAATGCTGCTGGACCGGGAGAACCCTCCGATGCCAGTAAATCTGCAATAACTAAGCCCCGTAAATGTAAGTATACTTGAGATACATGTTTTCTAATTGAAATTTTATATTCTTTTATAATACATGTAAGTAAACTTGGGATACATGTTTTGTAATTTAAAATTTATATTCTTTTATAATACAGTGGCTCCTAAAATTGACCGTCGTAATATTCGTACCTATAATGTAAAGGCTGGCGAACCAATTTGCATAGATGTTAAAGTAGCTGGCGAACCAGCTCCAGATGTAGTGTGGTCGCAGAGTGGTAAATCTATACAACAATCTTCAGTACGTCACGTTGACAATATCAATTATAATACCAAATATATCAACAGCAGCCCAGAACGTAAGGACACAGGTCTATACAAGATTGTGGCGACAAACAAATATGGCCAAGATCAAGTGGAATTCCAAATCAATATAATAAGTGTGTTAACTCATATGAATATAAAGTTACCCGATATGATATTAAAACATAATTTCTTCTTTATTTTCTTATAGCTAAACCATCCAAACCAGAAGGACCGTTGGAAGTTTCTGATGTTCGTAAAGAGGGCTGCAAACTTAAATGGAAAAAACCAAAGGATGACGGTGGAGAACCAATTGAAGGATATATCATTGAAAAATTTGATCCAGATACTGGAATATGGCTGCCTTGTGGAAAGGGTGATGTACCTGAATTTGAAATTGATGGCTTAACACCCGGTCATGAATATAAATTCCGTGTTAAGGCTGTTAACAAGGAAGGTGAATCTGAACCATTGGAAACATTTGGCTCAATCATAGCAAAGGATCCCTTCACTACACCTTCCAAGCCAGGCGTACCGGAGCTCACTGACTGGACAACAAATAAAGTTGAATTATCTTGGTCTGAACCGGCTAGTGATGGTGGTTCTCCAATTACCGGCTACATAATTGAAAAGAAGGACAAATATAGTCCAATGTGGGAAAAAGCTGTGCAAACTGATTCTCCCCCTCCTTTCGCTACAGTTAACGGGTTAATTGAAGGCAACGAGTATCAATTCCGTGTTATAGCTGTAAATAAGGCTGGCCAATCTGAACCTTCAGATGCTAGCAAAACCTTTGTTGCCAAACCTCGTTACCTTGCTCCCAAAATTGATCGTCGCAATTTACGAGATATAGCAATTTCTGCTGGCTCTACTTTGAAGTTAGATGCTAATATTGCAGGGGAGCCAGCTCCTAAAGTTGAATGGCGGTTCTCAAATTGTCCTTTGCAAACTGGAAAGAATGTTACAATCGATTCACCTGACTATTATACTAAGCTGATTATACGTCCAGCTCAACGTGGTGAATCCGGCGAATATACTGTTACAGCTACCAATAGTTCAGGCAAAGACTCTGTACAAATAAATGTTATGGTTACAGATAAATCTACACCACCGAAGGGACCTCTAAAAATATCTGATGTCCACAAGGAAGGTTGCCATCTAAAATGGAAGCGACCCGAAGATGATGGTGGAACTCCAATTGAATACTTTCAAATTGACAAATTAGATCCAGAAACTTATTGCTGGATACCCTGCGCAAGATCTACCGAACCCCAAGCCGATGTTACTGGTCTAACTCCTGGAGGTGAATATAAATTCCGTGTATCGGCCGTTAACGCTGAAGGCGTTTCTGAACCTTTAGTTGGTGATGAGTCTATTATTGCTAAGAATCCCTTTGATGAGCCTGGTAAACCTGAAAACCTTAGACCCACAGATTGGGATAAGGATCATATTGACTTGGCGTGGACTCCCCCACTTAATGATGGAGGGTCTCCTATTACAGGTTATATTGTAGAGAAAAAAGACAAGTATGGTAAGTGGGAAAAGGCTGTTGAGGTACCAGCTAATCAAACTAAGGCTACTGTGCCAGACTTGTTTGAAGGTCAAGCATATGAGTTCCGCGTTTTAGCTGTAAACGCTGCTGGATCCGGTGAACCGTCCGACGCAACTCAGCCAATTGTAGCCAAACCACGTCATAAAGCTCCTCTTATCGATCGTACCAACCTCGTTGAAATACGTGTTAAAGCAGGTCAAAGCTTTACATTCGACTGCAAAGTTTCGGGAGAACCAGCACCAAAAACTAAATGGTTGCTCAAAAAACGTGAAGTGTATACTAAAGATAACGTTAAGGTTACTCATATTGACTACAATACAAAGATAAAGGTCACTAACGCATCTCGTGCAGACTCTGGTACTTATACCGTACATGCTGAGAATATGAGTGGCGAAGATAGTGTAGATGTTAAGGTTACAGTCATAGATAAACCTTCTCCTCCAAACGGACCTCTGAAAGTTGATAATGTACATGCTGAAGGCTGTTTACTTCATTGGAATCCACCTGATGATGACGGTGGTCAGCCTATTGAAAGTTATGTTATTGAAAAGTTAGATGAAATCACGGGTCGTTGGGCACCAACAGGGGAAACTGAGGGTCCAACTACCAGCTTTAATGTTAAAGGTCTTACGCCAGGCCACAAGTACAAATTCCGTGTACGTTCGAAAAACCGTCAAGGCACATCGGAACCTTTAACCACTCCACATGCCACTGAAGCGAAGAATCCTTATGGTGAGCCAACAAAACCTGGAACGCCAGATATTAAAGATTTCGACAAAGACTTTGTGGACTTGGAATGGACTCGACCTGAGAGTGACGGAGGCTCTCCCATTACTGGATACATTATAGAGAAGCGTGATAAGTATTCACCCAACTGGGAGCCATGTGCTGAAGTCGAAGGTGACATCACCAGTGGGCATGTGCCTGATTTGATTGAAGGCGTAAAATATGAATTCCGCGTTAAAGCTGTTAACAAAGCTGGACCGGGCGAACCAAGTGGAGCATCGTTATCGAATGTTGCGCGTTGTAAGAACTTGCCTCCTAAAATTGATCGCAACTTTTTGTTGGATCTTAAGGTTCGAGCTGGCAGTACCTTTGAATATGATGTACCAGTCAGTGGGGAACCAGCACCTAGTAAAGAATGGTCACATGAGGGAGATATTGTTCTAAATACAGATCGTATCAAAATAGTAAACGATTTTTATCGCACGAAGCTGCGCGTGGTTGACGCAAAGCGTGCCGATACTGGAGCGTACACTTTGCTAACTAGAAATATAAATGGAATGGATAAGGCAACTGTTAAGGTGACAGTTTTAGATGTACCTTCAGCACCTGAAGGTCCGCTTCGTCCCGATGAAATCACTAAAAACTCAATTACACTTCGCTGGAGATCACCCAAAGATGATGGTGGCTCCGAAATCACCCATTATGTGGTAGAAAAAATGGATAATGATGCATTAAGATGGGTACCTGTAGGTGAATGTGCTGATTGTGAAATTCGCGCTGATAATTTAATAGAGGGTCACGATTATAGCTTCCGTGTAAGAGCTGTAAACAAACAGGGACAATCTCAACCGCTTAATACTACACAACCACTGACAGCTAAAGATCCCTTTTCACGTCCGGATAAACCAGGTCAACCACAAGTTGTTGATTGGGGCAAGAACTTTGTCGACTTGGAATGGCCCGCACCCAAACGCGATGGTGGCTCGCCAATAACTAGTTACATAATAGAGAAGCGTCCCAAATTTGGTCAGTGGGAAAAGGCTCTGGAAGAACTACCAGCTGGTGAAACAAAAGCTCATATTCCAGATTTGACCGAGGGTAAGGAATATGAGTTCCGTGTGGTTGCCGTCAATCGTGGTGGTCACAGTGATCCATCTGATCCTACTGTGCCTGTTATTTGTAAACCACGTTTCTTGGCGCCATATTTTGACAAATCTGTATTAGAAGATAAAACTGTACATGCTGGAAAGAGCTTGGGTTGGACTCTTCCTATTGAAGCATCGCCAAGACCTACAATTAAATGGTTGTTAAATGGAAAAGAAATTGAAGCATCGCCGAGAGTTGATATCAGTCTATTCCAAAATGAGCTAACATTCGAAATTTCCAACGCGTTACGCTCCGATGAAGGCAGATTCACACTAATTTTGAAGAACGAATATGGCTCATTTGATGCTTCTGCTCATGCTACCGTCCTAGATCGTCCTAGTCCTCCAATAGGGCCTTTGGATATTACCAAAATCACACGTGATGGCTGCCATCTTACTTGGCATGTGCCAAGAGATGACGGTGGTTCGCCAATATTGCATTATATTATAGAGAAAATGGACCTATCTCGTGGCACTTGGTCAGATGCTGGCATGAGTACACAGCCAGTTCACAATGTTACACGCCTTGTACATCGTAAAGAATATTTGTTCCGTGTTAAGGCTGTCAACGCAATAGGTGAATCTGAACCTTTGGAGGCTGCAAAGAGCATTATTGCTAAGAATGAATTTGATGAACCAGACGCACCTGGCAAGCCAGTAGTCACAGACTGGGATAGAGACCATGTTGATTTACAATGGGGTGAACCGAAATCTGATGGTGGTTCTCCAATCACTGAATATATCATTCAAAAGAAGGAGAAGGGCAGTCCATACTGGGTAAATGTAGTACACGTATCACCAAAGAAAACAGCAGCCACTGTACCTGATCTTGCCGAGGGTCAAGAATATGAGTTCCGTGTTATTGCTGTCAATCAAGCAGGCCAATCAGAACCATCCGAACCTTCTGACATGATTCAAGCTAAGCCTCGTTATTTAGCTCCCAAGATTATTACTCCGTTGCATGACTTACGTATTAAGGCAGGCTTAATTTTTCACATTGATATCAACTTTATTGGAGAACCAGCTCCAGAAGCTATTTGGACACTCAACAACAAGCCCTTAACTAATACCGAACGTTCGACTATCACCTCTATCGGATATCATACAGTAGTTCATACCGTCAACTGTCAACGTAGTGATTCTGGACGTTATCATTTACTATTAAGAAACGATTCCGGAATCGATGAAGGTAGCTTTGAATTAGTTGTTCTCGATCGCCCTGGCCCTCCTGTAGGTTCTCTTGAATATGAGGAAATAACAGCTAATTCTGTTACAATTTCTTGGAAGCCACCGAAAGATAATGGAGGGTCAGAAATTTCTGCATACGTTATTGAGAAACGTGATTTAACTCATGGTGGTGGTTGGGTCCCCGCTGTTACTTATGTAAATGCTAAATATAATCATGCTGTTGTACCGCGTCTCTTGGAAGGTACTCAATATGAATTCAGAGTCATGGCTGAAAACCTTCAAGGAAGATCTGATCCATTGATATCCGACGAACCAGTAATTGCCAAAAATCAGTACACAGTACCTGGAGCACCTAGTAAACCCGAACTTACAGAAAGTGATAAAGATCACATTGCTATAAAATGGATTGCTCCAATTAGTAATGGTGGATCCTCAGTTATTGGATATGATGTAGAGCGACGAGACGCTGCTACTGGTCGTTGGCTTAAAATCAATGCTGAACCTGTGCCTAACACAGCTTATACTGATGACCGAGTGTTTGCTGACCATCAATATCAATACCGCGTTTCTGCGGTCAATGCCGCCGGTAATGGGAAGAATTCAAAACCATCCAACGTGCTAACAGCTAAGTCGATGCGCGAAAAACCACGATTACACTTGGAAGGCTTAATTGGACGTAAAATTAAGGTTAGGGCTGGAGAACCCGTTAACGTTAATATACCAATTTATGGTGCTCCCACACCCACAATAGAATGGAAACGCGGAGAAATTAGGGTTCCTAAAAATAATCGCTATTCATTCAATACAAACTCTGAACGCACAATTTTCCGTATTGATGATACTGCAAGAGGTGATGCTGGAGTTTTTAACGTAACGGCTTCAAATGAGTTTGGTAAAGATAGCGCAGATATTGAAATCATAATTGTCGATAAGCCAACGCCACCCGAAGGACCACTGACCTATACAGAAACTGCACCTGAACATATTTCATTGTCGTGGAATCCACCTAAGGATAATGGTGGTAGTGACATCACTGGTTACATAATAGAATTCAGTGAGTTTGGTGTCGACAGCTGGAAGCCTGTGTCCGGTTATTGTCCTAAAACAAATTACATAGTTAAAAGTCTAACAGAAGGCAAAAAATACGTGTTCCGTGTTAGAGCGGAAAATATCTATGGTGCATCCGAACCTTTGGTGGGTAAACCAGTAATAGCGAAATCTCCATACGATCCTCCAGATGCACCAAGCCAGCCACAAGTAGTTGCCTATTCCCCCACTTCGGCCAGCTTGGAGTGGCATCCACCAGAATATTGTGGTGGAAAACCTATAACTGGTTACATTCTGGAACGCCGTGAACGTGGAGGCGAATGGATTAAATGCAATAACTATCCAACACCAAATACTAGCTACACAGTTCTAGACTTACATGAAGGCGGACGTTACGAATTTCGTGTTATGGCCATAAATGAAGCCGGTCCTGGTAAGCCATCTAAACCATCCGAACCTATTACAGCAGAGCTTCAAAGATATAGACCAGATGCACCAGAACCACCAAAGGCTGATCGTATTACCAAGGATAGTGTAACTTTGTCATGGCGCCCACCTAGAAATGACGGTAAATCGAAGATTAAAGGATATTTCTTGGAAATGAGACCAGAGAATTCCAAAAACTGGGAACCCGTCAATGAATTGCCAATCAATAATACTGTGCATACAATACCAAATCTCAAGGAAGGTGAAAAATATACATTCCGTGTTGTTGCTGTTAATGAAGTTGGTCGATCTGAGCCATCTAAACCATCTCAGCCAATTGTTATAGTAGAACAGGCTAATAAGCCTTGTATGGAATTGGGTGGTGTACGTGATATCGTATGCAAAGCTGGTGAAGACTTCAGTATTCATGTGCCTTATATAGGTTTCCCTATGCCAACAGCACATTGGTATGCAAACGACGTAGTACTGGAAGACGATGGTCAACGTATGTTTCAGCGATTAACTGATGACTCTGCCTCGTTCATTGTGAAAAATTCAAAACGATCCGACTCAGGTCAATATAGGCTACAATTAAAAAATTCAAGTGGTTTTGATACAGCAACAATTAATGTTAAGGTTTTGGATCGTCCTAAACCACCCACTAATATATGTGCCGATGAGTTTGCCGGTGATGCTCTTACCTTGTATTGGACTCCACCAAAAGATGATGGTGGTTCCCAAATAACTAATTATGTAATAGAAAAAAAAGAAGCTCACTCTTCTACATGGTCCAAGGTCAGTAGCTATTGCACTGTTCCATTCGTCCGCGTACGAAATCTCGCCATTGGTAAAGAATATGATTTCCGTGTTATAGCTGAAAACAAATACGGCCAATCAGATCCAGCAACTACTGGTGAACATATTCACGCAAGGCATCCATTCGATGTTCCGAATGCTCCAGGTGTGCCACGAGGTACTGACTCTACTGAAGATAGTATAACCATTTCTTGGGCCAAGCCTAGACACGATGGAGGATCACCTATTACCGGTTACATAGTGGAAAAACGTTTAATTAGTGAAGAAAAATGGACCAAAGCTATACAGTCGTTGTGTCCTAGCCTAACTTGTAAGATTCCAAATCTTATAGAAAACGCTGAATACGAATTTAGAGTAGCTGCCGTTAATGCCGCGGGACAGTCACCTTATAGTGCTTCTAGTGATCCTATATACTGCAGACGGCCACCACATGCTCCTAAGATTACCTCTGATCTATCCATACGTGATATGACAGTGATTTCTGGCGAAGAATTCCATATTACCGTGCCATATCATGCTAATCCCAGACCTACACCTGCTTGGATTATAAATAACCAGGAAGTTTTGCAAGATGATCGTATTGAATTCGAAACTACAGATTTTAGTTCAGTTTATTACAATAAATGCGCTAAACGTTCGGATACCGGTTCCTACACAATTACTCTTACTAATAATAAAGGCTCTGACTCAGCGTCCTGCTATGTTACAGTAGTAGATAGACCAAGCGCACCCCAAGGACCATTACTGGCTTCTGATATTACTCCAGATACCTGTACTTTGTCTTGGAAAACTCCATTAGATGATGGGGGCTCACCAATTACAAATTATGTTGTAGAAAAGTTGGATAACAGTGGTGCATGGGTTAAAGTTAGTAGTTTTGTCCGAAATATTCACTACGATGTGATGGGATTAGAACCCAACCATAAATATCAATTCCGAGTTCGTGCCGAAAATCAGTATGGCCTCTCAAATCCCTTATTAATGGACGAAGAATTAACTGCTAAATATCAATTTACTGTACCAGATCCACCAGGTCAACCTAAAGTTATTGATTGGGATTCTGGCAATGTTACTTTAATATTTACTCGTCCGAGCAGTGATGGCCGTTCACGTATACAAGGCTATCAAATTGAATATCGTGATGTTGTCAATGACTCGGCATGGAACACATACGAATTCCTTATTAAAGATACTAAATATCAATTGTATAACCTAACCAATGGATGTGAATACGAATTTAGAATAAAGGCAAAGAATGCTGCAGGCTTTAGCAAACCTTCAGCACCATCTACACGCTTTAAGCTAAAGGGTAAATTTACAGTACCCTCTCCACCTGGTACACCGCAGGTAGTAAAGGTGGGTAAAAATTATGTAGACCTGAAATGGGAGAAACCTCACAGTGATGGCGGTTCTCGCATTACCGGCTATATTGTAGAACGCAGAGATATTGGTGGCGCAATTTGGGTTAAGTGCAATGATTACAATGTAATGGACACAGAATACACTGTCATTAATCTTATTGAAATGGGCGATTATGAGTTCCGCATTTTTGCTGTTAATGCAGCAGGTCGTTCAGAGCCTAGCTCTTGCACAATGCCCATTAAAGTTTGCGAAGTATTGGGTGGCGAGAAACCTGAATGGTTGGTGCGCCTACAAGATCGTGTTGCTCCTTATGGCAAAGATTTTACCCTTCAATGTCACGCTTCTGGAAAACCTGAACCAACTGCCAGATGGCTGCGTAATGGTAAAGAACTACAGATGGGAACTGGCCGCTTCACTTGCGAGAGTAAGGATGGAATTTTCCGTTTACACATCTCCAATATACAAGCTGGTGATGAGGGTGACTATACGTGTGAAGCTATTAATTCACTAGGATTCGTTCATACATCAGGTTATTTGAAGATAGGTTCACCTCCAGTTATTAATAGATGTCCCACCGAGTTGTATTGGCCAGAGGGTGATAATACCAAAGTGAAGATATTCTATGGTGGTGATCAACCTATGAATGTTAAAATCACTCGTAACAACGAGCCAATTACAGATGGTGAACCGCACTTTAAGTTTACAGTGTTCGATGATTATGTTCCTATATATATTCGCGATATAGTAAAATCAGATGCAGGCATATATCAGGTAGAATTCAGCAATGAATCAGGTACAGCCACAGCTAAATTCAATGCTTGTATAACCGGACTGCCTTCAGCACCCGTGGGACCTTTAGGTGTATCACACATTAATAAACATTCTTGCACGTTAGCATGGCGACCACCAATGTATGATGGTAGCCTGCGTGTCACACACTATGTTGTTGAGCGTAAAGATGTAACTTCACCTCATTGGATTACAGTATCTAGTTTCTGCAAAGAGACATTATTTAATGTTCAAGGTCTTATCGAAAACCAGGAGTATATATTCCGTGTTATGGCGGTTAATGAAAATGGCATGGGTCCAGCGTTGGAAGGTGTTAATCCAGTTAAAGCTAAGGCCCCTATTGATCCGCCATCACCACCCGGCTTACCTAAAGTTCATGAAATCGGTGAAGATTTTGTTCATTTGGAATGGGAAAAACCTGAATCGGATGGCGGTGCTCACATTCAAGGCTACTGGATAGACAAGCGCGAGGCTGGAAGCTCAACATGGCAACGAGTTAACGTTACCATTTGTGCAGCAACTCAAATAAATTGTCCTAATTTAATCGAGGGACGTCAATACGAATTCCGCGTGTTTGCCCAAAATGAAGCTGGTCTGTCAAGGCAGTCGATGGCCTCCACTCCTATTAAAATGATTGATCCAAAGGCTGCTACTGCGCCTTTGATTGTGAAACCGCTACGCGACGCCCAATGCATACAAAACCACAATGCACAATTTAGCTGCACCATAACTGGTATACCTAAACCAGTGATTACATGGTATAAGGGAGCAAGAGAAATTACAAACGGTGCTCGTTATCATATGTATGCTGAGGGTGATAATTACTACCTTAATATAATCGATGTATTTGGAGAAGATGCCGATGAATACGTATGTCGGGCGGTGAATAAAGCTGGCGCGAAATCTACACGTGCAGCTTTAGTCATAGCAAGTAAGTCCTCTACTTATATCTATCTATCTATATATATATATATATATATATATATATATATATATATATATATATATATATATATATATATATATATATATATATATATATATATATTATTTCTTAACAACGCAATTAAATAAATTTTATTTCTAAGCTGAACCTAAACTAAATGTACCACCACGTTTTCGCGATACTGCCTACTTTGACAAAGGTGAAAATGTTGTTGTTAAAATTCCATTCACTGGTTTCCCCAAACCACGTATTCATTGGGTACGCGATGGTGAACATATTGAATCAGGTGGTCATTTCCATGTCGAAACTAAAGAACGTCATGCTGTTCTTACAATTCGCGATGGTTCCCGCATGGACTCCGGCCATTACAGAATAACAGCTGAAAATGAATTGGGGTCTGATACTGCTATCATAAAGATACAAATTAGTGATCGTCCCGAACCTCCACGTTTCCCTATGGTAGAAAGCATCGGTGTTGATTCGTTATCGCTTAGTTGGAAGGCTCCTGTCTGGGATGGTGGTAGTGATATAACGAACTACTTGGTAGAAAAACGTGAACATCAGTTAACATCGTGGTTACGTGTTGGTAATACCCGTTTCACTACCATGGCTGTTACTGGTCTGATACCTGGAAAAGAATATGAATTCCGCATATATGCCGACAATGTTTATGGCCGTTCAGACCCATCAGATGTTAGTTCTTTGATTAAAACTAAAGACAATATTAAAAAGAAACCGAAGGAACGTAAATGGGAGTTTGATGAAACTGGCAAGAGAGTGCGTGGTAAGACTGATGGTTCTATTAAGGACTACGATTCATATGTCTTCGATATATACTCCAAATATGTGCCTCAACCGGTGGAGATATCTTACGACAGTGTATATGATAAATATGATATTCTAGAAGAAATTGGTACTGGAGCATTTGGGGTTGTACATAGATGTCGAGAACGCAGTACTGGAAATATCTTTGCTGCCAAATTTATTCCTGTCTCGCATGCGGTTGAAAAGGATTTGATAAGACGGGAAATTGATATAATGAATCAGCTGCATCATCAGAAATTGATTAATTTGCATGATGCTTTTGAGGACGACGATGAAATGGTTTTGATTTTAGAATTGTAAGTACATTCTTTTACTTTAAATTTAAACCACTTGTTTTATGAATTAAAATTTTAGTTTGTCTGGTGGAGAACTTTTCGAACGCATTACAACGAAAGGTTATCGCATGACTGAAGCCGAAGTTATTAACTATATGCGCCAAATTTGCGAAGGCATAAGACACATGCACGAAAAGAACATTATCCACTTAGATATAAAACCTGAAAATATTATGTGTCAAACTCGTACCAGCACAAATGTTAAACTTATTGACTTTGGACTGGCAACACGTCTCGATCCTAATGAGGTTGTAAAGATTACGACAGGTACTGCAGAGTTTGCCGCACCTGAAATTGTTAATCGCGAACCAGTTGGTTTCTATACTGATATGTGGGCTACTGGTGTTTTATCTTATGTACTACTTAGTGGTCTGTCACCATTTGCCGGCGACAATGACATTCAGACACTGAAGAATGTTAAAGCCTGCGATTGGGACTTTGACGAACAAGCGTTCCGTCACATTTCCGAAGAGGGTAAAGACTTTATACGCAAACTTTTGGTGGCCAATAAAGAAAAACGTATGACTGCCCATGAATGTCTGTTACATCCTTGGCTAACTGGCGATCACAGTAATCTGAGTCAACAAATTGAACGCGAACGTTATATAGCATTCCGCGACAAACTTCGTAAGAAGTGTGAAGATTTCGAAAAATATTTACTCCCCATTGGTCGTCTCGCGGAGTATTCATCGTTGCGTAAACTTCTCATGGAGAAATACAAGATACACGATACTTCATTTGATCGCAGACAAGCTGCTCCTCGCTTTGTTATCCGTCCTTCATCGCAATTCTGCTACGAAGGCCAAAGTGTAAAATTCTATTGCCGCTGTATAGCTATTGCAACGCCAACACTAACCTGGACACACAACAATATTGAACTACGTCAGAGTGTTAAGTTTATGAAACGCTATGTTGGCGATGACTACTATTTCATTATTAATCGTGTAAAACTTGACGATCGCGGTGAATATATAATACGTGCTGAAAACCATTATGGCTCTCGCGAAGAAATCGTTTTCTTAAATGTCCAACCACTGCCTAAAGAACAGCCAAGATATATTCATGAGTCAACACCAGTGCGCCGTCGTGAACCCCTGCCTTATACATTTTGGCAAGAAGAATCCGAATCAGCACCTGGTTTTACATTCCTGTTACGTCCACGTGTCATGCAAGCACGCGATACTTGCAAGCTGCTGTGCTGCCTCAGTGGCAAACCTGTACCAACTGTTAAATGGTATAAAGACGGTCGTGAACTAAGCAAATATGAATATGCTATGACCCATTCAGATGGTGTCGTGACTATGGAAATCATTGACTGTAAGCCATCCGATTCCGGTAAATACACATGCAAAGCAACTAACTGTCACGGAACTGATGAAACCGAATGTGTTGTAATTGTTGAAGGTATGTATGTAGTTAATTGTAATTAATAGTTAATCATTTTAAATAGAAATATACGAGTACTTATGAAATTAAGAAATATATTTTTCGGTGTGCGCAAGAAGTTATCGTATAGAACACGCCTGTTTAGCTTAAAACAATGTATATAATATAAATACGAGCAGTGTTTTTAAGGGTAGGATGTGTACATAACACGCGTAATTAATTCTCTCCTGATCTAATTCGAAGGCTGTTTAATGGTCAAATGAGAAAATTTACATCACTCCAACCCCGATAATTCTATTTCTCTATTCAGGTAATTACGAATCACGGATGTTGGTTTCATTTATGAAAAGTTTCCTGATAAGAAATAAAGTGGGGAATAAAACGGAGTCTCGTGGTACCCAGGAACTATTCTCGTATAAATAAAAGTCTAAAAAAGTATCTACAGACACCAAGTGCTACGCTAGTTTTGGAAAAAGTTCATCGTTTTCCCTCTATAAACAATAAATACATATAAAAAGAAGTGTGGCACGTAGCGTCGTTTTATTAACACCACATGTCGTACCAACTAATTCAGACCAAAAGAAGTTGGTAATCATCAATCTATAGCGCTCACCGTTGATGGCCTGGCTAACGTCGTTCTTAAAGAAATGTGTACCAATGACGCCGTCAGCCTAAAATCTACACTAATAAGTGAATTTTTGGAATGCACTGGACGCTTTAGGATCTCATATCGATTGGTATTGTCCCTAATTCGACAATTTGTTGACATTCCCATTCAGTCAGAAATTTGGAGATGACTATTCTGAAGATGAGTCTTGATGAAAATTAGAATCAGTTTCTAACTACTACAGTGTAAAAATTTTATCATTTGCACATGTTGTTAAAAGTTACATATGTATGTCCATCCATGTTAATTTCACAAAACAAACGGAATATTTGGCAACCAACTCTACACATCTAGCTTCAGTAAAATGATCGCTTCTAAATGTCAAAGTTCGAAACTCCTTATTGAAGGACATGTTATATTGTTTTCACTGTTGTCTGTTTCCTTTGCAAAAAGCACATAAGTCAGAGTACACAGTTTTGGGAGAAAGTTATTTTCTCAGGTAAAAGTAAATTTTGTATTTACATATCGGAAGGACGTATTTTGTCTTAAACGCGGAATGGCGGTGCTTTACTAGAGAGGTATATACAGGCAACTGTTAATTATATAGTATATGTATGTATGTATGTATATATATATATATATATATATATATATATATATATATATATATTTTTTTTTTTAAATGCTATAAAAAGAACTACTGAATATTTTCTCAAATTTCTTTTTTTATTTGAATGTACAATCCTTACGGTTAATAATGGAAAATAACTTCATTCAAATGACTGCCTCGGCTGGCCATGCAATAGCCTACACGATCGGTCCAATTTTTAAGCACATTATCGATTGTGTGTATTTCACCAATGGCTTCACAAATATTGTCCTTTAAAGCGTCAATTGTCTCTGGCTTGTTGGCGTAACACTTATCTTTGACGGCACCCCACAAATAATAGTCCAACGGTGTCAAATCGCAGCTCCAATGTGGCCAAACGGCATCAGTTCTGCGGCTGATAATTCGATCTTCAAAAACAGGGCGCAAAACATCGAGTGTAGCTTCGGCTGTGGCATGTAGCGCCGTCCTGTTGAAACCAAATGTTGCTAATATCCTCTTCTTCAATTATTGTGAACAAAAATTCGTTCAACATGGCCCGATAACGATCGCCATTGACTGTAACGGCCACTCCTTGCTCATTTTCGAAGAAAAATGTCCCAATTATGCCTCTGGACCAAAATCCGCACCAAACAGTGACTCATCTTGGGTGTATCGGCTTTTCAATGAACGCGTGTGGGTTTTCTGTGCCCCAAATGCGACAATTTTGCTTGTTTACATACCCGCCAAGATCAAAATGAGTTTCATCTGAAAAGATGATTTTTTTGGCAAAATTTTCAAAATAATGTCGCAATATTTCTCAGCGTTGTTCAAGCGTATACACAACCATATTCGTTTAGCGGAAGGGTAAAACTTATTATCTGTCAAATAAGACATGAGCTAAGTGTTAACATTCACGAAATAAGCACTAGTAAAAAAAAACGTTAGATGGCGGACCCATTATTTATATATATATATATATATATATATATATATATATATATATATATATATATATATATATATATATATATATTTTTATATATATTTATATAAACGATAAAAGCTTCACGCCCACTTATCCAATTCCACTCATTTTTTTACTGATGATTTGTATTGTCTACAAAGTCGCTTAGACCAAATTCCGAATCTTACACATTTACCGTTCTCAAAATATATAAAAATGAATATTTAGTTTGTATAGGACGTACCATGCCCACTTATTCATTTTCGCCACTTTTCGACTGATGTTTTGTGTTAAATATGAAGTAGTTCAAACCATATTCAGAAACTTTAGCCTTCGTCGTTCTCAATATATACAAAAATCAGTATTTACTTTGTACGGAAGGTACCATGCCCATTTCTTAACTGATGATTTGTATTGACTATATAGCTATTTGGACCAAATTTAGACTCTCTTACTGTTAGCATTTTCATGATATAGATAAAAAAAATATTGATTTTCTACGAGCGTGGCACCGCCCAGTTGGAATTTTGAAATTTATATAGTTTCGTCCAGACATTCATGGATATACTGTAAAAATTTAAAGAAAATCTGTTCAACCGTTTTGCTGTGTATAGCTGTATGTCATATACATATATATAAAAACACACATTCATTTTCACTTATAGGAAGATTGTAAAAATATTAATGAATAAAAATATTATGAATTTTTCATTCCTCGCTTAAGATTTAAACCTATGCTGCACTCTAACTACTACATCATGCTATTTATTTTCTTGTATTTTTTTATTTTTTGTAAACAGCTGTTGTTTTTGAGATTTCGTAAGAGAGTGCTTCAAAATCAAATAAATTAAGTCATCTATTATAATATGACTCTTTTATAAAACTGTCATTGATACCATTGAGTTTTAAATTAGACTACAAATATGATAATTGACTTAATACGCCTACGATAACCACGGTAACGCTGATAATGTTTATCAATTTCTAAAGCTTTCTCCGTTCTTAAAGCTTCCTCGAATATTGTCTCAACGTGCTGCTAGAAAGATAATTTGCAGTCGAGGGTATCTCCCATGTATATCAGATTTTAATTTATGGCAACTTCATACCCTTCATAAACTCTTAGCTTCGGAGAAAAGATTGTCCTAAGCACTACTACGGTATAATAAAGAAGAAAAATGCATACAGTAGACAAAAATAACTTTTTGTAATTTTAAGTTTTTAAAAAGAGATAACTAATATTAAGAAATATTTGCAAAACGTGTGTTATGTACCTTCCATATCTGTAGTTTAAAAATAAATAATTAATTAAAACTAAAGCAACATTATATTTTAGAAAAACTTTATGTCTCGAACTACATAAATATTTCATTTTGCTTTATTTTCTTTTTATTTATTTATAAATTTGACAAACACAATTATTATGTAGATAAAGAAGAAGTGAGAATAAGGTACTAAATACAATGGCTTTTGACTCATTTATATTTATTGTAAGCATATGAAATGTAGAAGGTGTGCGCTACCAGTCTAGTTTTCATTGTTTATATTGGTACTGTCAAATCATTTAATAAGTGGATAAAGATTGTTATGGCTCTTAATGTCTTTTTTTTTGCTGGAATGCTCTTTCAAAACATTCTACACCTAAACTTAAAACTTACGTTAATTATTTTTTTTTGTGTAATGTTTTAATTTCTTTTAAATATAGGGTGGGCAATTTAAAAGTTTAAATTTAAAAATGCAATAAAAAAAAAACGGTTTGAAATTTTACCAAATTTATTTTTTTGGTGTGAAGTACAATTGTTCCGGTTAGAAATGAAACATTTCATTCATATGACTGCCGCGGCTGGTCGGACCAAATTTTGAGTGCATGGGGTCGTATCTCGGCAATGGCATCGTGAATGTTGGCCTTCAAATGCTCAATTGTCTCAGGTTTGTCGGCATTACACTTGTCTTTAACGGCGCCCCATGGCGGCCAATGGTGTCAAATCGCATCTTCTTGGAGGCCAACTGACTATTTCGGGTAATAAAACGGTTATCAAACGTTTGACGCAATAAATTGATTGTGGCATGAGATGTATGGCTAGTTGCACCATCCTGTTGAAACAAACATTGTTCACATCAATAACATGAAGAGCGGGCACAAAAAAATCGTAATGGCTGCGAAAAATGAAATATGGGCCAATGATGCCTCCGCTTCACAAGCCGCACCAAACAGTCACTGGTAATGGGTGCATTGGCTTCTGTAAGACAACGTTTGGGTTTTCTGAGCCTCAAATACAAAAATTTGCTTATTAACGTACCCACAAAGAAAAAAAGAACTTCATTGAAAAGATGATTTTAAATGATGGTAAATTTCCAATAAATCCCAACGTTACTCAAAAGTAAATCGATTCATTTCGTTCAGTGGAGATAATATACTGAGTTTTGTGACAGAATAGAGTGACGTACATTCGAAATAGCCGCTGGTTCAAATTTAATCTTTCAAATTGCCCACCCTTTATAATTCAAAAAATTTTAATTAAAAATACTTATATTTATATATTAAAATGATTCTTTTATTAAATAGGAGAATGGGTTACACCTGAGCAGGCAGAACTTGCTCATAATTTCTTATATTCAGGAGGTAAAGATGTTAAAGGAATTTCAAATACAAAATCCATGTTTTTTTTTCTTTTTCTTTAACCCTAACACTCAGTTTCCCTTTCAAAACAGTAATTACAAAAACCCTCTTTATATTATTAAAACAAAAAATTTTTGAATATGTATATGTGTTTCCTTCCCATTAACTTAAAAATATGTACATATAAATATTACTACTAAATAACTAATAATAACTAAAAAATAAAACTCTTAACACTTTTCTTATTGCAAAAATTATGTATTGGTGCCGTAGTATAAACTATTGTAAATAAATATGTATGTGTGTATGTATATCATAAATTTCTTTGTAAGTTTATTTGTTTGTTTGTCCGCCAATTACGCGTAAACGACTGAACCGATTTTGCTGAAATTTGAAACGTAGATAGGTCCAGCTAATGAAAGTGCAGTAGGCTATGTTTTTTTTTTTTTTAATTGGATGTGACAGAGGTTAACATCGGAGGTGCAAATTAGTTTGTATGAGTTGGCATACTTTTTGGATCTAATTGCGTTTTATTTTCTAAATTAAAATGTTTGACTTTGTTTCCCTTTTTGTGTTCCTTTTTAAAAAAATTTAATACAAAAAAGGGTGCTGTGTTTATCTCTAAAAATGTTGCATTTAACCCTAGAAAACAACCTTTTTTCAACGTTTTAAACTAAACCTCGCATGTGAGGCTACTTTTTCTTTAAAGAACTGTTTTTTTAATTTTTTTGTGTTTTTTTTTTTTATTGAAAAAAAGGTTTATATTTAAATATTGACATATTAAATAGAAAATAAATAAAATAAATAAATTCACATTTTTCTTATAACTATTTTTACTGAGTTTCAAACAAAAAAGCTTCAACATGTCATTTACATTATTTTTTTACATAGTAATTAGATCTTCCTTTCTTTTTAACGTCACATTGATAGCAATTTGACGATCGATAATAAACGTTCATACGCTTCTTTCTTGATAGACATAGCCTCTAAGTTTATTAAGCAATCAAGATTTAAAATAATTTTGTTACATAAAATAAAATTTTAATAAGAACGTGTAATCAGAAATATTACTTTGATACAAAACCTCGCCTCACCGGTTTCTTGTTACGGAGATAACAAATACAAACTCACACGATAGATTAATGCGTTGGTTTGAAACCTAGTGCAATTACTTGCACTCGATCGAAACGAAATGCGTGAAAGCGGCGTTCGGTGTGCCTCACAGGCATGGTTTAGTTTTCTAGGGTAAAAACTTTTGATATTTCTTAATTTTTGACGACGTTTTATGGCAAAGAACAACAGAAGTGCAACTTTTTTCGTCAGCAAAGAAAAGCAAATTAATTAAAATTTTTTTATCGCACACTTAATATTACGTATTTTTTAAATCGACTACACTAAAGTATGTAAACAAAACTGAGAAACAATGCTATTTAGTCAATTACGCTTAAACGACTAAGCCGATTTTATTCAAATGTGGAGCACAGATACATATGCTAGTTCTAGCTAACTAAAGTGTAATAGGGTATGTTTTTCTTCAAAGTTGGAATTGGGAGAGGTTAAAACCTTAGAAAACTGACAAAATTATTAAATTTACTGTAAAATTAAGTTTTTTTTTTTCTTTTTAGAGCAAAGTTTTCTGTTTGCAAATATTCCCCATCCGATGAAATATGTTGTACAAAAGTATATTTTGAAATACTGCACTTTCAGGGCTAATAAGAATAAAAAGAATTTAGTGTTCGTAGTCTTTTCCTACGAAACAAATACGGCATATCTTAGGAACTATTAAAGATGGAATCTTTTAGCTCTGTACATGGCTTAATTAAGGTGCACATTAAGTTAAAAAATAACATCACAGGAGAAGCGTGTGCGGCACCCTAACAAAAAATCATGTTTATCATCGTACATCTCAATAACTATATTAGTGTCAAACTTCAAACAACTTAGCATTTTCTTTATATAGGCAAATAGCACATAAACGGATAGTATTGGGACAGAAGGGAACTTATCTTCTATTATTCTATTATATATTTTATGTTTTAATTTTTTATTTATTAATTTATTCGATGTTTTATACAACAAGATCTAGGGTTTTATGACAATAATACATAATCAGATATACGCTTAAATTTTAATTTTAATTATAAATCGGAAGTTATCAAAGCAATTATAAGAGCCCTTTCAAATTGTAAAGCACTACCTATAAATTTTACGCTGGTGGGTAATGAATTTCAAAGGCGTATAGAACAGATGAAGAATTTTCATTCGAATATTAGAGATCGATATCTGAACTGAAAAATATCACTTTATCTTTGAGAACGAGTAAACGACAGTCTATCAAAAAGGTAATTCGGTTCATGAGTGTCTATAATTTTATGTTAAAATATTAGAACCCTTATTTTCAATGAGTGGCCAAATGATATACCATGGAGTGTCGTCTCAAAAGATGGCACATGATCGGAGACACATTCGGCCATATTATCTTGGTCAGCACTAATGTAAATTTGCACATCATTAGCGTACAAAAGTACTCTACTAAACGACGAATGACCTATTAAATCATTAATATAAATTGTGAAAAGAAGTAGAGCGAGAATGGAGCCATGAAACATTCCCCTAGATATATGTAAATGACGCGAAAACTGATTCCTATTATATACTGATTGATGGCGGTCAGTCAAGTATAATGATAGAAGATATATTGATGTTTGGGAAAAGTTGAATAATGTCTCAACTTTACGCAAAAGTTTTCGTGGTGACCCTTATCAAACGCTTTAGAATGATCAAGTAAGACAAAGATACAATATCCCCTTAATCAAGATATTCGGAGATATACCTTCTGACACATGGCAGCTATACAGCTGTGTTTAGGTCGAAAGCCAGTTTGTCTTTCGGTAAGAAGGCTTTCATCATATAAAAATCTGCTGGTAAATCATTTTGCAAATACTTCCGATAAATATGACAGTATCGCAATTCGCTTTGGGAATAGAAATTATTTTCGCATGTTTCTAGAGTTTAGTTATTATCATGTTTAATATAAAGGTAATGTATGATAGCAAGTAAGGTAAAAATATTTTTATATATATAGGCTAAATTTTGTCAATACTAGCAGCATTAGATCTAATAGTCAAGCAACTAAGGAAAACATCTCGTTGATTCACGCATTCAAAATTAAATGAATCTAATCCAAAAGAGTATGACAGATTCAGGTAGAAGTTTTCATTCACTGGTATCAGGCAAGCATTCGGAATTCTCATTAAAGTCCTTAGTGTCAATTGCATTAGTTGATATATCAACGTTTATAATGATCTAAGAAACTATTATTTTATCTTTCAAAATTGCTGCTGTGAACTTATTTAAACAAGCCTACCTCACTTTTAACTCTTTTAACGATTCACAGGATATAAAGAGGCCATAAAACAACATGTCTACTTTGGTTTTCACAGTAGTTCAGTGTGTGCAACCAGTTAAATAAAGTCCAAAGAACTTCACGCCACTCATCAGATGAATAATCATTTGTATGGTAATGTAAATGTTATGTAATATAAGATCCATCCTGTAGCAGTGAGATATATCATTATATTATTTAGTCTAGACCTAGATATCTCAGCAAGGTTGGTGTTAAGAAATCTGTTTCTCTTGACAGCTGGGGAGTGCATTTGCATATGAGATAAAAGTCAGTATCGTCCTTGCAACTAAGACAATAGTAGTTGAAGGGAAGTCCAAGTCGATTTGCATGCGTACCTATCATCCCCGGTCCAGTTAGTGATGCCAGCAATTTCGATATATCCCTTCTGTTACGATTTATAAATTGCATAATGGTGATGGCAGAAAATACCAGACCCAAGACAGCAATTTATTTTTATTACGCATTCTTAGTCGTCTTACCACCATGAAACAACTTATATCTTTATGTCAAAAATAACTAATTCTGTTTTGTACACATAATTTACGAACAATGTGGCTTGACTCCTTTCAGAAATCTGCGTTGTGCCGACTCTTATAGCAGTAAAATATTAGCTTATATCGAGATTAAGCACATTCATCACGTATATGTTATATGTACATACATAGTTCTGATATGATGTGTTAAAAAAACCAAATATATTTATAAGCTTAGAACTGAGCTTAATAGGATGTTATCTGCATGAATATTATATTTAAATGCTTTAAATGATTAAACAGGAAACATGCACGATTTTATTTAAGCAAATAATAATAAGAATTTTAATGTAAAATTTTGTTTATACGTAGAACGCAAATATATTGAACATCCGTTGAAACCTGTTCCACCACCAATTATAACAAGAACACAATTCAGTTCAGCTTCCCATAACTCAAGTTCATATTTATCATCGGCAACACAGAGACATAATGAGACATCTTGTAGTTATTCATCCACGAATCAAAATTATTCATCCAGCGGTAACAAGGTAAATAGAAAAACAATAATTAATTATTATTTATGTATAAGTTTTTATGTACTAATTTATTAAATATTGATATTTTTCTTGTTCTTTTTAAAACTTTCAGACTGTCAGTAATAATACAAGTTCCTATTCAACGACAAACAATAGCATTTTAAATAAAAAGAAATATACCACCAACAGCCTTCAAACTCCCGGAAGTCCATCTAGATCGCGTAGTGCGACCAAAGAATTAATACGTAAGTTCAAACAAAAGGAAAAAATATAAAATATATTAAGCACTTACTATCTTTAATAATAAAACAATGTGTGTTTGCGATATCAAGTTTTTATTCGTTTGAGAGACCTATCGATTCCTTTTTACATATGTATATAGTATATAACACCGTGCAGATATCCGTAGCAGCGTCGCTGAAATGTTCAATTTTCATGACTCTAGAATTGGTTTTTGCAGAATTAGATATATTGCTGAGCAGATCAATAGAAGTTGGTGTTGTGCTCTGACAAGGTTTTGCACTGTTTCCAATGCTAGTTAATATAGTTCTAATCACGGTCCTCTAAAGAGTTCTCGTCAACGACACTGTTTGTGACACACACAGAAAAATGTTATTGTAAAATCAATTAAAACAAGTTTGATTCAAAACTTTTTAATAATAATTTTGCTTCATTGTCGTTTCCTGTTGATTTTACAATAAAACAAAAATAACAAGAAATCACAGCAAATTAATATAAGTAGTAGTTCTAGTTAGATCAAAGTGATAATCATGTTGAAATAATGTGAGATCCTTATAGAATCAACATTGTGAAACGTTAAAATATCATGAGTTTCTCGTTGAATCAATACTATGAAATCGTTTAATATGACCATCATTATTAAAACAACATGAAAACATGGTGAAATAACATGAAATTTCATGTTAATATGAAATGATTTCTACATTTGCCGATGAATGGGAGCATAAACTCCACTTATCATATTGGGTAAAATGCCCGGGTCTGAAGCTGGCGAAGCGGCTAATGAGACCCTATGCCACATGGGCAAGGCAACTATGAGAAAATATATAGGTTTTCTGACGGGCCATTACTATCTTCAATATCGGATTCGGAATGTTGCCTGTGCAGTGAGGAAGAGGCGACAACGGAGCATATTCTCTGTGAATGTGTTGCATTTGGAGACGAACTTTTATGGAGCACTTTATTGCGCCTGAACAGGTTCATCGGCTGGCTACCCATTGGGGACACTGCTGCCTTCATAAATAAGGTAGAGTGCATTCTTCTGGTGACTGTTGCGACTGGTGCTTCCGGACCTATCGGGGACAGTCATCCACCCATGGAGATTGACTCAATGTGATTTTTACTACCGCCTGCTATTACGCTTGCGGGTCCGATCCTGGAGCGTTTGGCAAGCGCTAGGTCGCAGTGCCATGGTCAGCTGGTCCTCCCGACCCAATTAAAAACACTGGTCTACAGTAAAACACGCCTTAAATAAAACTATATGAAATATAATGATTTTGATGCGCTGAATTCAAATCCGTTTTCCGTTTTTTCCATCTGGTTCAAATTTTTTTTTATGGGCGTGCAAATTTTTGCCCTAAATATGGTAGTTATGTCAATATATTTCATTATAACCTGAAAACGACTTCACAGATTTTAATGCAATTACCACTAAACGTTTACGAACAAAACTTCCTATAAATCACCTGAACACCATTTTTTGTATTTTCAACAGTTTCGGAGTTATTTACAACTTAGCTGCGAAGAAAAAAATTTTTTTTTATGAAAATGTTAGATGTTAAGCATTTAAATTAAAGCTTAAAATGTTGAGAACAAAATAGGCTTTAAATCATAAAAATCGGTTGGCTTTTGCTGATTTAATTGACAATTTTTTTTTAATGAAAATGTTAGATGTTAAGCATTTAAATTAAAGCTTAAAATGTTGAGAACAAAATAGGCTTTAAATCATAAAAATCGGTTGGCTTTTGCTGATTTAATTGACAATTAAATGTAGGTGCTTAACTTCGACCAAAATTAGCGAAATGTTTTCTTGCAAAATTAGAAGAATTTTTTTTCTTTTATTTCCAAAAATTATTAAAATATAATTTTTACATTTATGCATTTAAATTAAAACAGATATATTACATATAAAAGGAGGTACCTAACTTTGACAAAAAATTTGTAATACATTATTATGCAACACAAACATAATGAAAGGAAATGTCTGGTAGGAAACAATACATACGCATAAATATATGTTTTTCTTTGATGAATCAATAAAGAGTCGCCATTCTCCAGACTTTTCAGGGACACCAAGCTTTCGCATGAGTCCTGCGGCAACATCACAAAATACTAAATCGCCATCTTTGCTAAAATAGTCCAGAAGATCTTTTTGTCTATATCGAAAATATGATACTTTCGTGTCCTTATCTAACAAATTCCATTGCTGTAATCTTGACGCAAGAAGTTCCGACTTTGATTTTGAGAGTTTTCTAAGACCCGCACAAGATCATTCAGGTCAGACTGGTTTATAAAATAAGGTTTTTTCGATGGACTACTATATGCAGATGAAGTAGTACCTATAAACGCGTAACTGGTTTCACTCCCAACAGAAACAACATCTTAACCATTTCGTGACTTTTAGGAGGCATTAGAGGTAAAGACACTATTGTTTCGAAGAACTGGTTGTCGGGCAGATGAAATTTTCGAATATATGATTTTGTTCTTATTTTTTCTTGTAAATCCATGTGTAGCGGTCATGCAGATATAGCAATTATGTTCGTAATTTTGTGGTTCACTCCATATCATTGGTTTCATAAATGACATGGTCATTCTATCATCGTCAAGACAACCTCTTAAAGCTCTTGCATTGGTATTACAACATATTTTTGGCAGCCAATATTTGTCTCTTTCATCGATAGGAAATCCAAAGCAATGTACATAAGCAATCTTAATTTGGGCAGTTATTGTATGGCGTTGTGATTTTAAAGTTAATTCCCCACAGATGTAGCACAACAAATCTGGAGAATTTTTGCAATTCCAAGCCATTGACATACTGTAATCTAAAACAAAAATCCATTATAAATAAGCTAACTCTATGTATAAATTTTATAAAACACTTACCATAATAAACAAATATAAAACGGAAATAGTCCTTAGAGTACTTTTCAATATTAACTTTTGGTTTTGATAAAATCAAATATCGAAGAGGACTTGTCTTTTCGGTTCCGCAAGCAAATGTTGAATGATGAAAAAAATTGTGTTCTTTCTTAAAAGTGCAATTTGTTCTGGGTTTTTTACCACAATAAATAGAATATTTTTGACTTACTTCTTAGAATATTTTTGACTTACCATAGTCATAAAAAAATAACCCTTTACTTTTGTCAAAGTTAGGCACCTGCCTTTATGGGTTATTTTACACTCAACCCACACCTAGCTTTCATTAAAATGCTTAAAATGTAAAATTTTTATTATAAGATTTTTTTATAACTTTTTGGAAATAAAAGAAAAAAATTTCCACTAATTTTGCAAGAAAAAAATTTTCCGCTAATTTTGGTCAAAGTTAGGTACGTGCATTTAATTTTGAATAAAATCAGCAATAGCCAACCGATTTAAAGCTTATTTTATTCTCAACATTTTATGTTTTAATTTAAGTGCTTAACATCTAAAATTTTCATTCTGAAAAAATTTTTTATGACTTTTTGAAAAAAAAAAAAATTGTTCTTATTTTGCGCGAAATTTTTTTTTTCGCAGTTAAGTTGTGAATAACTCCGAAACTGTTGAAAATGCAAAATGATGATGTTCATGTGATTTATAGGAAATTTTGTTCCTAAGCGCTGCATCAAAATCTTTCAAGACGTTTTCAAGTTAGGATGAAAGATATTGACATAACTATCATATTTTTGGCGAAAAATTTGCCACGCACTTAAAAAAAATTTTAACCCGATAGAAAAAAACTTAAAACGAATTTGAATTCAGCGCATAAAAATCATTATATTTCATATAGTTTTATTTAAAGGCGGGAAAAATTTTTGTTTTTTGTTTTTGCTGATAAATTGTTATATATGGACCATATCCATATCAAAAATTTGAGGATATATGAACATTTACATACATATATGAAGCATATACATTAGGGTAGATCATATTACATATTTCTCAATGAAATCGAGTTAAAATGTGGTACAACCCGCAACAAAAAGCTTATTAGCTAAAAAAAAAAGTAACTGAACGATGTGTGCAACTGATTACCACTTTTTCACAACGAGTTATATCAAAGAATAGAGATGATGTTATGGCAGTGACTATAGAAAATCGCATCAGATTAACGCAGATGAAGACTAAAAAAGATTTAAAATACTGATTTAACTTCCACTCACTAAAAGCACTTCTGTTTAATTTGTGTCATTTGTTTTAAATATATTTCTAGCAGTCTTTCTTACATTGTATTCTAAATGTAGTATTCAGCAACTTATTTTGTATGCATTAATGATATGAAATATTAAATTCGTATTTTTTGAATAATTTTTGAATAATATGACAGTGTTTTTTAATACAGCTATACAGTTTATAAATAATGGGAGCAGAAAATTTTTAGGTCAATTTGCGGAGGATAGGATTTGATTTTAGACTTATGGTTTCTCCTGAAAAGTTTCTTATAATTTCACATAGATTACGTTTTTGTTATACGATTTTTGACGAAAATAAAATTAATCCACCCTAAAATACATATGGTATATATGTATGTATATATACAGCATATGAATATTTATATTCTACATATATATATATATATATATATATATATTTATATAAGGAGGGTTTACACGGTAATACTCGGGAAAAAATTACAATATTAAGTAAGGATCACCACTACTTGACAAGGATCTTCACTACTACACACAATTATGGAGGCGAAGTACAGCAGATTAATCTACTTAAAAAATCAACTCGATTACTGAAACTTACACAAATAAATGACGGAGTTTTTTTTCATTCTTTATTTGCAATTTATTTATATAATATTTAGCAATTTTGTTAAAATATTATAATACTAACTTGTTATTGATCTTCACCAAGATCAATTTTACGACTTTAAATTAGTTTTTGGCGTGATATGCTCAATATTTTTTGGAATAAGCTCTATAACAAGGTTGAAGTTAATAATTAGAGCTGTATGATCAGAGCACAAATCTATATTATTTATAATATCAAGCATATTCCTTGGAATACCCGAATACACAGCAAAAATCTAGAAGATCCGGAATTTCAGATGGATCTGAAGGCCAATAAGTCGGTCTTCCTCCTGATAAAGCCGAGAAGTTTTTTTGAATTATACAATTGTATAATTGTCTTCCTTTGGTACTAACAATTATTGACCCCCACCATGGGTGTTTGGTATTAAAATCTCCAGCTACTAAAAATCTGTTACAGAGCTTACTAAAAAAATTTTCAAAATCATTTTATTGTGTACCTGGATGGAGAACATATTGAATATAAATTAAACTGTTACATTTAACTTTAACACCAGCAGCTTGAATAAAAGGTTTAATAAAAGATTCTGCAATTTCGTATTTTATGGTTGACTTAATTAAAATCGCCGCTCCTGCATGGTATGTTTCATCGGGGTGATTTGCTGTTATTAAATCATAACCTTTGACTTTTAATTGAGATCTATTATTCAAATGTGTTTCACATAGTAGAAATATATCAATATAGTTAATTTCTACAAAAAGTTAAATTTCATTAAATTTGCTTTACACACCATTAGCGTTCTAAACTGCTATTTGAAATCCTATTTGTATAATTTACTGCTAAGCAAAGTTAACATATTTATTAGTTGACTAAATATATTTTCTATGTTTTTCATTCGATTATTTGTGTCACCCTGATTTAACACATCAGAGTACTGAGCTTTATTTTGTAAATTACTATTATCATTAAGAGGATTGGTGTAATTCTTTGAATTCAAATATGGAAAGTCATTACTATTTATTGAAAAGTTTTGACGATACTGATTTCTGATTTCGGGCGATATTTTTCTCCTTAGTGCTTGATAAACTTGACATCCCTTATAGTTATCTGTGTGATGACGTAAGCAATTCTTTCATTACGGTGGTTCTTCAATACTTATCTGACATTCAGCCGTTGGATGACCAAGCCCAAATTTGACACAAGTAAACGGCTTAGTGCAATAAGATTTTGTGTGACTATATTGATATTTTACAATTTTTCTATATGAATCTACGGCTTTAATTAATAATTTAACCTGACTATCTTTTAAGGATTTATAATGATAATCATCACTTTTAATTACACTGTTTAGATCGTTTATCATCATATTTATATCATTAACACAAGGTATAAATAAAGGTGGTGGCTTTGGGGCTCCTTCCCCACCTTTATCTTCAACACCAGTGTCATCATCAATAGCAAGCACAGCATATTTGTTGTTGGATGCTGTTGAAGCATGAAGACAGCTTTGATCTTTTTTCGTTAGCTGCAAAAACTGCTAGTTTTTTGCGCTTAGTTAAAGTCATTACCTGTCATATATTTACATCGTCATCAGTAGCAGAATTTTCATTTTGCAAACACTTGCTTACGCACACACATTGTTTGTTGTTGTAATTTAAAATTCGTTTATCGAAGACAAATAAACAATAACTTGTTTGTTCACTTTAAGAAGCGTTTTATTTTGAAATTGTTTTTATTTTATTTTTATTTTATTTCTATTTATTGTTTTAAAATATGTATTTGTAATTTTTGTAATTAACTCAACGCACAATACAATCACTGCTTAAACGCGACTCAAATGACGGAGTGATGGAGAAAAAAAAACACGGTAATACAAGTCGTACGACATATCAAACTTCTGTGTAGAAGAGAACAGATAGTATCATGTAAACTTAATATGTAATGAAAGCATACGACATTGAAAATTTGACAGTCGTATATATTTTTTGAAATTTTTCAAAGACCATCACGCTTCATTAGATCAGGGATGTATTTTTATGTAAACAAATAAAATAAACAAAGAAAAGAGAAAAATTATCCGTTCGCACCATTGGTCGCTTTAAAAAAAACTGCTTTCATTTTAGTTTGTTTTGGTTTTTTACTTATCGTGTAAGCATTAAAAATTCTGTCGAAAAATTTTTTCTCTCATTTTTAAAATACGGATAGATTTTTATAAGATAATAATAATATAATAATATAATATAATAATATAATAATATAATAGTATAATAATATAATAATATAATGATATAATAATATAATAATATAATAATATAATAATATAATAATATAATAATATAATAATATAATAATATAATAATATAATAATATAATAATATAATGATATAATAATATAATAATATAATAATATAATAATATAATAATATAATAATATAATAATATAATAATATAATAATATAATAATATAATAATATAATAAAATAATAATATAATAATATAATAATATAATAATATAATAATATAATAATATAATAATATAATAATATAATAATATAATAATATAATAATATAATAATATAATAATATAATAATATAATAATATAATAATATAATAATATAATAATATAATAATATAATAATATAATAATATAATAATATAATAATATAATAATATAATAATATAATAATATAATAATATAATAATATAATAATATAATAATATAATAATATAATAATATAATAATATAATAATATAATAATATAATAATATAATAATATAATAATATAATAATATAATAATATAATAATATAATAATATAATAATATAATAATATAATAATATAATAATATAATAATATAATAATATAATAATATAATAATATAATAATATAATAATATAATAATATAATAATATAATAATATAATAATATAATAATATAATAATATAATAAATAATAATATAATAATATAATAATATAATAATATAATAATATAATAATATAATAATATAATAATATAATAATATAATAATATAATAATATAATAATATAATAATATAATAATATAATAATATAATAATATAATAATATAATAATATAATAATATAATAAAATAATAATATAATAATATAATAATATAATAATATAATAATATAATAATATAATAATATGATAATATAATAAAATAATAATATAATAATATAATAATATAATAATATAATAATATAATAATATAATAATATAATAATATAATAATATAATAATATAATAAAATAATAATATAATAATATAATAATATAATAATATAATAATATAATAATATAATAATATAATAATATAATAAAATAATAATATAATAATATAATAATATAATAATATAATAATATAATAATAAAATAATATAATAATATAATAATATAATAATATAATAATATAATAATATAATAATATAATAATATAATAATATAATAATATAATAATATAATAATATAATAAAATAATAATATAATAATATAATAATATAATAATATAATAATATAATAATATAATAATATAATAATATAATAATATAATAATATAATAATATAATAATATAATAATATAATAATATAATAATATAATAATATAATAATATAATAATATAATAATATAATAATATAATAATATAATAATATAATAATATAATAATATAATAATATAATAATGTAATAATATAATAATATAATAATATAATAATATAATAATATAATAATATAATAATATAATAATATAATAATATAATAATATAATAATATAATAATATAATAATATAATAATATAATAATATAATAATATAATAATATAATAATATAATAATATAATATTTTCTCTTTGATTTTACGTACGTAAAGTATAATCTTGTAAACTACCCTTAAACGTCATTATTTCCTCAATTTTCAGGAATGGATTATATGGTTCATATACATATAACTTTTTTAGCTGGGATGTTGTTTTATTAAAAATCAAATTATTTTTTATTTTTATTCATTAAATGATTTGTACATATGTACATATATACATAAAAGAACACAATAAAATGCGTCAATATCAAGGTTTTTATGTACATGCAGCTCTTGTAGGTTCATTAGTTCGCGAGTTATTGACGTTAGAGTGAACCTCTTTGTATAGCATAAGTTTTACTTGAAAACAAAATTTGTTACAGCATTTAAACTTTGTGTGAGTTAGAAAATATTTTTAAAACTGTGTATATAAGAAGCATATGTAGAAAGCTTTCATTTGGAGGATGGCTTCACTATTTTCAACTGAGCGGAGCCACGTATTTATATTTCTATATCTTTAAAACGGTAATAGTAAGAGTCTCTAAACTTGGCCCAAATAACTTTGTGGTCAACACAAATTATCTGTTATAAATTAGGCCGAATTGGATAAATAGAAGTAGAACCTATATTGGTTTTTGTATATCATTAGAACGGTTCTGAATTTGATCTAAATAACTTCGTAATCAATACACATTATCAGTCGAAACATAAGCGAAATTGGATAAGTGGGTGTGGCATCTTCTATACAAATTATATAATGATTTTTGTATATCTTGAAATTGATTAGAGTTGAAGTTTACAAATTTGGCTTAAAACAATTGGCAGTCAATACAAACCATCATGGTAAAAATATGGAAGTTTGCATGTGTAGAGAACTGTAATAGTTAAAACTTTCTTTATCTATCCACATCAGTCAAAAAGCAGGTACAACACAAAGGCTCCCAGCAACGCGGGAGGGGTTATAAATTATTTTGTTTTATTATCAATAAATATATACATCTATATTTAATTTATTGCAAATAAATATAATTAATTACATATTTTTTGCCGAAGGTACACAAAGAAGTAGCGAAATATCGATAAAAAATGAAGAAATTTTTATTTAAAAATATCTTAGGGTTGAATAGTTATTAATATTTGATTAGTAAAGGTCAAACAACCAGAATAATAGAATAACTTTTGTATGTAATTAGATTATAATTCTTGTTTTCTACATACATACATTATTGAATATATACAATGTATTATACTTATAAAAGCCTTTATATTTTTTTATTCTTATTGTTATTTATATTATCTACACTTGTACGTACAGTTATTTTGCAATCATTAACATAAACGTATATAACATGCATAATATATAATTCGTAATAACCTATAACTTTTGCTACAAAGAAACACATACGATTGACAAATGCTCTTATTAGATTAAAAAAAAAATAAATAAATAATTTGAAACAATAAACATATTTAATATTTTATGTGTTTTCCAAATGTAAGTACCAAATATTCCACATACAAACCGTCCATCACTGCTAGGCAAAAATTACGTAACGTTGCCGCAAATTCTATATTCAACAGATTGGGACGTTACAGTCACATTACGTCACGGTCAAGTAAGCACTTTCATAGCTTTTCATATAACAAAAGCGATCAGCTGACACAACTACATTTACGTCTTCTACATTTACGTTCGGTTAATTCTACCTTTATTGTGGATGGCACCAATGTGCGTGTTCCAACTAAGCCTTCTATCCAGAATGACACCTAGATACTTAGCCTCCTTAGAAAAGTTGATTATGGTACCCATAAAAGAAATACAGTCATATGATAACTTGTATCTCCTGGTAAAAGTTACAATAATTGTTTTTGAGGGATTCACCGAAAGCCCTTCCTGATTACACCAATTTGACATCTCGCTTAGGGTCGTCTTCATCAGGTCACACAACGTACTCTCATATTTCCCACGCGCTGTAATAACGAGATCATCAGCGTAACCAATTTCACCGACACCCCTATATGTCAACATAATGAGCAAACCATCAACTACTATAGATCATAAAAATGGAAAAAGTACTCCCTGAGGTCACCCTTTTGAAGCCATCACCATGGATTTCACCCCATCAAGAGGCGAGCTGATGATCCTGCTCCTAATCATGGAACTGATACAATCTATAATTGACTTCTCTAGGTCTTTGAAACTAACCTAGCAATGGAGTTAAAGCCTATATAGTCAAAGCCGCCTTGAATATCAATGAACACACAAAGGGCTATTTCCCTATCAGAGAATGCATTTTCAATACTGCTCAGAAGTGATAAAAAGGACTCTCAGTGAACCATCCTTTCACGTACACGAACTGACTCGGGTGAAGAGGGCGTTCCACAAGGTACATCTCCCTTATGCAGACATCAATTAGTCTTTCCATCGTCTTCAAAAGGAAGGATAAGAGAACTGAAAGGTCTACACGACTTGGAAAGATTAATAGGCCTACCTGCCTTCGGTATAAAAATAACCGTGACCAAGCCAAAGCTGGTTTAAAAATCGCTAATAATTTCGATAGAATTATATCAGAGCTCTTTTCCAAACGAGCCGGAAATATCCCATCTCTACCTGGAGCTTCGTAAGGTCTGAATGAGCCAATCGCCCACAAAACTCAGTCCGGTGCGAATATTCTACCCGCAAGACTCTTGACCCTTCTGTTGACACGTGAAGATGAGGAAATACCCCGACACTTATTTACAGGTGCAACCGTTCGAGTGTTCGAGAGAGAAAAATGTGTCCTCAACAAGACATTCAAAGTCTCCCTTCTAGATCCAGTATAGGCTCTAGTTTCAGTACATAGAGACACAATACCGTTAGAATGATCTATTGCGAGGGACTTTTGATGTCGGGCCAAAACCAGCAATGGGCTGACAATATTTCCTTCATGTATTCTTCTTAGTCCTTCTAATTTCTCTATTTTACTCCGTGAGGCTAGCAATGTATGTTTCCAATCGCCGTTACTTGGCCCTACGGAAATTCCTCCTTACCGTTATTTTCAATTTTGCCAAAGTATCATTCCATCATGAAACTCTACGTTTGGCAAAATGGTCACTATGAGGCATGCTAAAGAGGATTAAATAGTTAACTAAAGTGGACTTGCAACCAGATCCAGTTCACCAATAGAATCTACAAAGTCAGGTAGCCAGTCAATTCCACTTGTCGTGTTCTCCCTGAAAGTGGACCAGTCCATCTTCTTTAAGAAAAGTGGATTATCGTTGTCCCTATCAACATTTATCAAATCAAGTCTAATATGCATATGATCGGAAGAGGATATTTCATTCGATACATGCCAGTCCCTTAAAACATTGGACGTGTATGTGTCACGTAGCGTGATATCCAGTACTTCCGATCGTACTGCGTTAACAATCGTAGGTCTGCTGCCACTATTGGCCACATATACATTGTTGATAACAAAGAAATTTAAAAGGCACTCACCCCTAGCATTGTTGTGTGTGCTGTCTCACAACAAATGATGGAAATTAGTGTCGCAGCCTGTAATGTAGTGGTGGTTGTTGGCTAGACAGAACTCTACGAAGTTCTATACTTCCAATATTGGGACACATTTCACATCACCTGGCACGTAAGCCGAGGCACCCATTATCTCCTGCCAAACCGCACACTGACAGCCATAAAGTCTCTAGTGATGAATTGCGTAATGGGAAAAAAGGTCAGCTTGCCCGTGGCCTTTCCCCCGGTGTGTAAATCAACTTACACCACCTATCTTAAAGTCCTCTGACCGTCCCACCAAAAGCCCAGCGCTCCTGTAACAGAAGTAGACTGATATTATAGTTTTCACACTTACGACTAAATATATCTGACGCACCTTTAGCCCTAAGTAGGTTTGCCTGAAGCACTTTAATGATGCCCCTCATCAGACAGATTACTTATTAGCAAGGATTACTAAAGAGCACTCATCATCACACATACGTAGTCTCACCGCTGCTAACTAAAAACGACACGTCATCATCTCGGTATATACCTAAATTTGGTACACTGGCCCTCATTTCCAGTTCAGTTACTGGGGTAGTGACACCCATATCTTCCACCACCTCGGTACTATCTTCTATATTATTTGATGCATGAGAGCATCGTTACTATTTTGCTGCCTAAAATCATATTGGTTTATTATGCTGGGGTCAGCAAATCACCTGCAGTATCGCCCCACTGCAGGAAGACGAATTATATGAAACTGGAGTATACCTGGTACACAGAGTTCGCATACTAACGGTCAAGTACCCCTTGACCATTTATCCCTCGGCGTATGCTGTTCCACCTTAGATTAGGGGGACGTCCACCCCCGCATGATCAAGTTTTGATTTCAGAAGAGCAGAACTGTACTTAGTGTTAACCAAGTGGTTAATCTTAGCATAATCTGAAGAATACCCGTACAGTAAATCGCCAGCGTGGCTTACTTTTACCATGCGCAAGTCATAACGAAAGGATCCCTTCCCTATACACTGGATAAATCACAATATAAAGAGTAGGCGAGACATCCTAAAGGCTTAGATTTGAGCACATTACAGTAACTCTTCTTGTGTGGTTAGCCATAAAGAATGTCCACTGACTTTACCTTACCACCGGGATAAAAGACCGTGTATAACAAAATACGGTATAATAAGTAAACTCGTTTTAATAATTTTTTTAATTTTTTGCAGTGCCACCAGATGATTCTTTAATGTGCAAACCAGAATTTACTAAGCCTTTACAAGATCTTATTATACGCGATGGTGATCAACTAGTATTAACGTGTCATGTTAAAGGAGATCCGGATCCACAAATTACATGGTCTAAGAATGGTAAATCAATTGCCTCATCTGATATAATCGACTTGAAATACAAGAATGGCATAGCCACACTCACGATACACGAAGTATTTCCCGAGGATGAAGGTGTATACACTTGCACAGCTACAAACTCGATTAGCGTTGTAGAAACAAAATGTAAATTAACTGTAAAACGTAAGTATATTTTTTTAATTTATTTTTATATAAATTAAATGCATAAATTATTTTATGGTAAAGCATTGGACAAAAACTCGACCAAGCGTATTATCAGCAGTGACAAACCACCAAGAATTGTAAGCCACCTGGAGTCACGCTTTGTAAAAGATGGTGATATAGTAACATTGGCCTGTCGTATCATTGGCGCCGAAAACTTTGATGTCGTCTGGCTGCACAATAATAAAGAAATCAAGCCCAGCAAAGACTTCCAATATTCTAAAGAAGCTAATATTTACAAGTTACAAATTGCTGAAATCTTCCCAGAGGATGCTGGTACTTATACCTGTGAAGCCTTTAATGATGCCGGTGAATCCTACAGCACATGTACGATTAATGTTGTTGTGCCAGGCGAAGAACTCAAACAACCCGCTTTCGTTAAATTCCCTACATCTGTTACTCTACAGGTTGGTGAAATTGCTAAATTCGAGTGCGAAATATGCGAAGAACCCCTACAATTGACGTGGCTTAAGGATGGTAAACAAGTCAATGAAACAAGTTCTCGTTATGCCTTCACCAAAGAAGATGGTAGTCGTTATACCTTTACTATCAAACAGTGTTCTATGGATGATGTAGGACAATACCAAGCCAAATCAATAGGCAGAAAGGGTGAAACATTTGCTGCTTTCTCCATTAATGTTTTTAGTAACGAATTATAAAAAAGGGAAAACAACAACGAAATTACGAATCACCCTATTAGACACATACTTTTATAAAATGTATCCAAACTGTAAACATGAGATAGATAAATAACTGCGCTTCTATATAAACTTACGCTCTCACGAATAATTCTATAAAAACACAGAAAAATTTGCAACAAATATTTCAGATCCAATGCATTACTCTTGTTCTCAAGATCGTCATAAACAAAAAAGCAAAAAAATCTGAAACGAACTATTTATAATACATACATAAGTTCTCTCTCTATTGCGAGTTCTCTCCCTTCGCCTTTATATATATATTTTTTAGTATATTATAAAATAATTTTAATTTTTATTCATATTCAAATACTTTATGATTAATTTTGTACACAAATTTTGTTAGACTCAAGCAAGCAAAGCGCAGAAAGCGCTTTAAATCTTTTTCTGCTTTGCTACACGTTAGTACTTTTGATGGCTAACTATTTGGTTCGTTTTTAAATAAAGTGGTATCCTCAACATTATCGCGTAAAGATATATTCTCTCTATTAATACAATGCACATATGTATATGTAAATCTCTCTGTGTTACACGAACAACTTTATATAACTAACAAAAGTAGTCACCAAGCTTGTACTTTTTAATGGTCTAGCAGTACTAACAATAAAAAGTAATAATATTGTAAGAAAAAGGCGTCTATTTAATTATATTTTCGAAAAAAATAAATAATGCATTAAAACAAAAACGAAATATTCAAACAAACAAAATTATTTTATTTTGCGTATTAAGCATAAAAACTATAAAAAATATTTTTAAATAAATAAATAAATGAATAAATAAAAAGAATTTATTTAAATATTAAAATAATAACATGTGTTGTTTTTTTTTTGACAACTAATATATACTTATCGCTTAAACAGTGATAATTATTAATCAGCATGATTAAATCTAGATTTTTATCCAGATTTTTTATATACACACATTCATTTGGCATCTCTATCTCAAATTGAAAACATCTTGTTAATTTTTGCTAGTGAAAATTGATTAAATTTTTATAACAAAAAGTGTTTAAAAACATTTTTGGTAAATTTTTTATTGTGATTGGAAATGTTTTCTCACAAAAGAATAAAAATATGGGGGCAATAGCGCTAAATTCAAGGTGCCAAAAATCGAAGGACCTACGACAAGTACCAACAGATTTCAGCTGCTCTTTGATGGCGATAAAGAAAAAGCGATTGCTATTAAAGAGAAAATTTCTCCTATAATTTTTGATTCCACACACAACTAACTTTAGATATCGATGGTCTACGTGTAGCAGAAAGTACCAGTTTTATACGAAACGAAGGACGCTAAAACCTTTACATTGGTATTATTAGGTCTACCACGTTTTGACATTAAAATTCTTGAAGAAGAGTTCATCACCTCACATAATATAAAGCCGGCAAGCGTACAGGAAGTAGCAACAAAAAGATCCAATGTGGATGATGCAATTTATCTTGTCTAGTTGTAGTGTACGGTTTGACAGAAAACACCTTTTTCTGTTAAATTTATGCTTTATTATATTTGTTTTGCTTTTTATTTAACCACTGTCTTAAAATGTTTATTTAATCTGTTCTCATGTTTACACCACCATATGATCATATAAACATGACCTATATACTTTGTATATAACGATAAGCAACATGTTGCTAGAGAACATATATATCCATGTAGAACGTGAACATGTTTATTTTATCTTACATATACATACATGTATATTTGGGAATTTAAATTCCTAATTTTTAGGAAAAGAATATGCTCTAAATGGAAGATTTAGGTTATATTGGTTAACATTGTGTTTAGTTTATTAATAAATGTTGTTAATACAAGAACATAAAATGGGAATATGTAAGGTTTTTGGCAAATTACAAAAGGTTTTTATAAGAGTGGCAATCTTCAGCAATTTCTTTCATTCTAGAACCAGTTAAATAACGTTATTTGATTTTTGTTCTTTGATCACGCGATCAATATCAAAAGTTTCATATAGAAAAACCTATAGTTTAATCATTATAATTTGTACAGTAACAGTGTGAAGATCAAAAGTAAAGTTATTAATTAATTTACTCGGTCATTGGGCATAATAAATAATTTTGTTTTGTTGTGAAAAGTGACAAATTCTTTATATAGCAGTGAGTGCGAAGTATTTTTCACAATTTTTGATAAAGGATCAATGTAGTCTTCTGATACTTCCAAAAGTATTAAGAAGGAGGTAATTATTAAAGCAAAAATCGTAAAGAATAAATACAGTGGAATTTAAAGATTAATTTTATCAAACAGGTCTGGAAATTTCTAATTACCCTTAAGTTTGCCACCGGTGTCATCAAAAATTTCTGTCCAACACCAACAAACTACCAGATTCAACCCTTATCCATAACCAAATTTCATCATTAAAATTTAGGAAAATTTAAATCAGCCCTATAGAAGAACCCCTTTTTACCACCAGCTAAATTTCTAGAACATCCATACAGAACATATACATCAACATTTCGATAGCCTAGAGGGAAAATATGCAACACGAAAACAACAACAATATAAATTCTAATATACCTACACCATAAAAATCTAAATCAATTATTTTAAATTCATATGCCGTGAAAGCTTTAACACCTATTTAAAACCTATAAGTCATCACTAATTTTTGTTAAATATTAAAGTCCTAAACAAATAACAATAATGAGATTTCCAAAAATTAATTTTCTGATATATTAACTAAACAAACCACTAGTTTTCCACAGTAATTTATTTCAAAATATGAACTTGAATTTTCAAAAATTTAATTAAACATCAAATACGCTGCTAAAAATTATTTTCAATATAAGTATCACCTTTGCCTCTGCTAAAATGTCTAAAACTTTTCGACTGAAACCATAATTTTCTAATTTCACAGTTTACTACATAGTAAGTAAAATTTGCTAAGTCTTAAATCTAAAATATTTTATTAATTATATCTTAAACTAAATTTTTCTAAAATTAAATGTACCTAATGTAGGGATCTTTTCTATATTTTTAAAATATATTTCAAAAAGAAAGCAAAACAGAAAACAAAAACCAGTTCAATTTGCTTTATTAAACTCATAATCTTTTTTATTTTTTTATTAGTTCTCTCATTAGTAATAACCTGTTTGTTTCATTAAACTACGAGTATAAATAAAACAAGAATATAATACAAAACGAACATTGCAAACAATCATGTTGTTTGTCGATCATAATGATCAATATAAGTAAATGCTAATTAACATCCATACAAACACCTTACAGTCTGTATTGTAACTTTATGGTAACCGTATATATATATAGTCTAATGAAACATACAACATATTTTTTTTCTATTGTTGCTAATCCTAAAATCCTAAAATTAAATTAAAGAATTATATTAAATGAATAATAATAGAATATTAATTTGGTAATAGTTAAATAGATTTAGGTTTATTTTAAAGAAATGTGCAAAATCAGGTGTGAGCATTACGTACGGCATAATTCTTTTTATTTTAGTTATTAGTTTTGTTTTTGTTGTTATTAGTTGATATTTCGAATTTGGAGAAAAGAATTATAAAGTAAATTTAGTGATACAGTGAACACCAAAAAAATGCTCTCACTTCATTTTATTAATATATTTAACATAAAGTTTCTAGAATCGGTTAAACGTGAAAAAGTTTATTAATAGTTTAAAATTAAATTGTGAAATTTTATAAATAAAAATTAAAGTTAAGAATATGTTATGTAATTGAAATTTAAAGTGTTTTCATAGTTTGGTAACGATTTAAGTGCCATAGTTTTTTTGGGATCCTAATAAAATGACGTCCTTAGGAACAAAGTTTGTGGTGGGTTTTGAGACAGACGTATCGACAACATCAGTTACTGCTTCTTTTTGTGTTTTTTTTAGTGGTTTCCAATAAAATTGTGAGTTTGTGTTTAGTCCTTTTTCTTAACTCACTCGACCATAATCGGGCCTCGTTTGTCATTAGAATCAGAAGATCTTTAGAATCAGAAGATCTTTATTTCCATTTAGAATCAGAAGATCTTTATTTATACAAAAATAGGTAGTCTTTAATAAAACTTCTGTCTACGAACAGGATGTTGTTTAAGGAAGGATCGAATCCAATCGCCCGACTGTTTCATAGCGAATTAATGGCTCCCGCAGTCCTTTCTTTACAAATTTTTTTAGCTCTTTTCTATCTGATTTAGAGCAACAAACTTACTTATATGATGCTGAACACTACGGTAGCGTATGTAGCTTTTACTTATTACAGCATTGGAAATAAGGCCACTATGGTATTGGAAATATGGATTTTAGTGATTCCATTGAATAAGTTGTACAGTAATTTATATAGTTGTGTTCATTACATAGTTTAACCGACAGCAGGTGTCCAAGAGATAAATCATGAGTTACTTTTGAGATTTTAGATATCTTTGCAATGTTCCTATAAATTGGAGAAGACCTTTAATTTTGCTGAAAATGCGCTATGTGTGGAGCGAGGTGCTAAAAATTGCAATCGTGTTATAATATGTTCAGCCTACGCTGAAAGTCATGAGTTTTCAGAATGCACACTTAATAATAATAACACTATTGGTAACTTCATATATAGGGTGTCCAAATTTGTGGTATCATTTTATTTTTGCTGCCATTTTTTGTCTACTTGTAATTTTTATTCTAAATTTTTATTTTCAGAATCCAAATACATTCCGGTTAGTTAGTACTGGACGTTACATGAAGGAACAAAGTGTTTTTATTATAAAAACCTTTTTTGAAAATGACAAAAGTTTTCAAGATGTAATTAGGAAATTGGCGCATAATTGAAAACGATAATGAAAATGCTATTACGGTCAATACAAATCGCTACAGGGAGATGATCCGAAGCTTTTTGTAGCTGAAAATTTACGATTTAGACGTAGAGAATATGTGGTTTCAACTGGATGGTGCCATTTGTCACACAGCAAGAGAAAGAATGAATCTTTTGAAATCTGATCTTTGGGAGCCTGCCGAGCCAGTAAAGGGGTCACTCGACTTTCATAATTTTTCATTTTTAACCGTAATAAAAATATTTGTAATATCTGAAAAAAAAAACTTTTTTATTAAAATTAAAATGATACCTCAATTTTGGACACTCTTTAGAAATGCTACAACTGCTTAAGGAATAATTAAAGAAATGTTATCCACAGGTCTGATGACCCAAAGTGCCCAAGTCGTCAAGAATATTTGGATATAAGTCATCGTTTAACATCTAAATCTAGGACGACTAATGAAAGATCTACTATTTCGTTTTTAATGCAGATGAGCATGGCTTTCCTCAATTACCAAGGCCAGATACAAAAAAAAAAAAAAAAAAAAAAAAAAAAAAAAAAAACACAAAAGCCCTACACTTATGGTAACATTTTGGAATTAGTTTTCGATGCTGTCGATGGTTTGAAAAGATGTCAAACCAAGTACGACAAATTACGAGTTTTAGGTATGGTGCTTAAACATGCTATATAACTCTACTTCTTTAAAGATCGTTCGGCTTTACAGCCGAATCTGCAGCCGTTCAGTCGAAATATATTTTAAAGGAAATGAATATCGATATCCTCCTCATAAATGAGACTTTTTTAAAACCATACTACAAATTTAAACTCGCTGGCTATAAAGCTTATGGGGATGGTCGATCCATACATGGCGGAGGTGACCTTATTGCAATTAAAGCTGATATTGACCATACTTTGTTACCGAAGATCAGAACAAGCGTTGCTAAGTGAATTTCAATTGAAGTTGTAAATAATAAGTGACTTGTTATATTCACATCGGCTTATAATCCAGTTCACACTGGCAACTTTAATGCAGATTTGAATAAATTTTATATGGTAATTTAAACGTGCAACATCTTCATTGGAATTGTGTGTCAAACAACTATGCCGGAATGGAAGCTCATAGCCACGGTCTCCAGTCCAGCTACTTAATTTATTACCCGAACGAACACACTCGTTTTGGGCGGGACATCGGCCTAGTTTAGCCATCTTCAGTAGACATACCTTTACCCAACTCGTGTCTCCATTTTTTTTTTATATAAGACCAGCACCCAGGGGATGGCCCCTGCTTATGCAGTGCATTGTGCTGGTACTAGGAAAATAGGTTATTGGAAGGAGGACAGAGGGAGTAGTGTTTATGGACGTTAGATTTTAATTTACTCATGTCGTAAGTGGCAGGAAATACTTTCGCTGAAAGATTATTCCACAACCGAACAGTGCGACCAAAGAACGAATTCTCCCTATAATGCGTTGTGCGATTTACTGGACAATGGGATGCGCTCTACGAGAAATACGAGTACTACGTAAAAATATATGATTTTTGGGAATTAATTCCTTAATTTCGTTAGAACACATTCCGTTATAGTACCGATAGAACAATGAAACACGCGCCACATTGCGACGGTGGTCCAATGAATCGATAGAGTTGGCTACCCTACCGTTATTGATGAGCATCTTCACCCTCTCCTGTACGCGGTCGAGAGGCTCCGAAATAGACTTTGAAGCACCGGCCCATACATGAGAGTTGTATTCCATTTTGGGTCGGATATAAGTCTTGTAAATATTAAGGAGATCAGATGGGGTGAAGTATTTCTTGCACCGTCTCAAAAAACCAAGGCACTTGAATGCTTCTTTCGACACTTGAAATATGTGGTCATTCCAACGAACGTCACAGTGAGCATCTGATTCCTCAATATCCACATTACCCATTGACACAGATGACAGCACACCACCACGCCTGTGTGTTAAAAAACAACATTGAGTCTTACGTGCAATAAAATCGACCCTGTTCGCACGACCCCACTCGGAGACCTTCACCAGGTCACTCGTGAGTGTGACATTCACATTCATCCTTCTTACCTCAACCTCTAAAAGGCTCGGTCTACGATCAAATGAATATGTGTGACAAATGTTGCTGTCATCCGCAAAAGAATAGATAGGATTAGAAGTGAGAAGAAGAAAGTTGTTAAGAAATATTAGAAAAAGTGTAGGAGAAAGAACAGAGCCTTGCTGTACCCCTGAGTTTACCCTGAACTCGTCGGACGAGACCCCATTTATAACCACTCTTTTAGAGCGATCTCTGAGAAAACTCGATATAAACGAGAGAAGTGACTAGCGACACCAAAAGCATTAAGTTTCGCAATGAGAGCCTCGTGCCAAACTCTATCAAACGCCTTTTAGATATCCAGAGCCACAACCTTACTCTCGCCAAAACCATGAATGGACTTGTTCTACTTCTCCGAGAGCAATGCCAGCAGGTCACCAGTAGAACGGCCCTTTCGGAAACCCTACTGAAGATCGCTAAGTAAATCGTTGGACTCCAGATGTCCCACAAGGTGGTAATTAATCATACTCTCCATAACCTTGGAGAGTGCGGAACAAACTGCTATTGGACGGTAGTTCTCAGGGTTACTAGCCTCGCCCTTTTTGGGGATTGGCGTTACATTAGCAACCTTTAAGCAAGATGGAAAAATACCGGCGCGATATGACGCACTGAAAGGGTAAGCTAATGGACGCGCAAGCGTCGAAGAGCACTGCTTCAGGACCAGTGCTGGTATACCATCCGGCCCAGAAGACTTGTTAACGTTGAGATTTGCAAGGACCCTTTTTACAGCACGAGCTCGAAGGAATAGGCATAGTTGCTGATACTCTTTCAAGTTCGGGCAGTGGTTGAACGCTCTCCGGCAAGTGAGAATTACTTGCAAACATTTCGGCCAAATGGTTTGCCTTTTCAACCGGGTTCGTGAATGTGAGGTCATTCTTTAAGAGAGCAGGAACCGAACTAACGTTGTTCCTCAGCCTTTTAACGAATGACTGAATGAATGAATGAAAGTTTTTACTTCCACGGGGAAAAGTAAGAAATTTAACACGAAGGCGCTGCTCGTATAAAGCCTTTTCGCGTCGAAGTACTGCGGCACATGAAGATCTCGCCTGTTTACGAAGCAAATCAGTATGGGCACATTTGTTATTGCACCAATTCCTGAACGCTTCCTCTCTGGATCTGACTGCCAATTTACACGTCAGATTAAACCAAGATTTATTTCTAGGTTTAATCGAAAGCTTTTTAGATGGGATGAAAATATCCATCCCTAGCCTTATTATATTCACCACCACTTCTGCCATGGCATCGACGTTTGAGTCAAGAAAACAAAGTTTCCAATTAAAATGCTCAAAAAAATCTTTGAGCTCAGCCCAACGAGCATCCTCGTAGTTAAAAATAGAGCGTTCCGTAGCCATGGGTGGAACCTCGCGAAGAGCGGTGGATGAGAACGAGGCAGAAACTGTGCAATGATCCGAATTTCCTAGAGGTGCAAGAACCTCAACTACATACTTTTCAGGGTGTGTAGTGAGGAAAAGGTCGAGGGTATTGTTCTGGTGCCCATCTACACACGATATATGTGTAGGTTCATTCACTAATTGCGCATGGTGATTGTGCGCGGCAAATAACTCAACGTATTGACCTTTTGCAGTTGTGCGGCCTGAATGGCGTAACCAAGACGAATTATGAACATTGAAATCACCAGCAACAACAATTTCACTGTTCGGAAAATTCGAAAGGATACTCGATATTGAGTCGGAAAGAGAGTCGAAGCCAGATATAGTAACCTCTTTTCCTGCGTTTGGGCTTCTATACAAAAACCCGAAGTGCAAAAGATGTGCCCTGGTTCTGAACTTAACCCATAGACAGTTAAATTCCGAATCATACATGCCAAGAGGTTGCTGGCATTGGACACAACTTCATTGCGAATGTACATAGCAAGACCCCTATGAAAATTAAAAAGGGACAGAAGGTAATACCCAGGGATATGAAAATACTGTGGATCAGCATTTTCAGAAACCTGGGTCTCACATAAGGCGAAAACATCCTGCCTATAGAGACAAATGTGCGCATACACGAAGAAAAAGTTCGCCCGTAGCCCACGCACATCGCAGAAATCAATCCGAAAGCGTTCTGCCATTACGTAAATCGAACCAAATAAAAGAAAAAATAAATATATAAATTAACCACGAGTAAACAAAAGTCAAACAACCCCCCTCTGAATGCGTACGACAAGGAAATGGGTTACTGCTGGTTGATTATTCAGCAGCTAGTGTTATACCTTCACTACTGAATAATCCAACTGCAACTCCTCCAGGTGGTTCGCACCCAAAGGTTTGGAATGGAATAATGAGGGGAAGGGAAAGCACTATTCCCGATGGTAGGGCACATACTTAAATTCTTCCCAATGGATCAAACAGTCCTTCATTTTGCCGATGTTTAATCTTGCCCGTATTCGAATTAGTTATTGTCGAGTGTGTGTTTATTTTTTTATGTTAGTGTTTTGTTGTTTGTTTCATTCCAATAATTTGTTCTGTTATTAATATTTTGTTGTTTTCGTTCTTATTGATGATGTTGTATTTTTTATTTATTTATTTTAATATTGTTATTGTATGTTCCGTTAGGATTGTTGGTCATTTTTGTCTATGTTTCACAATTCTCTTTTGAGAAATTGTTTCGTTGAATTTTTGTTGGTTGATAATTTTATGTTGTTTTGTTATTTTTTGTTGCTCCTCAATTCTTTATTATGAATTGTTTTGTCAAGAGTTGTTGCAATTATTGTTATGTTTTCTGTTTTTCTGGTGTGTTTTTAATAAAATTCTCTTAAATGATGTTGTTGTTATTATAATTTAAATCTTAATTATTTGTCAAATGTTATAATTATGTGTGTTTATCTTATGATTTTTGTTGTTTAATTTTTTTTTTAAATTTTTTTGTCTTCACTTGTGTTCTTGAATTTTTGTTGTTCTATTTTAGTTTTTTAATTTTTATTTTTATTGTTTGTAATTTAATTTAAAGAAAAAAATATATATATAAGAAATGGCACTGAAACATTATGGACGGACATCAGAAACACGTATTTTGAGCAATCTGCAATTTCTTAATGTGAGAGGGTGCAATTGTACTCCAAGCTGGAGATCCATATCAAAGCACAGGTTGAAAACCGCTTTAAAAATAAGCATTTTATTTGCAATATTAAGTTTCGATTTCCTATTTATGAGAGTATACATAAGGTGAATTAAGTGACTGAATTTATTCAGGATATTTGTGATATGTTCTTTGAATTTCATTTTTGGATCTAGTATTAAACCTAGGTATTTAAATTAATTTTCCCATTTAATTTCGCAGTTATCGAAAATTATGCAGCTTTGAGGAATGTAAATTGTATTTCTTCGTCTAGTATATTATATTGATTTAGTTTTTTCTGCGTTGACCAGAATTTTCCATTTATTAAAATATGTGCGCAATTTTTGTGTTGCTCTCTGCAGATTATCTATTACATCATTTGCCAGAATGGCCGAACTTAAAACTGCAGATTCATCAGCAAAAACAGATAATGTGCAACCATCCAGAGTAGGGATGTCTGACATAAAGATGTTGTACACAATAGGGGATGGACAGGAGCCTTGGGGGCACCCTGTGTCGACACTTATCAGTAAGGACTTTTTACCACAAACATGTACTTTAAAAGTACGCGCCGACAGGAAGGATTGGGTCATTTTTATAGTGCTTGTAGGGAAATTGTAATTAATCATTTTGAAGATCAATGCACCATGCCACACTGAGCTAAAGCTGCTTTGATATCTAACAGGACCATGCCAGAAGACTTTCCATTATTAAATTTGTTGTGTACTAATTTTCTGATATATAGTAGAGGGTGTACGGTATTGTGCTGTCACCTAAACCTATATTGCCTTTCTCTTCAACAAATTTATTAAGTTTTTCTTTAAAATTTTTTTCCAGAATTTTGCTTAGGGATGCTAAGAGGCTAATTGTGCTGTAGGAGGATGAATCTTCTGGAGGCTTACTTGATTTCCTGATAGGGATAACTTTGGATTCTTTCCATGCCTTAGGGAAATAACAGAGGCGGAGGCATAAATTTATAATAGGGGTGAGATATTTTATACCTTCTTTGAGAGAGCTTTCAAGCATCTATTGTCAATATCATCTATTGCCGGAGACTTACGAGGTTTAACTTTTTGATATAATTTGAAATGGTGGCGGTATTAATTAAGATGTCTAAGGGGTATGTATTAGAAGTGTTAAATGCTTGTAGGGTCTCATTTGCTACATTTGTTGTATCAATGCCACTTAGATTTGATGTAAGTTGATGATTAAAACGAAATGTTTGTGCCAGTATTTCGCATTTTTCTATTCCATTAAAAACGCGAGACCCATTATGTATTAAAGTTGTAATATTATTTGGCTTCTTCCTTAATATTTTTGTAGCGGTCCAAGAAGGGGAAGACCCCATTTCCATGGTTGACAAGAATTGGTTCCAGGAATGATTTTTAAAAATCTCAATTTCCTCTTGAACTCTTCGATTTAACACCTTTAGGTTGATCTTATCCGTTACGTTATGATATTGCATCCAATTCCGTCGACAATAATTTCGAAGAGTAATTAGCTGTTTTAAATTTGGAGGAAATTTTCTGCGTTTGATAAGCAGATCTTTACGGGGAATGCTTTGTTGTTTTGCAGTCTTTACAACCTCAGTAAAAGTTGATATCATATCATCAATGCTAGATGTTTCTGATATAGAGTCAGTTTTGGCATTGGTTAAGTATCTGTCTACGGTACGGGAAAAGCGAGACCAGTTTGCTTTCTTATAATCAAATATGCGAGGTGTATTCAGAATACTTGCCGTGTTCATGCAAATTCTAACGGGCAAATGGTCAGAACTTAAATTGTTGATTACTGTCGCTTGAGAAAATTTAGTTATTGAGTTTGTAAGGAAAACGTCCAAGGTAGAATTTTGCCTTCCTAGACTTGGTGCAATAAAGGTATGTTCCTCAGGTGCTATCAAGTTCAATCTGATTGTTTGAAGTAGGTCAAATAAAATTTTACCCCAGTAGTTTGCTCGGCTACATCCCCATGAAGTGTGTCTGCTATTGAAATCTCCTAGAAGATAGTCTCCTGTATTCCTACTTAGCTTATGTAAATCTGAAGCGAAAAGTTGTTTCTTATTTAGTGCTGACCCCATAAGGCCAACAGGGAAATAGCAAGCAAATAGATCTATGCTGCGACCGTTTGTCAGCTCAGTCCTTATCCCGACATTTTCTATTAAAGAAGTGTACACAGTAGGGAGCAGCATATGCTTTATGTTTTTCCTGACAATGACAGCGACTACGCCACCTATTCCAGCATTTTAGCTATTTTGGTGTAGATCGTTTGGAAAATTTACATTGTAATTAGCAAAGGCATTAGTAGGTTTATTATTTCTAGGTAGTTTCCTATGAAGTCGCTGCCTAAGTTCCATATAATTTTGTCGGCTAGGGCAATTAGGGGATAAAGCCTCACGAGGTCCATTACAATTGGCACTTTTAATGTCTGAGCAGTACAATCAGGGGTCTTGTGTGGGCCAGCACATTTTGCGCAGAAGGTCTTAACATTACAGTATGATAAGCCATGACCAAACATTTGGCAATTACGGCACTGGGTGATTTTATATTTTGGACTACTTTTGTGCGCCCATTTGACTCTAATGTAATCAATGTTGCTGTGTTTATCTCTGAGTTCCCTTAAAGTGATCGATTGTCTTTTAAAATAGACAACATAAAAGACAATTACGTTGTTAGCCATTCCAGTTCTGTGGACCAACTTGACATCAAGGCAATTTAAACCCCTTTGGATTAGTTTGGATTTCAAGTCATCGGTGTTTTGACTATCTAGTCCCAAGAGCAATACTATAAATGGCATTTTTAGTGGCATATTGGAAGAATTCAAATTTGTCTTTTAAATGAAGTATTAATTTGTCATAGTCTGATTTATTTTGGCTCAAAACTTTTATGCCAATTTAAATTCTTTTGATCAAAAAATCAGAGATTTCTAGTTTGGCACATGCTTCTTTAAGTTGAATTAGATTACACTTAAGAATGGTAAGTGGTAGAACATACGTTTTCTTGTTATTATTTCCAATTATTATTTCATCTTGCATATCATCGTGGTCAACCAACGTGTGCAGTGGATGGTAGTATTTACCACTCGTAACGGGAGCATTTGTAGTGAGTTTTGCTTTTATTTTTTTCATCGCGTTGTTAAATTGAGACTAGTCTCATGATTAACGGCACTCCGCTTAATATAAGTGGACTATTTATAATTATTGGTAAATGCAATTGTTTTTGTTTTTCTTTTTCCTTTGTTTTGTTTTCTTATTTTAATTACTTGCTTGAACCATAAATAGAACAGTCAATTTACAATAATTCATAAATTACACAAGTGATACGTCTGGTGCTGATCGCAATCTAATCGCAACTGATAATTCCCATAACATTCTATTAAGGAACACGGGGACTTCTCTTAGTCAATGACCAGCAACCGATTCCATTTTTAGACTCATTGAAGTGGCCCTACAGTTTAACGCCGGCTCCGAACGGCAAATGCATTTAGAGAAGTTTTCAATAGTAGTAATACTCATAACCAGTAACTAACTAATGTTATGAGGTGATGGCGCTGTTGAAAACTTTTTTACTCTTTTCAGATGGTCTAGCCTGGTATTGAACCGAGGACCTTATGGTTGGTAGGCGAGTGTCTTACCTACCATACTCCAGTGGCACACAACACATTGGCTACAACATATCTGCAGAAAATTATAAATAGTTTTTTGGATCATCGCCCTTTTGTTGTACATATCTATCGATAAAATATAATACAGTGATCAGCAAATACCTTCTGGTCTTCCGCAAGGGTAAGTATTATCTCCAACTTTTTACTGAATTTACACATCGGTTATTACTTTTCCCAGGAATCACGAAATGGCTTTTTATGCAGATAATAGTACCTTTATTTGTTGTGGTAAAGTGTTTAGCGCAATGGTCAAAAGAATGGAGGATAGTTAGAAATTAATCCGCAAAATACTTTGACAGGCGGAAAATAGAGGTTAATGATAGTAAGACACAGGTTATAATATTTCCATATAATAGGTAGATAAAACGCATTTATACGAGACATGTTTACTCTAAGGGCAGAATTCTAGTGCTAACTTCAAGGAGTACAATAGGGAAACTAGAAGGTCTAACATTCCATTGAATACTTGCCGGCTTTAGCCTGATTCAAAAATTATCTCGCAATGGATCATTCTAACGGTGTTGGGTCCCTTTCAGTGAATGACAATAAGTACTCAAAAACAGATTATACTTAAATACTTATCTATATTTTTGGGTGCTGTGTATACTCATACATTAACAACATACAGATATAATTCCACTTATTTCAAACATATCTTTACACAAGATGTTAAATAACATGTTATTCGCTATACGTATAAAAATACTTGAGTACGCGCATACTCATGCATTCGAAGTATGAGTATCAATGGGTATGGAAAAACATTAGTGTACAATAAGTACTCATGTTTATAATAAGTACTCATATGATATGCGTGTATGGATGAATAAAAGAAATGGTATGCACTTTTACATCAATGTCTGTGTTTCTTCTTTGTTTTTTTTTTTTTTTTTTTTTTTTTTGATACAGGAAATAATCCAAGACATATAAAATTGTATTTTATACATTAAGTAAATTCCTAGATTTTTTTAAATAGCAATTAAAATCAAAAGGTAATTGCGTTTGTTATTGCATTTTTTAATTCCCACTACGATTTTTTTTTATTTTTTTATTGTATTTTTTTTTTTTAACACATTGAAGAACGCTACCTGCTGGAATTAAAAAACTTGTGCGTAACTTAAAAAGAAAACGTTCTTTTGGAAATGATAGAAAAACATCGTAAATAAAATATTTTTTCAAAGGCACATATACAAACGCTTAATAAGTATTTTTACGATCTTTCACTTATGATAAATTTCCAAAAATTTTCATATATTTACATGGAAGTTCAAATCTTCAAAAAAAAGGAATTCAAACAAATTTTCTATAAAAAAAATATGGGGCAATAAAATTATGGGAAATCCATAAGAGTAGACAGTAAATAAAAAGCCAATCGGAGTTTTTACGTCTTCATTAGCATTTGAACTTTTGAATTGTACGATACAAGTTTTGATAATGGAGAACTGTGAGTAAATTTTAAAGAAAATAAATGAAGGACTGTACAAAGTACAAAGAAAAACTGGAAAAAGTGTTATATGGACTTGTTTTCTTTAAATCTAAAAACCCGTTGGATCTATTTTACAAGACAGAGTATACTGCCAAAAGTGACGAAAGATTTTTAAATTTGTAAGGAATCAAACATCAAATATTGTATAATTAAGTAGAATTACGTTCATTCACAGCCTCATGACAGTACACCAATTCAAATAAATGCCGAAGAGAGAAATGCTTGCTTTGAAGCATTCATTGATTTTACTATAGAAGCCTTTCGTCCTTTTAGTAGCCTTGAAGGCACCGGTTTTCGTAAATTAATTCAAATTGGTGGAAATTATGGTGAAAATGATGATTTAGATAGCTTTATTCCTACTACAAGGACATTGTCACGAAAAACCTAATAGATGGCCACAGAGAAAAACAAAGATATAAAACCACACATATAGAATATTATTACCAATGGTGAGGCTGCAGTTATACTGCCTACACTGCCACTTAGGGATAAAATCTATGGTTTATATGTCTAATACAGCAGTTAAAATATAGTATACCTGCGATTACTTTCTAGTTAGTAGTAATGAGATGTAAATTTGTTCTTTGTTTTTATAGCTAAGCATTATTATTAGTAAGTATATATTTTAATAAACTAAATTATCTAAAAATAAAACATGTAAGTTTTTTAATGAATTTAAAAAGAAATTCGGTTTGCCTAATTTTGTAAATTTGATCGAAATTCAGCATAAGCCTTAAAAAAGTTGCCGATAAAGCATTTGAATAATTAAACAAAAAAAAAAAAAAGCTTAAACATATAAATATATATTAGATAATTCTTTTACTATATGAATTTTTAATGATGTTAATTTTATTAAAACTTTTTTATCAGTTTTCATTTTTTACACAAAACAAGCAATTTGATGTTTTAAATAAAACCCGTTGAAAATATTTTGGAATAGTTTACATACAGTGACGTGCAAAAATGTTAAATGATTAAGTACTTTCCATTTCAACACACTGTATTTTTTAAGTTTAAATGAACTATGTATTTTTGTTGTATGGTATTATAGGTACACATGTCCTCTTCCCCCAGAACTAGTTTGATGCCAATGCAACAACAAAGACAGTGGTAGCAGCAAAAAGTGTAAATGTAAGCAAATGTTACAATTTTTCGCCGTTGCACTGTGACCGAAATACCTAATTTAGCGCCATTAAATTCGCACATGTATAAAAACAAAGCTTAATAGCTGTGAAATGCGTAAAGAATTAGATTTTAAAAAATTTAATTTATTTCAGCGCTTTAAATTTAAATATATACTATATAGGGCTTTAATATAAATAGTAATAAATACGGCTTACGGCACATAAAAAATTTTCTATTCAAAATCAGAAATACCAGAGCCAACAGCATCTTCTTGAATAATTTGCCTTGAAAGCAAGTTCAGTACATTTATTATCTATCTAGTATGTACTTTAAAATTGTTCCGGGAAAACCTAGAAGGTTCTTTGGAGAGCGAAGATATGAGAGGATCAGAAGAGAACAGAAGAGAGTCATTAAATCTTCCATTGTGTTTTATCTTGAATTTTGGCGCGTATGATGCGCTCTAAGATTCTTTAAGTCCTTATTTAGCGATTCCTGGGCTTCTTCTCCCAATTGGGAAACACACTATTTATAATGTCAGCCCCGTGAATTAATATCTTGTGCACGGAAGATGGCATATAGAACCATGGATATTTTTCAACAAAGATTTCCGCTGTTTGCCAGCAAAATATTTTGAAAGCATGTGTATTAGCTCTATACCTACAAGCCATAGTTCGTAATATAACACTGAATCTCTTGATTATTTCCTAACTGATTCAAGTTAAAAGGGAAGCCAATTTTGGTTGTTGAAAAAATCTTCTAGCAACTAATAAACTCATTTCATTTCTTAACTTTTCTTGAATATCCAATTTAGTTTGCTGTACTACAGATATATCTTTGCTACGAATTTGACACTTTTTAATTGGCAATCTGTACGCAATATGTAAAATGCACTCAAAATATCTTATCCATGCGTGTAGTGTTGAAAAGCCATATTCATACATATTTGTATTAAGTGGTAAATTTTGAATGGCATTCAAGTCATTCATAATTTTTGGTGTGGTTTGTCATATAAAATTGGTGATGAATTTGGAAAGTCTAAAACTGTGTTGGAATAATTTAAAATATTTGCGTTTTTACTTTTTCAAATTCAGCACTATCCAATTCAGAAGTTTCTTTTTCGTGAATCAATTTAATTAGTCTACAAGCCCGCGTTGAAGATATCCTATAGTTCTTCCACAGAATAACGGTTCCCATTTTCACTTGCACTGGCACAATGCACACAGCAAATATATGTTCATCGATCTTGTTCAATTCAGGGTTAGAAAAACTTTGCCGGTAAGTTGAATGTCCACTACTGCCATTACATCCCCATTTGTATATCGCAGTAACGGTATCTTCATTGTGGTTTACGAGAGCTTCCCTCTGCGATTCAACGCTTTTAGTTGCCGTATGATCAACCAAGCTCTGTAATGACACTTCAGCAGACGTATCGGTAATTTGAATTCCGACCGGATAGCACTACGTTTTGGCTAAAAATAAGCCATCATATGATGGATATATGTTTGCATTTCTTATTTTGGACAAGATTGCATCAATTTATCCGAGTATTTTGTAAAATCACCATCCACGTAAAGAGCCAAAGATTCTTCAGAAGTATATGCAAATAATGTTGGCTTCAGAAGCAATAGTTTTTTTTTACTTTACTATAACCTCGGAATCAGAAAGAATCATGGATACCACTTGTGATGCTTTTCTCTTTCCTGCCTTGTGTAAACTAATACGCGTCGCCACAACAAGTTCAGCACAAGAAGTTTTATTTCCAATCTGTAAAACTTTGTTAACTTGTGTTTTTGAGGTACATTTTGTGAAATCCTGTGCAGGTCGTCCAAGTCTGTTACAACTTGTCGGCCCTACTAATAGAATTTCACTGTCCAACCAATCTTTATTACGTCTTTCAAAAGTCGATAACGTTCTATTGCAGTTTTTTCACTTTACTAATAATTTGCTTATGAAGCTCTTCAATTTTTTTATTTCGCGGCACTCTTCCTCACTATATTTTGTTTAATCTATTATATTATTAAATACGTGGCCTCCACAGCTGAAAATTTATTAGTAGGGACCATTTCATTGTGCCAAATTAAAAAAAGGAGTGCGTTTGGAAACCTTCATTGTACCTAAAAAATGCAATAACCAATAAACGGGCAAGAACGGGCAGATCATTTTGGACATTTCAAAACACTAATAACACAAAATTATACACATAAAAAGCATTGGACTGAATCAGATCGGATCTTAAAAGTGGCACTCCACGAAAATGTAGTATAGAGTACTTCAAATATTCTATTACATGTGTTGGATTCTACAATCTATTTCTATTAAACTAGATAAACACGGGTTACCACCATTTATTTTTAAGTAAATGCATACCTTTAACTTAACAAAAAAACTTTAAATTACAAAATTATCAATCAACTTATTTAATATTAACACAAGCCAAGCACTGTATAATTTGGCGCAATATTCCTTCAATGCAGCTGCTGTAACATATTGTTACGTTTTAACGTTTCTTAAAGCCTTTGAGTTCTTTTATGTTGCGTTAAAATGAAATAAAACACTATTTCTATTTCCATTGTTTTACTATCTGTCCACTGTACTTTAATACACTATGTCTTAATACACCAAATTCGCTTTTACAACACTTTTTGTTTGCGCTTTAAACAGACTTTACTTCTTAACAACCAATTGATAACTAACTAACTTACCAGCCGCAATTCGTCTCTTTTATAGTATTTCATCTTAGTTTAGAATGTTCTAGTATGGACACGAATCTTCGATTTTTCGACGTTAATTCAAAATGGTCTAAAATAACACAAAAATAACCGATCCATGCATTGGCAGCACTCTTAATTAGTGCAGATAATTTTTTTTTTTTTTATATAAGACCGGCACCCAGGGGATGGCCCCTACTCATGCAGTGCATTGTGCTGGTACTAGGAAAATAGGTTATTGGAAGGAGGGCAAAGGGAGTAGTGTTTATGGATGTTAGATTTAAATTTACTCATGTCGTAAGTGGCAGGAAATACTTTCGCTGGAAGATTATTCCACAACCGAACAGTGAAAGAACGAGTTCTCCCTATAATGCGTTGTGCGATTTACTGGACAATCAACTACAAAGGGATGCGCTCTACGAGAAATACGAGTACTACGTAAAAATATATGATTTTTGGGAATTAATTCCTTAATTTCGTTAGAACACATTTCGTTATAGTACCGATAGAACAATGAAACACACGCCACATTGCGACGGTGCCCCAATGAATCGATAGAGTTGGCTACCCTACCGTCATTGATGAGCATCTTCGCCCTCTCCTGTACGCGGTCGAGAAGCTCCAAAATAGGCTTTGAAGCACCGGCCCAAACATGAGAGTTGTATTCCATTTTGGGACGGATATAGGTCTTGTAAATATTAAGGAGATCAGATGGGGTGAAGTATTTCTTGCACCGTCTCAAAAAACCAAGGCACTTGAATGCTTCTTTCGACACTTGAAATATGTGATCATTCCAACGAACGTCACAGTGAATTGTCATGCCCAGAACATCAAGAGCATCTGATTCCTCAATATCTACATTACCCATTGACACAGATGACAGCACACCACCACGCCTGTGTGTTAAAAAACAACATTGAGTCTTACGTGCATTAAAATCGATCCTGTTCGCACGACCCCACTCGGAGACCTTCAGTAGGTCACTTGTGAGTGTGACGTTCATATTCATCCTTCTTACCCCAACCTCCAAAAGGCTCGGTCTACGGTCAAAGGAATATGAGTGACAAATGTTGCTGTCATCCGCAAAAGAGTAGATAGGATTAGAAGTGAGAAGAAGAAAGTCGTTAAGAAATATTAGAAAAAGAGTAGGAGAAAGAACAGAGCGTTGCGGTACCCCTGAGTTTACTCTGAACTCGTCGGATGAGACCCTATCTATAACCACTCTTATAGAGCGATCTCTGAGAAAGCTCGATATAAATCGAGAGAAGTGACTACCGACACCAAAAGCATTAAGTTTCGAAATGAGAGCCTCGTGCCAAACTCTATCAAACGCCTTTGAGATATCCAGTGCCACAACCTTACTCTCGCCGAAACCATGAATGGATTTGTTCCACTTCTCCGAGAGCAACGCCAGCAGGTCACCAGTAGAACGGCCCCTTCGGAAACCGTACTGACGATCGCTAAGTAAATCGTTGGACTCCAGATATCCCACAAGGTGGTGATTAATCATACTCTCCATAACCTTGGAGAGTGTGGAACAAACTGCTATTGGACGGTAGTTCTCAGGGTTACTAGCCTCGCCCTTTTTGGGGATTGGCATTACATTAGCAACCTTCCAGCAAGATGGAAAAATACCGGCGCGATATGACGCACTGAAAAGGTGAGCTAATGGACGCGCAAGCGTCGAAGAGCACTGCTTCAGGACCAGTGCTGGTATGCCATCCGGCCCAGATTACTTGTTAACGTTGAGATTTGCAAGAACCCTTTTTACAGCACGAGCTCGAAAGAATATACTAGGCATAGTTACTGATACTCTTTCAAGTTCGGGCAGTGGTTGAACGCTCTCCTGCAAGTGAGAATTACTTGCAAACATTTCGGCCAAAAGGTTTGCCTTTTCAACCGGGTTCGTGAATGAGTGGTCATTCTTTATAAGAGCAGGAACCGAACTAGCGTTGTTCCTCAGCCTTTTAACGAATGACCAAAAGTTTTTACTTCCCCGCGGAAAGGTAAGAACCTTAGCACGAAGGCGCTGCTCGTATAAAGCCTTTTCGCGTCTAAGTACTGCGGCACATGAAGATCTCGCCTGTTTGCGAAGCAAATCAGTGTGGTCACATTTGTTATTGCGCCAATTCCTGAATGCTTCCTCTCTGGATCTGACTGCCAATTTGCACGCCAGGTTAAACCAAGATTTGTTTCTGGGTTTAATCGAAAGCTTTTTGGATGGGATGAAAATATCCATCCCCAGCCTTATTATATTCACCACCATTTCTGCCATGGCATCGACGTTTGAGTCAAGGAAACAAAGTTTCCAATTAAAATGCCCAAAAAAATCGTTCAGCTCAGCCCAACGAGCATCCTCGTAGTTAAAAATAGAGCGTTCCGTAGCCATGGGTGGAACCTCGCGAAGAGCGGTGGACGAGAATGAGGCAGAAACTGTGCAATGATCCGAATTTCCGAGAGGTGCAAGAACCTCAACTACATACTTTTCGGGGTGTGTAGTGAGGAAAAGGTCGAGGGTATTGTTCTGGTGCCCATCTACACACGATATATGTGTAGGTTCATTCACTAATTGCGCAAGGTGATTGTGCGCGGCAAATAACTCAACGTATTGGCCTTCCGGAGTTGTACGGCCTGAATGGCGTAACCAAGACGAATTATGAACATTGAAATCACCAGCAACAACAATTTCACTGTTCGGATAATTCGAAAGGATACTCGATATTGAGTCGGAAAGAGAGTCGAAGCCAGATATGGTAACCTCTCTTCCCGCGTTTGGGCTTCTATACAAAAACCCGAAGTGCAAAAGATGTGCCCTGATTTTGAACTTAACCCATAGACAGTTAAATTCCGCATCATACATGCCAAGAGGTTGCTGGCATTGGTACACAACTTCATTGCGAATGTACATAGAAAGACCCCTATGAAAATTAAAAAGGGACAGAAGGTGATACCCAGGGATATGAAAATCCTGTGGATCAGCATTTTCAGAAACCTGGGTCTCACATAAGGCGAAAACATCCGGCCTATGGAGACAAATGTGCGCATACACGGAGAAAAAGTTCGCCCGTAGCCCACGCACATTGCAGAAATCAATCCGAAAGCGTCCTGCCATTACGTAAATTGAACCAAATAAAAGAAAATCTAAATATATAAATTAACCACGAGTAAACAAAAATCAAACAAACCTCAAACAAACCTCCTCTGAATGCGTACAACAAGGAAATGGGTTACTGCTGGTTGATTATTCAGCAGCCAGTGTTATACCTTCACCACTGAATAATCCAACTGCAACCCCTCCAAGTGGTTCGCACCCAAAGGTTTGGAAAGTAATACTGAAGGGAAGGGAAAGCACTATTGCCGATGGTAGGGCACATAATTAAATTCTCCCCTATGGATCAAAGAGTCTTTCATTTTGCCGATGTTTAATCTTGCCCGTATTCGAATTAGTTATTGTCAAGTGTGTGTTTATTTTTTTATGTTAGTGTTTTGTTGTTTGTTTCATTCCAATAATTTATTTTGTTATTAGTGTATTGTTGTTTTCGTTCTTATTGATGATGTATTTTCTTGTTCTATTTATTTATTTTAATATTGTTATTGTATGTTCCGTTAGGATTGCTGGTTATTTTTGTTCCACAATTCTCTTTTGAGAAATTGTTTCGTTGAATTTTTGTTGGTTGTAATTTTATGTTGTTTTGTTATTTTATTTTTTTTTTTTTGGTTGTTCCTCAATTCTTTATTACGGACTGCCTTGTTAAGGGTTGTTACAATAATTGTTATGTTCTTTGTTTTTTTAGTGTGTTTTTAATAAAATTCTCTTAAATTATGTTGTTGTTATTATATTTAAAATCTTAATTATTTGTCAAGTGTTATAATTATGTGTGTTTATGTTATGATTTTTGTTGTTTAATTTTTTGTCTTCACTTTTGATCTTGAATCTTTACTGTTCTATTTTGGTTTTTCAAATCTCATTTTCATTGTCCGTAATTTAATTCAAAGAAAAAAATATATATATTAGAAATGGCACTGAAAACATTATGGACGGACAACAGAAACACGTGTTGACGGCACAAGCGACAGAACACTACTCTACTACTATTCTAGAAGTTTTTAAGCCTTGACACAAGCCAATACATTTTTTTAACTAAAAGCTCATAATAAGCTCTGACGTGGTGAATTTTGTCTTTAGCATTTTCATTTTCGTAACAATACGTTATGTTTGATAGTTAGCAGCTGTGAGAATATTGAGCGCAAAACAAAAGCAAAAACGTTAATTTGCTCAGTGAAGTATCGAGTAAAAACATTTTGCGATTTGATGGTTTCAAAATTTTAATTAAATGCCGCTAAATCAGTGATTTCGGCCAGTGTGCAGCTGTGTGAATATTGAACGTAAAACAAAAGTAAAAACGCCAATTTGTTCATTGGAGTATCGGTAATCGATACAATGCAAAACATTTATCGATTTGAAAGTTAAAAAATTATAATTAAATGTCGCTAAATCAGAGATTTCGGCCAGTGTGCGTTGATTTTATTTTTAATATTTATAAAAATTAGTATTAAAATCAATAGGATGCCCAATATCCATTGCCTCTTTTTAGCTACAATGCGATTAAGGATATTGAATATTTGTTTTTTTTAAATTTACTGGTATATCTTACCAGACTTCTTTTGTACGCTTCTACAGCTCGTTCATTTCTCTGGTCGGACTTGGATACTTAGCGAGCAGTGATTTGACTTGAATCCACAAATTCTCAATCGAATTTATATCCGGAGATTGTGGAGGCCATTTTATATTAACTATCACTTTCTTTTTAAGCCGTTGTAATATGTACAGTGTGTTATGGATCATTGCCTTGGTATAAACTTACTTTTTCAGCATCAAAAACTACTACACTTGGCAGATTTTGTTGCAGAATCGACAGGTTTTCTTCCTCACGTATTGCACCATCTATGCGTCTAATAAGCCATACCATTTATTAAAATGCAATCCGAAACCATTATGGAGACACCACAATCTTTTATTGTATATTTTACATGATATGTTTGTGTTACGCTTAGGTTCTTGATCCACTACCGGGCTCAACCATCAGTTTGAAATCTGTTTATTTTAGCCTCGTTAAGCCAAATAAACAGAAGTTAGGATATAACAATAGAATGTGTTGTTACGAAAATAAAAACACATCACCGCATTATGGGATTTTGATATATGTCAATTTGGCAGCACTGCCACATCGACTATACGTTACATCTGAATTAGCAGATATGGAAACAGAAGATGGTCGATATTTCCTGAACATTTTAAAATGCAGGCAATTAGGTATATAAAGGGCTTTTTTTCCTACATGTCAGTTAGTGATCGTTTGGCTATCGTAAGATAAAGACGTGTTAAAGCGGAAATAAAAGTGTTGTATAGCGAACATTAAGTTGTTGTAAACTGTTTAAAAGTTATTGTGTAGTAAGTAAAAATATAACAGTAAAACAACCAAATAAAAATGGTGTTCATTTTATTTTAACGCAATTTAAGCGAATTCAAACCTTTTAAAAAGGTTAAAACGGAACAACAACAACAACTAGTATAGACGTTAACTCGCTGCTGGCTGCTGTATAGTATGGAATTAAGGTGCCGAACGCAGAAGGCTAATGAGTCGCTTCAAGCCTTTGCAGTCGAAGTCGAGAGGTTGGTGCAGCTTACCTATTCAGGGGAAAATCATCCACTAGTAGACCATCTCAAGACCGAAGCCTTCGTTAACGGCGTACGAGACCCCGAGGTTAAGCAAGCTGTATGTGCTACACAAAAGACAACGTTTACAGATACTGTAGCGTTCGCACTAGCGCAGGAGACTGCTCGCACGATATCAAAGCCACAAATACACAAGGTGCGTAATACGGAAATTGTGGCAGAGAAGGAGATCGAAATCAACAAAATAGAGGAGGTGGTCAAGAGGCTTCTAGCTGAGCAGAAATCGAAGTTAAAATGTTTTAACTATGAAAAGAGTGGCCACCTCTAAAGAAACTGTAAAGCCCCACGCATAGGGTCCAGATCCGTCTCACCACCGAGAAATAACCAACGGGCCAACTACCATCACACAATAAAGGAGTCCCCGTTAGACTAAAATGAGCTGGCACTGAGGGGCAATAGCTAGCTCCCACAAGCGAGGGCCCACCATCTCCATATCAGTGATGCAGAAAAATAACAGCAACCTTACTGCATTCGGGTACATTAATGGCAGACAACGTACCTTCACTATAGATACCGGTGCGACGCAGTCTATCATCAGACCTGATATACTGAAGGGAAAGTGTGAGGTGGTCAATAATATCAGACTACGAGCAGCTACTGGAGAGTCTGCCACCCTCTACGGAAAAATTGAGGTGATGGTGACTATAGCGAACATTACTGTACGCCATATTTTTATTGTCGCCGAGGTTATCATTGGTGCAGACTTTACGATAGTCCATGGCATCAATTTGAATATAGGGCAACAGATAACGAGTAGGCGTAATGTAGGTATACCCCTCGACGTGGGATACCAGCATCAAGTGCACGCCAGAGGATTAGTTGCTGTCAAACAACAAAAACTACCACCTCAGACGGAGTCATTGATATAGGCGCGTATAGAGGGAGATTGTGAGGACAACCGCTTGTGGGTAGTAGAACCAGCAGAAATTAAGGTGGACTTGTTATCAGCAAAGGCCCTCGTCAAATCTAATAAACAAGGAATAGTCCCAGTGGGAGTGCTCAATCTATTAGGTACGAAAAATTCATTTGTGAAAACTCCGAGGTAGGCCAATGTGCTCCTGTAGAGGCGGTAATAAACAGCGAACAATTGCAGAAACCTGCCAATATGTCAGCCAAGGGGAAATGGGTAGCAGGTCCAGCAGCTTCAGAATGAAATAAAGCCAAAAACCTGCTAAAGAAGTACGCCTGCGTACTTCACGGTAGAACAGCTATAGTCAAACATCAAATTAATTGGAGCTCACCTGTAGTCTTAGTTAAAAAGAAAGACGCTAGTACAAGATTCTGCGTAGACTGGAGGATGCTGAATGATGTCACTAAAAAGGACAGCTGCCCCCTACCAAGAATTGACGATACGCTCGACACGTTAGCTAAAACGAAGTGGTTCTCTATATGGGATCTACAAAGCGGGTATTGGCAGGTAGAGATCGCAGACAAGGATAAGGAGAAAACTGCTTTCAGAGCGAACGGTGGCTTGTGGCAGTTTAAAGTTATGTCATTTGGGCTCTGTAATCCGCCGGCCACATTCGAGCGGCTTATGGAGCGCGTACTAAAAGGACTACATTAGAAGACTTGTCTGGTTTACCTCAAATACATAATAGTGATGAGCAGAACTTTTGACGAACAGCTCAAAAACCTGGCAGAAGTTTTGCAACGACTATCAAAGGCTGAACTAAAATTAAGCGTAAGAAATGTACATTGTTTCACAAACAGGTAAAATATTTGAGGCATCTAGTTACAGCAGATGGCATTTCAACAGATACAGATAAAAGACGAGCAGTAAAGGACTGGCGTCGCGCACATAATTTTCATGAATTACGTAGCTTTTTTGGACTCTGCACATTTTACAGACGCCTCGTGCCTCATTTTGCGAGCGTGGCAGCAAGCTTACATGAGCTCATAAAGAAATCTAGGGCCTATCATTGGGGAGAGTCACAATTAAAGGCGTTCCAGACACTAAAAGACCTATTTGGTAAAGCACCGGTTTTGGCGTATCCACTGTCATCCTTGACAGTAATGCCAGTGGATATGGGATTGGTGGCGTACTTGCACAGGTGGTCAATGGGACGGAAGAAGTCGTAGGCTACTATAGCCGCACACTATTAAAGCCTGAACGGAATTATTGTCTAACTCGACGTGAGCTACTGGCAGTACTGGAATGCATAAAACATTACCATAAGTACCTATATGGTCCACATTTTCTGCTAAGGACTTATCATTCCGCACTGAGATGGCTGATGCAATTTAAGAACTCTGAAGGACGGCTGGCACGTTGCATTGAGTGCCTCTAGGCCTATGGCTTCAACATTGTACACCGAAATGGCATAAAACATGGAAACACTGATGCGCTCTCAGGTCGGCCTTTTAATTTGGAATGTAAACATTGTGTGAAAGCTGATCGGAAGGAATCCATAATTGATATCCGGCTAACACAAATAGACGCAAACGAAGACTGGTCAGGAGCACAAAGGAGTGACCCAATATTGGCAAAGATTATAGCCGCAAAAGAAGAGAACAAACGGCCCACTCGCAATGAAATATTAGCAGATGATCCACGTACAAAAGCGTATTGGGCACAATGGGACAGTTTGAAGTTGATTAATGCATGCCTTATATCGCCATTGAAAAAATGCTGATGGTAAAACTTCATCCAACCCAATAGTGGTGCCTTCCTCGAAGATGAAAGAAGTCTTAAATGAGTTCCATAATGGAGTCAGCGGATGACACCCTGGGTAATAAAGACCCTGGAGAAACTAAAACAACTTTTTTATTGGGTTGGGTGTCAGCAAGCAGTGGCGGATTGGATAGAAAACTGTACCTTTGCAGCTAAAGGTCCAGTTAAAAGAAGCCGAGGTCAGCTGCAACAATACAACTCGGTCGCACCCTTCGAACGGATAGCGATAGACGTAGCAGGTCCATTTCCTATCAGTAATGCCGGAAATCGTTATGTTCTCGTCGTGATTAATTATTTCAGCGAATGGCCAGAAGTGTATACCATTCCCAATCAACAAGCGAACACAATTGTCAATGTTTTTGTGAACAGCTGAGTATGCCGCTATGGATTTCCAATAGAGCTACATTCCGACCAGGGTAGAAATTTCGAGCTTACTGTATTTAAAGAAGTGTGTGAGATATACGGAATTAAGATGCCGCTTCTCCATTAGTCTGACGGAATGGTAGAACGATATAATCGAACCCTGAAGGATATTTGCGAAAAGTAGTGAGCGAACAACAAAAAGATTGGGACGAACACCTACCGAGGTTTCTACTGGCGTACCGATCAGCTGTCCGTGACTCAACATCTAAATTCCCTGCCAAGATTATTTTTGGGACTGAACTAAAACTACCTGGTTACTTAGAGCTTGGTGTTAAGCCTACCACAGAAAGTAATACTACATATGCTGAAAAGCAGGAAAGCCTCAATAAGCTTTACGAATTTGTACGCTCGTGAATTGAACTGGTTAGCGATAGAATGAAAGCCAGATGGTCGATATTTCCTGAACCTTCTACAATTCAGGCAATTAGGTATATAAAGGGCTGTTTTACCTACATGGCAGTTAGTGATCGTTTGGCTGTCGTAAGATAAAGACGTGTTAAAGCGGAGATAAAAGTGTTGTATAGCGAATATTAAGTTGTGGTAAACTGTATAAAAGTTATTGTGTAGTAAATAAAATTGTAATAGTAAAACAAAACTAAAAACGGTGATTATTTTTTTTTTTAACGCAATTCAAACGAACTCAAACGTTTTAAAAAGGTTAAAATATAACAGTATTAAAGACCCCATCGCAAAACAAGCCCATCATGTGAAACAGACAATAAATCATACTTGTACGCAAAGATGGTCCCATGTGCTAGGATTTATACTTCGCTAAAACTTCTCCAATTTCCACTTCGAAACTTAAAATTTTGTTATCTTATTTTTCGAAACTTGAAGAATGTATCCTTTTATTTTATAATGGAATAACTGCTGGAATAGGAACTGCAATCGTCTCTTTACATTTTTTATCCAGCGTTCTTTTTCACCCACTAGATCTTTTCTGCATATAGTTGATGCAATTGTTATACATTTTGTGTCACTCTATTTAACTACAGCAATTGCATCATTCTTGACAAGTTGAATTATTTCACCTCGGGACACATTTTTGTCATCTTGTAGATTTATTCTTTTTCCCAAACGATTTGCCACAATAGTCTCTGAGGCTCTGTATCCTTTTAATTCTAGCTTTTCGGGTAAAAAAGCGATCGAAGTACATATGGCTGTCTTTTGGAAATATTTTAACTTTTATACAGTTTACAACAACTTAATATTCACTTAAAAACACTTTTATTTCCGATTAAACACGTCTTTATCTTACGACAACAAAACAATAACTAACTACGTAGGCAAAGCAGTCTACTTATATACCTGATTGCCTACAGTTTGGAAAGTTCTGGACATGTCTCAAATGATCTCATATCCCCTATCTGTTAATTTTAAACATGTAAGATTGTGTTACCCAGAGATGATTTAATTTGCAGTGCTGCCAGATGCACAAATAAGTACGGAATTGACAGTGTGACACATAACTACAAAATTAAGGCATTCTTATTTTCGTAACATTATTATTAATTCCCATAACTTTCCATGGAGGAACACGGGGACTTAGTCAATGAGCTGCACCCGATTCTATTTTTAGACACATAGAAAGGGACCTACAGTTTAACGCCGGCTCCGAACGGCAAATTAGAGAAGTTTTCAATAGTAGTAATACTTATAATCAATTACTAGCTAATGTTATGAGGTGACACCGCTTTTGAAAAACCGTTTTCCTTTTTATATGGTCTGGCCTGGTATTGAACCGTGGACCTTCTGGTTAGTTTGCGGGTGTCTTACCTACCATACCACAGTGGCACACAACAAAATTAACTAATCCATTAATAATATTAATGCAAAAACAAACCCAATTACAGTTTACAATTATATGAAATATAATAATTTTGATGCCTTGAATTCAAATCCGTTTCAGTTTTTTTCCATCGAGCCAAAGTATAGTAGTTATGTCAATAGATTTCATCATAACTGGAAAACGACTCGACCGATTATAATGGCGATACCACCAAACGTTTAGGAACAGAATTTTCCATAAATCATCTGAACAACATTTTTTTGTAATTTCAACAGTTTCGAAGTTATTCATAACTTAACAGCAAAAAAAAAATTACGGTCAAAATTAGAGCATTTTTTCTTTTCAAAGTCATAAAAAATCCTTTAGAATGAAAATTAGATGTTAAGCACCTAAATTAAAGCCAAAAATTTTGAGAATAAAATAAGCTATAAATCATGAAAATCGGTTGGCTATTGCTGATTTTATTCAAAATTAAATGAAGGTGACCAAAATTAGCGAAAAAATGTTTTCTTGCAAAATTAGCGGAAAATTTGTTTCTAGAAAATTTAGTGAAAAACTTTTTTCTTGCAAAATTAGTGGAGCATTTTAATGAAAGCCAGGTGTATGGTTGAAAGTAATATAACCTATAAAGGCAGGTGCCTAACTTTGACAAATGTAAAGAGTTCATTTTTTATGGCTATATTCTAAGAATTAGATTTTTTATTATTGTGGTAAAATACACAGTACAAAATGCACTTTTACGAAAGATAACACAATTTTTTCATCATTCAACACTTGTTTGCGAAATACTATCCGATATTTGATTTTATCAAAACCAAAAGTTAATATTGAAAAGTACTCTAAGGACTATTTCCGTTTTGTATTTTTTATTATTATAGTAAGTGTTTTACAAAATTTATACATAGAGTTAGCTTATTTATAATGGATTTTTGTTTTAGATTACAGTATGTCAAGGGGTTGGGGTTTAAAATAACAACGCCATACAATAACTTCCCAAATAAACATTACTTTGGACTGCCTCTCGATGAAAGAAACAAATATTGGCTACCAAAAATATGTTGTAATACCTGTACAAGAGCTTTAAGAGGTTATCTTGACGACGATAGAAAGATCATGTCATTTATGAAACCAATGATATGGAGTGAACCACAAAACATGATTGTTATTTCTGCATGACCGCTACAAGTTGATTTACGAAAGAAATAAGAACAAAATCATATATCCGAACATTTCATCTACCCGAGGACTAGTTTTTCGAAACAATAATATTTCTTTACATCCAATGCCACCTACACGTCACAAAATGGTTAATGAATTAAATGTTTTTTTCTGTTCGGAGTGAAACCAGTTACGCGTCTGTAGGTCCTACTTCATCTGCATATAGAAGTCCAGCGGGAAACTTCATTTTATAAACCAGTCTGAATGATCTTGTGCAAACTCTCAAAATCAAAGTCAGAACTTCTTGCGTCAAGATTGCAGCAATGGAATTTGTTAGATAAGGACACGAAAGTCTCATATTTTCGATATAGACAAGAAGATTTTCTAGCCTGGTTTAGCAAAGATGGCGATTTAGTATTTTTTGATGATGCCGCGGGACTATTACGAAATCTAGATTTCCCTGAAAAGTCTGAGGAATGCCGACTCTTTATTGATTCATAAAGAATATATGTATGTGTATGTATTACGTATGTATTGTTTCCTACCAGACATTTCCTTTCATTATGTTTGTGTTGCCTAATAATGCATTACAAATTTTTTGTCAAAGTTAGGTACCTCCCTATATAGATTACATATCTGTTTTAATTTAAATGCCTAAATCTAAAAATTATATTTTAATAATTTTTGTATAACTTTTTGGAAATAAAAGAAAAAAAATTTGCAAGAAACAATTTTTCGCTAATTTTGGAAAAAATTAGGTACCTGCATTTAATTTTGAATAAAATTAGCAATAGCCAACCGATTTTCATGATTTATAGCTTATTTTATGCTCAACATTCTGAGCTTTAATTCAAGTGCTTAACATCTAAAATTAATTTTAATATCTTTTTTTTAAAAAACCTAATAATAAAAACATAAATAAAATTGTTCAATAAAAAGTAATAAAAGGTAAAACCCACATAAAACTATATGGAATATATTGATTTTGATGCGTTGACCTCAAATCCGTTTTCAGTTTTTTTCCATCGGGATCAAATTTTTTTTTATGGGCGTGACAAATTTTTTGCCCAAAATATGGTAGTTATGTCAATATATTTCATTATAACTTGAAAACGATTTGACCGATTTTATAATTCACATGAACAGCATTTTTTAATTTCAACAGTTTCGGAGTTATTCACAATCAAGTGGTAAAAATTAATTATTAAATTAATTAAAGCTCAGAATGTTGAGCATATAATAAGCTATAAATCATGAAAATCGGTTGGCTATTGCTAATTTTATTCAAAATTAAATGCAGGTACCTAATTTTGACCAAAATTAGCGAAAAATTGTTTCTTGCAAAATTAGAGGAATTTCCACGTCCACGCAGTGCCGTTAGTCATGAGACTAGTCTCAACTTTAACAACGCGATAAAAAAAAATAAAAACAGAGCACACTACAAGTGCTCCCGTTACGAGTGCTAATTACTACCATCCACTGCAGACGTTGGTTGACCATGATGATATGCAAGATGAAATAATAATTGGAAATAATAACAAGAAAACGTATGTTCTACCACTTACCATTCTTAAGTGTAATTTAATTCAACTTAAAGAAGCATGTGCCAAACTAGAAATCTCTGATTTTTTGATCAAAAGAATTTAAATTGGCATAAAAGTTTTGAGCCAAAATACATCAGACTATGACAAATTAATACTTCATTTAAAAGACAAATTTGAATTCTTCCGATATGTCACTAAAAATGATAAGCCATTTATAGTATTGCTCTTGGGACTAGATAGTCAAAACACCGATGACTTGAAATCCAAACTAATCCAAAGGGGTTTAGATTGCCTTGATGTCAAGTTGGTCCACAGAACTAGAATGTCTAACAACGTAATTGTCTTTTATGTTGTCTATTTTAAAAGACAATCGATCACTTTGAGGGAACTAAGAGATAAACACAGCAGCATTGATTACCTTAGAGTCAAATGGGCGCACAAAAGTAGTCCAAAAAATAAAATCACCCAGTGCCGTAAATGCCAAATGTTTGGTCATGGCTCATCATCTTTTTTTATTTTATATAAGACCAGCACCCAGGGCATGGCCCCTACTCATGCAGTGCATTGTGCTGGTACTAGGAAAATAGGTTATTGGAAGGAGGACAGAGGGAGTAGTGTTTATAGACGTTAGATTTAAATTTACTCATGTCGTAAGTGGCAGGAAATACTTTCGCTCGAAGATTATTCCACAACCGAACAGTGCGACCAAAGAACGAATTCTCCCTATAATGCGTTGTGCGATTTACTGGACAATCAACTACAAAGGGATGCGCTCTACGAGAAATACGAGTACTACGTAAAAATATATGATTTTTGGGAATTAATTCCTTAATTTCGTTAGAATACATTCCGTTATAGGACCGATAGAACAATGAAACACAAGCCACATTGCGATGGTGCTCCAATGAATCGATGGAGTTGGCTACCCTACCGTCATTGATGAGCATCTTCGCCCTCTCCTGTACGCGGTCGAGAAGCTCCAAAATAGACTTTGAAGCATCGGCCCATACATGAGAGTTGTATTCCATTTTGGGTCGGATATAGATCTTGTAAATATTAAGGAGATCAGATGGGGTGAAGTATTTCTTGCACCGTCTCAAAAAACCAAGGCACTTGAATGCTTCTTTCGACACTTGAAATATGCGATCATTCCAAAGAACGTCACAGTGAATTCTCATGCCCAGAACATCAAGAGCATCTGATTCCTCAATATCCACATTACCCATTGACACAGATGACAGCACACCACCACGCCTGTGTGTTAAAAAACAACATTGAGTCTTACGTGCATTAAAATCGACCCTGTTCGCACGACCCCACTCGGAGACCTTCACCAGGTCACTTGTGAGTGTGACGCTCATATTCATCCTTCTTACCCCAACCTACAAAAGGCATGGTCTACGATCAAAAGGATATAGTGACAAATGTTGCTGTCAGCCGCAAAAGAGTAGATAGGATTAGAAGTGAGAAGAATAAAGTCGTTAAGAAACATTAGAAAAAGAGTAGGGAAAAGAACAGAGCCTTGCGGTACCCCTGAGTTTACCCTGAACTCGTCGAATGAGACCCCATTTATAACCACTCTTATAGAGCGATCTCTGAGAAAACTCGATATAAGTCGAGAGAAGTGACTAGCGACACCAAAAGCATTAAGTTTCGAAATGAGAGCCTCGTGCCAAACTCTATCAAACGCCTTTGAGATATCCACAGCCACAAACTTACTCTCGCCAAAACCATGAATGGACTTGTTCCACTTCTCCGAGAGCAACGCCAGCAGGTCACCCGTAGAACGACCCTTGCGGAAACCGGTGATCGCTAAGTAACTCGTTGGACTCCAGATATCCCACAAGGTGGTAATTAATCATACTCTCTATAACCTTGGAGAGTGCGGAACAAACTGCTATTGGACGGTAGTTCTCAGGGTTACTAGCTTCGCCCTTTTTGGGGATTGGCGTTACATTAGCAATCTTCCAGCAAGATGGAAAAATACCGGCGCGATATGACGCAGTGAAAAGGTGAGCTAATGGACGCGCAAGCGTCGAAGAGCACTGCTTCAGGACCAGTGCTGTTATACCATCCGGCTCAGAACACTTGTTAACGTTGAGATTTGCATGGAAAGAATCCAAAGTTATCCCTATCAGGAAACCAAGTAAGCCTTCAGAAGATCGATCCTCCTACAGAACAATTAGCCTCTTAGCATCCCTAAGCAAGATTATTAAAGAAAAACGTAATAAATTTGTTGAAGAGAAAGGCATCCTTCCCTCACAACAATATAGGTTTAGGCTACAGCACAATACCGTACACCCTCTACTATATATCAGAAAATTAGTACACAACAAATTTAATAATGGAAAGTCTACTGGCATCGTCCTGTTAGATATCAAAGCAGCTTTTGACTAAGTGTGGCATGGTGCATTGATCTTCAAAATGATTAATTACAATTCCCCTACAAGCACTATAAAAATGATCCAATCCTTCCTGTCGGCGCGTACATTTAAAGTACATGTTTGTGGTAAAAAGTCCTTACTGATAAGTGTTGACACAGGGTGCCCCCAAGGCTCCTGTCTATCCCCTATTGTGTACAACATCTTTACGTCAGACATCTCTACTCTGGATGGTTGCACATTATCTGTTTTTGCTGATGAATCTGCAGTTTTAAGTTCGGCCATTCTGGCAAATGATGCAGTAGATAATCTGCAGAGAGCAACACAAAAATTGCGCACATATTTTAATAAATGGAAAATTCTGGTCAACGCAGAAAAAACTAAATCAATATATTATACTAGACGAAGAAATACAATTTACATTCCTCAAAGCTGCGTAATTTTCGATAACTGCGAAATCAAATGGGAAAATTAAGTTAAATACCTAGGTTTAATACTAGATCCAAAAATGAAATTCAAAGAATATATCACTAATATCCTGAATAAATTCAGTCACTTAATTCACCTTATGTATACTCTCATAAATAGGAAATCGAAACTGAATATTGCAAATAAAATGCTTATTTTCTCCAGCTTGGAGTACAATTGCACCCTCTCACATTAAGAAATTGCAGATTGCTCAAAATAAACTGTTAAAAATTATTTTAAACTTGCCATGGCATCATTCAACTGAAAAACTACATGATATTGCTAAGTATAGCTTGTTTCAAACAGACTAATGCGACTTTCTAATAGTTTTATGATAAGATGTCAGTATTCTGAATTCGAGCATATAAGAGATATAATCTCAATATAATTTAGAGTTAGGTTAGATTAAGTTGTAGTTAAGTTTTTAATATTTATATGAACACTAAGGTTGTAAATTTTTCCTTTACTATTAATTACATGTAAGATTACACATATTTAAATCCCAAAAACAAAATTAATGCTTAAGAAGGAAAGATTTATCTATATCTTAACTCTTTACTTTGTGTAGAATATAAGATAAAATCAAATAAATGCCACTAAATAAAGAGAAATGAAGGAATGAAAAAAATGTTATGGGAATTATATGTTGTAGCCAAATAGAATCGAAGGGCTTTTCGATATCTAGAAGAATAACGCCAGTACTTTTTTGATTTCTTCTTTTACATTCAAGATAATGAACAACTCTTTTCAGTTGATGTACAGTAAAATGATACCTGTAAAACCCAAAATTCTCTTCCAGATTATCTTCTCAAACACCTTGTCCAATAGACTCAGAATGCTGATGGGCTTTTAGCTGGAGGTTAATTTTGGATCCTCTCCCAGCTTAGAAATTGGGATAACTTTAGCTCTCTTGAAAATCTTAGCAAAATAACCTCCCAATAAATAGGAATTGAAAAGTTTACTTAAAACCTCCAAAAGATAATCAGGCATATTTTTAAGTATAATGCTATAATGCCATCCAAGCCCGGGGCCTTAATATTCTCTAGTAAATTCACAAACGACTTAAACTTTGTTAAATCGGTGAATTACATATAAGATCTGCCAAGAATTTTGTCGTTCAGATTAGGAATGTACTCTGAAACAACAGAATCTATAGATGAAGAATTATTACAGGTGATTAAATGTGAATTAGCAAATATTTCTGCCACTGTAGTCGCCTTTTTAGAGAATGATTTTCTGTTTACCCTTAGGATTCTCGCCAATTTTCAAAACTGGAGACCGGAGGCAAATTTTTAGTAAGCTTTGGCCACAAATTATTCTGGTTCCTATTATGACGGAAATAAATCAAATTATTCAATTGCCCACAATACACTTTAATTGAATTCTATTATTAGTCTCCCTAGATCTCTGAAATGTCCACCTGTACTTATTCCTTTGACCTATTACGTCAAAGATTTCCTTATGCCAAGAATTCCTACGCCAAATAAGTACCTTCTTGAACCATAAAAATTAACTTACCAAATAAAAAATCAAGGTTACCCGAATCAGAGGAGAGTAGGTCAATGTTCTGACACCGGATTTCATCCTCCATCAATCTTCTAATTGCTGTTTAGTCTGAATACGTCATATTTTTAACTCTTACAGAAATAACGCTGGTACATGGTTCGATAGTAAAATATTCGGAAGTATCTCAAGGTGGAAAAAATGGAGACACGAGTTGGATAAAGGTATGTCTACTGAAGATGGCTAAAGTAGGCCGCTGTCCCATCCAAAACGAGTGTGTTCGTTCGGGTAATAAATGAAGTAGCTGGACTGGAAACAGTGTCTATGTGCTTCCATTCCGGCATAGTTGTTTGACACACAAATCCAATGAAGATGTTGCACGTTTAAATTAGCAAATAGACAGCAAATATAAAATTTATTCAAATCTGCATTTAAGTTGCCAGTGTGAACTGGATTATAAGCCGATGTGAATATAACAGGTCACTTATTATTTACAACTTCAATTGAAATTCACTTAGCAACGCTTGTTCTGATCTTCGGTAACAAAGTATGGTCAATATCAGCTTTAATTGAAATAAGGTCACCTCCGCCATGTATGGATCGACCATCCCCATAAGCTTTATAGCCAGCAAGTTTAAATTTGTGGTATTGTTTTAAAAAAGTCTCATTTATGAGGAGAATATCGATACTCATTTCCTTTAAAATATATTACGACTGAACGGCTGCAGATTCGGCTGTAAAGCCGAACGATCTTTAAATAAGTAGAGTTATATAGCATGTTTAAGCATCATACCTAAAACTCGTAATTTGTCGTACTTGGTTTGACATCTTTTCAAAGCATCGACAGCATCGAAAATTAATTCCAAAATGTTACCATAAGTGTAGGGCTTTTGCGTATTCTTTTTTTTTTTTTTTTTTTTGATCTGGCCTTGGTAATTGAGGAAAAACTTTTTTTCAGATATTACAAATATTTTTATACCGGTTAAAAATGTAAATTTATGTAGGTCGAGTGACCCCTTTACTGGCTCGGCAGGCTCCCAAAGATCAGATTTCAAATGATTCATTCTTTCTCTTGCTGTGTGACAAATGGCACCATACAGTTGAAACCACATATTCTCTACGCCTAAATCGTAAATTTTCAGCTACAAAAAGCTTCGGATCATCTCCCTGTAGCGATTTGCATTGACCGTAATAGCATTTTCATTATCGTTTTCAATTATGCGCCAATTTCCTAATTACATCTTGAAAACTTTTGTCATTTTCAAAAAAGGTTTTTATAATAAAAACACTTTGTTCCTTCGTGTAACGTTCCGTATTAACTAACCGGAATGTATTTGGATTCTGAAAATAAAAATTTAGAATAAAAATTACAAGTAGACAAAAAATGGCAGCAAAAATAAAATGATACCACAAATTTGGACACCCTATATTTGGAGCTACCAATAGTGCTATTATTATTAAGTGTGCATTCTGAAAACTCATGACTTCCAGCGTAGGCTGAACATATTATAACACGATTGCAATTTTTAGCACCTCGTTCCACACATAGCGCATTTTCAGCAATTTTAAAGGTCTTCTCCAATTTATAGAAACATTGCAAAGATATCTAAAATCTCAAAAGTATCTTATGATTTATCTCTTGGACACCTGCTGTCGGTTAAACTATGTAATGAACACAACTATATAAATTACTGTACAACTTATTCAATGGAATGACTAAAATCCATATTTCCAATACCGTAATGGCCTTATTTCCAATACTGTAATAAGTAAAAGCTACATACGCTACCGTAGTGTACAGCATCATATAAGTAAGTTTGTTGCTCTAAATCAGATAGAAAAGAGCTAAAAAAATTTGTAAAAAAAGGACTGCGGGAGCCATTAATTCGCTATGAAACAGTCGGGCGATTGGATTCGATCCTTCCTTAAACAACATCCTGTTCGTAGACAGAAGTTTTATTAAAGACTACCTATTTTTGTATAAATAAAGATCTTCTGATTCTAAATGGAAATAAAGATCTTCTGATTCTAAAGATCTTCTGATTCTAATGACAAACGAGGCCCGATTATGGTCGAGTGAGTTAAGAAAAAGGACTAAACACAAACTCACAATTTTATTGGAAACCACTAAAAAAAACACAAAAAGAAGCAGTAACTGATGTTGTCGATACGTCTGTCTCAAAACCCACCACAAACTTTGTTCCTAAGGACGTCATTTTATTAGGATCCCAAAAAAACTATGGCACTTAAATCGTTACCAAACTATGAAAACACTTTAAATTTCAATTACATAACATATTCTTAACTTTAATTTTTATTTATAAAATTTCACAATTTAATTTTAAACTATTAATAAACTTTTTCACGTTTAACCGATTCTAGAAACTTTATGTTAAATATATTAATAAAATGAAGTGAGAGCATTTTTTTGGTGTTCACTGTATCACTAAATTTACTTTATAATTCTTTTCTCCAAATTCGAAATATCAACTAACAACAACAAAAACAAAACTAATAACTAAAATAAAAAGAATTATGCCGTACGTAATGCTCACACCTGATTTTGCACATTTCTTTAAAATAAACCTAAATCTATTTAACTATTACCAAATTAATATTCTATTATTATTCATTTAATATAATTCTTTAATTTAATTTTAGGATTTTAGGATTAGCAACAATAGAAAAAAAATATGTTGTATGTTTCATTAGACTATATATATATACGGTTACCATAAAGTTACAATACAGACTGTAAGGTGTTTGTATGGATGTTAATTAGCATTTACTTATATTGATCATTATGATCGACAAACAACATGATTGTTTGCAATGTTCGTTTTGTATTATATTCTTGTTTTATTTATACTCGTAGTTTAATGAAACAAACAGGTTATTACTAATGAGAGAACTAATAAAAAAATAAAAAAGATTATGAGTTTAATAAAGCAAATTGAACTGGTTTTTGTTTTCTGTTTTGCTTTCTTTTTGAAATATATTTTAAAAATATAGAAAAGATCCCTACATTAGGTACATTTAATTTTAGAAAAATTTAGTTTAAGATATAATTAATAAAATATTTTAGATTTAAGACTTAGCAAATTTTACTTACTATGTAGTAAACTGTGAAATTAGAAAATTATGGTTTCAGTCGAAAAGTTTTAGACATTTTAGCAGAGGCAAAGGTGATACTTATATTGAAAATAATTTTTAGCAGCGTATTTGATGTTTAATTAAATTTTTGAAAATTAAAGTTCATATTTTGAAATAAATTACTGTGGAAAACTAGTGGTTTGTTTAGTTAATATATCAGAAAATTAATTTTTGGAAATCTCATTATTGTTATTTGTTTAGGACTTTAATATTTAACAAAAATTAGTGATGACTTATAGGTTTTAAATAGGTGTTAAAGCTTTCACGGCATATGAATTTAAAATAATTGATTTAGATTTTTATGGTGTAGGTATATTAGAATTTATATTGTTGTTGTTTTCGTGTTGCATATTTTCCCTCTAGGCTATCGAAATGTTGATGTATATGTTCTGTATGGATGTTCTAGAAATTTAGCTGGTGGTAAAAAGGGGTTCTTCTATAGGGCTGATTTAAATTTTCCTAAATTTTAATGATGAAATTTGGTTATGGATAAGGGTTGAATCTGGTAGTTTGTTGGTGTTGGACAGAAATTTTTGATGACACCGGTGGCAAACTTAAGGGTAATTAGAAATTTCCAGACCTGTTTGATAAAATTAATCTTTAAATTCCACTGTATTTATTCTTTACGATTTTTGCTTTAATAATTACCTCCTTCTTAATACTTTTGGAAGTATCAGAAGACTACATTGATCCTTTATCAAAAATTGTGAAAAATACTTCGCACTCACTGCTATATAAAGAATTTGTCACTTTTCACAACAAAACAAAATTATTTATTATGCCCAATGACCGAGTAAATTAATTAATAACTTTACTTTTGATCTTCACACTGTTACTGTACAAATTATAATGATTAAACTATAGGTTTTTCTATAATATGAAACTTTTGATATTGATCGCGTGATCAAAGAACAAAAATCAAATAACGTTATTTAACTGGTTCTAGAATGAAAGAAATTGCTGAAGATTGCCACTCTTATAAAAACCTTTTGTAATTTGCCAAAAACCTTACATATTCCCATTTTATGTTCTTGTATTAACAACATTTATTAATAAACTAAACACAATGTTAACCAATATAACCTAAATCTTCCATTTAGAGCATATTCTTTTCCTAAAAATTAGGAATTTAAATTCCCAAATATACATGTATGTATATGTAAGATAAAATAAACATGTTCACGTTCTACATGGATATATATGTTCTCTAGCAACATGTTGCTTATCGTTATATACAAAGTATATAGGTCATGTTTATATGATCATATGGTGGTGTAAACATGAGAACAGATTAAATAAACATTTTAAGACAGTGGTTAAATAAAAAGCAAAACAAATATAATAAAGCATAAATTTAACAGAAAAAGGTGTTTTCTGTCAAACCGTACACTACAACTAGACAAGATAAATTGCATCATCCACATTGGATCTTTTTGTTGCTACTTCCTGTACGCTTGCCGGCTTTATATTATGTGAGGTGATGAACTCTTCTTCAAGAATTTTAATGTCAAAACGTGGTAGACCTAATAATACCAATGTAAAGGTTTTAGCGTCCTTCGTTTCGTATAAAACTGGTACTTTCTGCTACACGTAGACCATCGATATCTAAAGTTAGTTGTGTGTGGAATCAAAAATTATAGGAGGAATTTTCTCTTTAATAGCAATCGCTTTTTCTTTATCGCCATCAAAGAGCAGCTGAAATCTGTTGGTACTTGTCGTAGACCCTTCGATTTTTGGCACCTTGAATTTAGCGCTATTGCCCCCATATTTTTATTCTTTTGTGAGAAAACATTTCCAATCACAATATAAAATTTACCAAAAATGTTTTTAAACACTTTTTGTTATAAAAATTTAATCAATTTTCACTAGCAAAAATTAACAAAATGTTTTCAATTTGAGATAGAGATGCCAAATGAATGTGTGTATATAAAAAATCTGGATAAAAATCTAGATTTAATCATGCTGATTATTAATTATCACTGTTTAAGCGATAAGTATATATTAGTTGTCAAAAACGGTACAAAAAGTAGCATGAAATAGTTAAAAATGCTACAAAAGGGTAAAAAAAATTTCAAGGGCGTCAGAAAAGGGTTAAATTGACTTTAGGGTCACAAGGATAACGCTGTAAATCGCAAAAGGAACTATGTATATACAGAATTTGTTCTTTCTGCCGTTCGTTTGTAAACAATCCTCCCGCGAAAGTTATTCATGACATAGAAAACTTCAAATAAACCTCCATAAACACTACTCCCACAACCTATTTTTCTAGTACTAGTGTAATACATCGCTTTAGTGGGGTCATACCATGAATGCTGGCCTCAAGCAAAAAAAAAAAACAACACATGTTATTATTTTAATATTTAAATAAATTCTTTTTATTTATTCATTTATTTATTTATTTAAAAATATTTTTTATAGTTTTTATGCTTAATACGTAAAATAAAATATTTTTTTTTTGTTTGAATATTTCGTTTTTGTTTTAATGCATTATTTATTTTTTTCGAAAATTTTATTATATAAACGCCTTTTTCTTACAAAATTATTACACTTTATTGTTAGTACTGCTAGACCATTAAAAAGTACAAGCTTGGTGACTACTTTTGTTAGTTATATAAAGTTGTTCGTGTAACACAGAGAGATTTACATATACATATGTGCATTGTATTAATAGAGAGAATATATCTTTACGCGATAATGTTGAGGATACCACTTTATTTAAAATTGATCCAAATAGTTAGCCATCAAAAGTACTAACGTGTAGCAAAGCAGAAGAAGATTTAAAGCGCTTTTTGCGCTATGCTGGCTTGAGTCTAACAAAATTTGTGTACAAAATTAATCATAAAGTATTTGAATATGAATAAAAATTAAAATTATTTTATAATATACTAAAAAATATATATATAAAGGCGAAGGGAGAGAACTCGCAATAGAGAGAGAACTTATGTATGTATTATAAATAGTTCGTTTCAGATTTTTTTGCTTTTTTGTTTATGACGATCTTGAGAACAAGAGTAATGCATTGGATCTGAAATATTTGTTGCAAATTTTTCTGTGTTTTTATAGAATTATTCGTGAGAGCGTAAGTTTATATAGAAGCGTAGTTATTTATCTATCTCATGTTTACAGTTTGGATACATTTTATAAAAGTATGTGTCTAATAGGGTGATTCGTAATTTCGTTGTTGTTTTCCCTTTTTTATAATTCGTTACTAAAAACATTAATGGAGAAAGCAGCAAATGGTTCACCCTTTCTGCCCTATTGACTTGGCTTGGTATTGTCCTACATCATCCATAGAACACTGTTTGATAGTAAAGGTATAACGACTACCATCTTCTTTGGTGAAGGCATAACGAGAACTTGTTTCATTAACTTGTTTACCATTCTTAAGCCACGTCAATTGTAGGGGTTCTTCGCATATTTCGCACTCGAATTTAGCAATTTCACCAACCTGTAGACTAACAGATGTAGGGAATTTAACGAAAGCGGGTTGTTTGAGTTCTTCGCCTGGCACAACAACATTAATCGTACATGTGCTGTAGGATTCACCGGCATCATTAAAGGCTTCACAGGTATAAGTACCAGCATCCTCTGGGAAGATTTCAGCAATTTGTAACTTGTAAATATTAGCTTCTTTAGAATATTGGAAGTCTTTGCTGGGCTTGATTTCTTTATTATTGTGCAGCGAGACGACATCAAAGTTTTCGGCGCCAATGATACGACAGGCCAATGTTACTATATCACCATCTTTTGAAAGCGTGACTCCAGGTGGCTTACAATTCGTGGTGGTTTGTCACTGCTAATAATACGCTTGGTCGAGTTTTTGTCCAATGCTTTACCATAAAATAATTTATGCATTTAATTTATATAAAAATAAATTAAAAAAATATACTTACGTTTTACAGTTAATTTACATTTTGTTTCTACAGCGCTAATCGAGTTTGTAGCTGTGCAAGTGTATACACCTTCATCCTCGGGAAATACTTCGTGTATCGTGAGTGTGGCTATGCCATTCTTGTATTTCAAGTCGATTATATCAGATGAGGCAATTGATTTACCATTCTTAGACCATGTAATTTGTGGATCCAGATCTCCTTTAACATGACACGTTAATACTAGTTGATCACCATCGCGTATAATAAGATCTTGTAAAGGCTTAGTAAATTCTAATTTGCACATTAAAGAATCATCTGATGGCACTGCATAAAATGAAATAAATTATTAAAACGAGTTTACTTATTATACCGTATTTTATTATACACGGTCTTTTATCCCGGTGGTAAGGTAAAGTCAGTGGACATTCTTTATGGCTAACCACACAAGAAGAGTTACTGTAATGTGCTCAAGTCTTAGCCTTTAGGATGTCTCGCCTACTCTTTATATTGTTATTTATCCAGTGTATAGGGAAGGGATACTTTCGTTATGACTTGCGCATGGTAAAAGTAAGCCACTCTGGCGATTTACTGTACGGGTATTCTTCAGATTATGCTAAGATTAACCACTTGGTTAACACTAAGTACAGTTCTGCTCTTCAATCAAACCAAATCAAAACTTGATCATGCGGGACGCTCCTTATAAACGATACCCCTAATCTAAGGTGGAACAGCATACGCCGAGGGATAAATGGTCAAGGGGTACTTGACCGTTAGTATGCGAACTCTGTATTTCAGGCATACTCCAGTTTCATATAATTCGTCTTCCTGCAGTGGGGCGATACTGCAGGTGATTTTCTGACCACAGCATAATAAACCAGTATGATTTTAAGCAGCAAAATAGTAACGATGCTCTCATGCATCAAATAATATAGAAGATAGTACCGAGCTGGTGGAAGATATGGGTGTCACTACCCCAGTAACTGAACTGGAAATGAGGGCCAGTGTACCAAATTTAGGTATATACCGAGATGATGACCTGTCATTTTTAGTTAGCAGCGGTGAAACTATGTATCCTTGCTAATCAGTAATCTGTCAGATGAGGGGCATCATTAAAGTGCTTCAGGCAAACCTACTTAGGGCTAAAGGTGCGTCAGATATGTTTAGTCGTAGGTGTGAAAACGATAATATCAGTCAACTTCTGTTACAGGAGCCCTGGGCTTTTGATGGAACTGTCAGAGGACTTTAAGATAGGTGGTGTAAGTTGATTTACACACCGGGGGAAAGGCCACGGGCAAGCTGACCTTTTTTCCCATTACGCAATTCATCACTACAGACTTTTTGGCTGTCAGTGTGCGGTTTGGCAGGATATAATGGGTGCCTCGGCTTACTTGCCAGGTAATGTGGAATGTGTCCCAACATTGGAAGTACAGAACTTCGTAGAGTTCTGTCTAGCCAACAACCACCACTACATTACAGGCTGCGACGCTAATTTCCATAATTTGTTGTGAGACAGCACAGACAACAATGCTAGGGGTGAGTGCCTGTTAAATTCCTTTGTTAGCAACAATATATATGTGGCCAATAGTGGCAGCAGACCTACGTAAGTATCCCTTTCCGATCATATGCATATTAGACTTGATTTGATAAATGTTGATAGGTGTAACAGATTTTTCTAATTTAAAGTATAATATTGATAGTTATATTTCATTATTATGAGAAATATTACATGACATAAATATTTATTTTAAATTATTAATGATTCAAATTTAACAAAAAACACTTTACAAATAGTATTCTTTATTTACCTCTTCTTCTTCTAATTTCATAATTAAAATATTAATATTTCATTCACGATAGTCATTATTTCATGTATTATCTAATTAGAATGTACGCTGATAATGTTAGAATATAGTATAGCTAAAAGTGGAATTTTGTTGGACATTATTTATTTAACATTACACTGAAGGACATAATTATATTTATTTAAATTTGCTCTATGTTATAAAATTTAATTATTTACATTTATGTAAAGAATTACAGCATAGTGATTAGAGTTAGCAACATTGGCAACTTATCTATAGCTGTACCGGTTTTTATGCACTCTTCATTATTACAGACCTAATAAATTAAGAGATATAAATAGCTAAAAATCACGTTATAACTGTCCTTTTTATTGTGGTTATCAGGTGATAAAACTATTTATAGTGATAAAGCTAATTGTTATAATATGTTCGAAGTGGTGTACATAACCATAAATATTTTAAATTAATTATTAAATTCTGTCAGAAATTAATTTTATTTCATATATATTTCAAGTCACATTTTTTGAAGTCAAAGTTAAAATATATTTTTTTACTTTAAACCCAATTATTATTGGTAAGTTGGTGTTATATATAAGTTAAGTAACTATTAACTTTAGGATTTTATAGGGTTTTAATGAACGTTAAATTAAGTTGCAGTTGACACTTAATTGAATATGTATAAAAGGATGATTAGAATATGATGATTTGCGTGCTTATGTTGAAGTATATGAAGGGTTTCAAGTCAGGTGTCTACAATGCTTTAAATTTAATTTAAATTAATGCGAAGAAAGTTTGTTATAAGGAAAACTACACTATTCAACACTACATAAGCTGTCTCAGTTTTGGAAGTCTCCACAAAGGAAAGAAAACTATAAATTTTAACCTATATCCTGGTAAATTAAGCCTGCAGCCAAGATAAATTCATTCTATAGCCCAGTTTATGTAATGTTAAAGTTTCTAAGAAGAACACCGTATGATACAACCTAAAATAGACTGTAAATCATTAGACGATTGAAGTAATATCACCATAATTTGTAATCTTTATCAGAAAATTTTTCATCTGAGTGAAAGAGTGCTATTTAGTTGAACAGTGATGTCGTTCAAATAAAGGAATTTAATTTAAAGAACAAAACGAGAAAAGAAGAACTAAAACACAAAGGAAACAAAAATATAAATTTTAACCTATATTCTGGTTAAATTAAGCCTGCAGCCAAGATAAATTCATTTTATAGCCCAGTTTATGTAATGTTAAAGTTTCTAAGAAGAACACCGTATGATACAACCTACAATAGACTGCAAATCATTAGACGATTGAAGTAATATCACCACAATTTGTAATCTTTATCAGAAAATTTTTCATCTGAGTGAAAGAGTGCTATTTAGTTGAACAGTGATGTCGTTCAAATAAAGGAATTTAATTTAAAGAACAAAACGAGAAAAGAAGAACTAATACACAAAGGAAACAAAAATATAAATTTTAACCTATATCCTGGTTAAATTAAGCCTGCAGCCAAGATAAATTCTCTCTATAGCACAGTTTATGTAATGTTAAAGTTTCTAAGAAGAACACCGTATGATACAACCTACAATAGACTGCAAATCATTAGACGATTGAAGTAATATCACCAATATTTGTAATCTTTATCAGAAAATTTTTCATCTGAGTGAAAGAGTGCTATTTAGTTGAACAGTAATGTCGTTCAAATAAAGGAATTTAATTTAAAGAAGAAAACGAGAAAAGAAGAACTAAAACATGTGACGTCATCATTAATGATAAGATCATTAAATTAAAATAAGTATAGCTTAAAATATCACAACAACAACTTAACATTAGCATATAAGCAGTATAACAGTTTTTATATTTGTTTTCTCTCTGTTCATTAGTAAATTAACATAATTATATTAAATAACATGGTAAAATAATGATATTTTTATGTTAAATAAATAAATACAGATATTTAAATTAATAAATTGTTTTATAAAATGCTAACAAAATTTTTTATTTAAATTTTATTTTTATATTTAATACTTATTACTAATAATAACTTACTATATAAGTTGAACTAATTTATTGTCTAGTACTATCATTAATTAAAATATTAATATTATTGTTAGCATGTTAAATTATTTTTGTATATTATATCTACAAATTACAATATTTAAAACATTTTGCTAATTCTATTTTCTAAAAGTTACAGTTCTTGGAGAATTTGAGCTCAACTTCTAGAGTAACAGAAAAAGCTAAACCGACTTTTTTAAGACACCGGAAAACCGTAAGTTATAATATACAAATTAATTAACATGCAATCGCTTTAACTGAAAATATCAATTCATAATCTTAAAAATATTAGTTTACTTATATAACTAATAGTATTTAACTATATACATTAATTTTATTATTAATAATTATATAAACATATATTATTTATTACTATGTATATGAAAACTTAATGAAAATTTTATCAATTTTACATGAAAAGTAAGTTATTTTATAACATTTATATAATCTGATATTAATAAATGACTTTGATTAGATTGAAATGAAAAGTTTTGAGTAATAAGATTTAATAATAGGAATGCAGATAAATGGAAAGGAAATTAAGATAGCATGTTAGTCTTTTATATCATATTTTTTAGGGAAAGATACAGTACAATTAAGGGTGAACACTTAGTATCTTTGTGAAGTGGGCGGGTATAAATTTTAAAGTGTTCATCGTTACAACAACACCTGTCACCAAAACATCAGTAATATAGCTCCCTGATTACTGCAATAGCCCTATTTGTTTGTTAATTAGAGTTCAGTCAAGTCTTGGAAAGATGTAGTTTCTCTTTTCTAGCGTGTAGTACTAGGTGTTCAATGTTCAAGAACCCTCCCCAATCCGACGAGCTCAGCCTTTCAAGCTTTCCAAGCACCGAACATTGAAGCCAATGAACATTTAAAAAGAGTGAAACGCATTCAGTTTCAAAAATCGCTACACAGAATAGAAAATGGCGCCCAACGAAAAGGCCAATGGCTTTATTTGAAGCTAGTGGTTTGCAAATGAGTTCGATAGAAATGTCGAATTCGATCCTTTTCAGTTTTTGTTTGTTTTGTAGAATAGTCTCAAACTGATATGTAATTTTGTTTTCAGTTTTGATTTGCATTTTACTGTCCCTTTTTAGAATTATTGCTCTTTACTTGTCATGAGACTTAACAGGGTATACAATGTCCTGATAATGCAGTGATAAGTCAAGTATGTAAATTTACTTTTACTTTTTATATCTGCAAATGTGAGTCAGTCATTATCGGATCGATTGCGAGTTGGTTCATAATTTGCAATTCACAGCAGATATTTTTCTGTTTATATTACCATTTAGTTTCAATAAATGAATGTATTGTTATGTAAGTCATGAATTTTCTGCTTGTAAAGAATTTTCATTTGCGGCATATCTCTACATTCTAAAAATTTTGGATTTTATAAGGGTAATTCTATATTATAGATGTTTTATTATGTTATCTCTTCTTTTGAAGTTTTGATGCATTCCCATATAACCATATGAATTTGTTTTAGAAAGATTGATTGGTTTTTGAAAGTTGATTGTTTTTAGCAAGTTGAAGGTTAATTTGTTATAGTTTTGTTTGGAGGTAATGTCTAAAAGAAAAGGAAAGTCGAAGAGTAGTAATATTGTAGAAGAACCAATTAGTGATAGGCAGATAGATTATACGTTTGATGAGAGTCCAATTATAACTAGATCTAGGGCACGAAATATTAATCTTTCAGTTGAAGAAAACACAGAAAATCCATTTGCCTCAAAGCATAGAATAGCAAAAGGTCCAGTTGTACCTCAATTAAGATCGCAAATTTTGCCTCAGTCTAGACAAAACCAGGAATTACACCATAATCTGTCTTCTTCCTTACAGCAGTCTGAATTAGTAGCAAGTATGAGTAATAATAACGAAGGAAATAGTTTACCACTCAATGTTTCTCAAACAGCTCCATCAGGTTCTATTAATGTTAGTGACTTAAATATGTTGACATCAAGGTTAGAGCAAGTTTTGTCTTTGAATCATAATGCAGTTATGGGTGAAATATCTACATTTAGACAGACATTAGCAGAAGGTTTTAATCGTAACCAGAATTCTTACGTTCCACAGATAGGAAATTCGAATGACAACAGGATCCATTCAAATAATAACTCTATACATAACCAAAGCTTAAACTCTGATATAGGTAGAAGTGCATCGTCTAATGATACGATTAGGCTTGGTAGATGGTAGATGGCTCCGATGATATCCATGATTTTTTGTTTAAGATCGATACTTTGAAAGATAGGTGGAATTGTCCAGATAGTTATGTCGCTTCACATTTTCATACTTTCTTAAAAGGCAAAGCCGACACTTGGTTTTGGTCTTATTTGAAACAACACTCTAATGCACAGTATAATGAGATAAAGTTAGCTTTAACTAGGCAGTTCGGAAAAATCGAAAATGATTGTGATAAAATAGTGAGAATGATTGAACGTCGGCAGATGCCAAGAGAATCTTTTGACGATTTCTTCTCAGAAATGATAGCAATGAATGCACGATTGTCACAGCCATTAAGTCCGGAGAAAATGATAGAGCTTATTAAGAATAATCAAAGAGAATCTCTAGGTTCACTTTTGTTTGCAACTGATTTATTCAGCTTAGATCATTTAAGAGACACAGCCAGAAGAGCAGAAAAATATATAATAAGGCAGCAGCATATTCGGTTTCAGAGAAAACAAATTTCAGAATTAGAAACAAATAAGGATATAGAAGAAACAAGCGATAATGATGAGGAAATAGCAGCTTTGAAATATCATGGTAATCAGAAAAGTGAACGCAAACAGCTCGATACCAGTCGTTTCAAATGTTGGAACTGCGACCAAATGGGTCATTCTTTTTATGATTGTCCTTCTGAAAAACGAAATAGTTTTACTTCAGATGTGGTGAAAAGAACGTAACAACTCCGCAGTGTAAGAAACACTCGGGAAACAAGTTCTTGAACAAGTAAAAGAGGGTCCCTCGTTCACCTTTATATATATATATGATTATAAACCTCAGACTAAAGTTGATGAACCAGAATGTAAAAAGGTAAATGATAGATCTGTAGTGTATTTGGAAAAGACTGAAGTATATGATAGCAAATATGATAGAAGAAATCATGATGAATTTTGTAATACATTTCATAGAAGGAAATTAGAATATGAAGAGGATAAGAATAAATTACTCAGGAAAAATCTTGTACCAAAACGAATAAAAAAATTTAGAGATAGATATAGGAAAAGAAAAGAATTTAGAAATATCATAGAATCGACAGTTATTAGCGATCAAGTAGATAATAGACCATAGGCGAATATTTGTTTAGGTAATACTGAAATATTTGGTCTACTTGATTCTGGTGCATCGATTAGCGTTCTTGGCAAGGATTGTACAAAGCTTTTGTCTAAACTTAAATTAAAATATACTCCAGTTGTTAGCTCTGTTGAAACAGCAGAGGGTGGTAGGCAAAATATAATCGGTCTTCTTGAGATAGCTACGAGATACAACAATATTACTAAAAATATATTATTTTATCTATGTCCTAATTTGAAACAAACTGCGTACTTAGGTATAAATTTCTGGAAGACCTTTGATATTGCTCCTCAGCTTTTTGTTTCTGAAGTAACGCTAGATAGTGAGTCATTTAGTAAAGGCGATAATAGTATTATTCACACTTTATCTGATTTGGAACTAGGTGAATTAAAGAAGGTAATAGAAGAGTTTCCATCATTTAGTAAACTTGGTTTAGGCCGTACGTCTTTAGAAACGCACATAATAGACACAGGCGAGTCATTACCGTTTAAGATGAAGCATTATCCACTTTCCCCACTTAGACAAGAGGAAGCTTACAAGGAGCTCGACCGTATGTTAAGGCTTGGTGTTATTGAGGAAAGCAACAGTCCTTATTGTAGCCCAATAGTATTGGTTAGGAAACCAGGTAAAGTCAGATTATGCTTAGATTCTAGGAAATTAAATACATTGACCAAGAAAGATGCGTACCCATTGCCACATATCAATTGACTTTTAAGTCGTTTGCAAGACACTCATTACATAACAGGTATTGACTTGAAAGATGCGTTTTGGCAGATACCGTTAAACGAGTGTTCAAAAGAAAAGACAGCTTTCGCAGTACCTTGTCGGCCACTGTACCACTTTACAGTAATGCCTTTCGGGCTGTGTAACGCCGCACAGAGAATGAGCCGTTTGATGGACAAGACGATTCCTAGTCGACTCCGTGAGAACGTGTTTATTTATTTAGATGATTTGCTTGTATGCACAAAGACTTTAAAACTCATATTGATATATTGCGTGAAGTAGCTAAGAGCCTTAGAAAATCAAATTTAACAATAAATGTAGAAAAAAGCGTGTTTTGTTAAAAGGAAATAAAGTATTTAGGATATATTGTAGGACAAGGGTGCTTAAAAACAGATAATACTAAGATAGAAGCTATCGAGAATTTTCCTTTACCAAAAAGTCACAGACAGATCCGTAGATTCATAGGCATGACTGGCTGTTATCGGCAATTTATATCAAATTTTGCAGATTTAGCAGCATCATTGACAGATTGTTTAAAGAAAGGGAAAGATTTTTGCATAACGCCAGAAGCAAAATTAGCATTTGTTAAGTTAAAGGAAGCGTTGACGTCAGCTCCTGTGCTAGTACAACCCGATTTTAAACGTCCTTTTACAATACAATGCGATGCATCTCGTGTTGCAGTAGGTGGTGTACTTACACAGATAGATGACGAAGGTAAAGAACATTCGGTAGCTTATGTATCTCAAAAATTAAACAAACATCAGAGGAAATATACAGTTACGGAGTTAGAATGTCTTGCTGCAATTGTAAGCTTGAAAAGATTTCGTCCTTATGTAGAAGGTTTGCCATTTAAAATAGTAACAGACCATTCGAGATTTGTCAGGAAGATTAGGTCGTTGGAGTTTAAAACTTCCAAGTTTTGATTTTGAGATTGAGTATAGAAAAGGCTCATTAAACAAAGTACCTGATGCACTGTCAAGATTAGACATATATGAAATTGAAGATTCTAGCTTACTAAATGAAATAGACCTTAATCATCAATCATTTAAGTCGGAGGATTACAATAAGCTTAAAGAAGAAATTTCTAAAAGACCAGATAGTTTTCCTGATACAATTGTTTCCCAAGGATATATTTACCACCGAGTTAAGTTTAGGGCGGGAGAATTTATTGATGAATTTTCTTTCTGGAGACTATGGCTCCCTAAAGATCTTCGTCAGCAAGTGGTCGCGATGAACCATAAGATTCAATCGTGTCATGGAGAATATGCAAAAACTTTGAATAGGATTAGAGAGAAATATTTTTGGCCAAATTTGCCAAGGGATGTAAAAGAGTATGTTTCTAAGTGTGAGCAGTGTAAAATAGTTAAACCAGCTAATCAGACACTAAGACCTCCGATGGGTAAACAAATAGTTACTGAACGTCCCTTTCAAAGAATATATATGGATCTCTTAGGACCATATCCCCGTAAGAAGTTAGGCAATTCATGTGTTTTTGTTGCGATAGATCATTTCACAAAATACATCTTTTTAAAACCGTTAAAGAAAGCTACAAGTTCCGCTATAATTAAGTATTTAGAAGAGACCATTTTTCATCAATTTGGGATCCCACAATTTATTCATTCCGACAACGGAAAGCAATTTGTTTCGTCCCAAATATCAGATTTTCTTACGACTTATGGAGTTATACATATAAAAACAGCGTTGTATTCACCACAAGCAAATGTGTCTGAGAGAACAAATCGAGAATTTTTAGTTAAGCTTCGTATTATGTTAAAGGATAAACAGGATAAATGGGATTTGTATGTTTCAAAGATAGCGAACATACTGAGAAGTGATTATCATGATGCAATTAAATGTTCATCACATTTTTGCGTATTTGGTTACAACATGGTAACCCATGGATCAGCTTATGAGAGCTAGGGTGCATAAATGAAGGCCAGTTTAATGTTATACCAAATGACTATAGGATGAATAATTTACATGAAAAGGTTAGACAAAATTTAATAGTTGCTCATGAAAAGGCTACGAAGAGCTACAACTTAAGAAGTAGGGCAATAGGTTACAAGCCAGGACAATTTGTATTACGGAAAAGTTTTCAACAATCGGATATGAAAAAAGGAATAAACGCTAAACTAATGTCACCCTATGTAAAATGTAGAGTAGAAAGAAGAGTAGGTTCATCATATTATGAGCTTGAGACTCCCTCAGGGAAATTATTAGGCATGTATCATGCAAAAGATCTTAAACCTTTATAAAGAAATAGTTGTTTAATTAGATTCTCAGGGTGTGGTCGTGGCCCACGTTAACTCAGTAAAAATCTGCTTTTCCTTATTTTCGTCCTAATACAACTAGTACTACAAAGAAGGTTTTGTAACAGATTTTTCTAATTTAAAGTATAATATTGATAGTTATATTTCATTATTATGAGAAATATTACATGACATAAATAGTTATTTTAAATTATTAATGATTCAAATTTAACAAAAAACACTTTACAAATAGTATTCTTTATTTACCTCTTCTTCTTCTAATTTCATAATTAAATATTAATATTTCATTCACGATTGTCATTATTTCATGGATTATCTAATTAGAATGTACGCTGATAATGTTAGAATATAGTATAGCTAAAAGTGGAATTTTGTTGGACATTATTTATTTAACATTACACTGAAGGACATAATTATATTTATTTAAATTTTCTCTATGTTATAAAATTTAATTATTTACATTTATGTAAAGAATTACAGCATAGTGATTAGTGATTAGCATTCTCCATTATTACAGACCTAATAAATTAAGAGGTATAAATAGCTAAAAATCACGTTATAACTGGTCTTTTTATTGTGGTTATCAGGTGATAAAGCTATTTATCATTTATTTTATTTTATTTAGCTTTATCACTAAAGCTAATTGTTATAATATATTCGAAGTGGTGTACATAACCATAAATATTTTAAATTAATTATTAAATTCTGTCAGAAATTAATTTTATTTGATATATATTTCAAGTCACATTTTTGAAGTCAAAGTTAAAATATATTTTTTTAGCTTTAAACCCAATTATTATTGGTAAGTTGGTGTTATATATAAGTTAAGTAACTATTAGCTTTAAGATTTTATAGGGTTTTAATGCACGTTAAATTAAGTTACAGTTGACACTTAATTGAATATGTATAAAAGGATGATTAGAATATGATAATTTGCGTGCTTATGTTAAAGTATATGAAGGGTTTCAAGTCAGGTGTCTACAATGCTTTAAATTTAATTTAAATTAATGCGAAGAAAGTTTGTTATAAGGAAAACTACACTATTCAACACTACATAAGCTGTCTCAGTTTTGGAAGTCTCCACAAAGGAAAGAAAACTATAAATTTTAACCTATATCCTGCAGCCAAGATAAATTCATTCTATAGCCCAGTTTATGTAATGTTAAAGTTTCTAAGAAGAACACCGTATGATACAACCTACAATAGACTGCAAATCATTAGACGATTGAAGTAATATCACCATAATTTGTAATCTTTATCAGAAAATTTTTCATCTGAGTGAAAGAGTGCTATTTAGTTGAACAGTAATGTCGTTCAAATAAAGGAATTTAATTTAAAGAAGAAAACGAGAAAAGAAGAACTAAAACATGTGACGTCATCATTAATGATAAGATCATTAAATTAAAATAAGTATAGCTTAAAATATCACAATAACAACTTAACATTAGCATATAAGCAGTATAACAGTTTTTATATTTGTTTTCTCTCTGTTCATTAGTAAATTAACATAATTATATTAAATAACATGGTAAAATAATGATATTTTTATGTTAAATAAATAAATACAGATATTTAAATTAATAAATTGTTTTATAAAATGCTAACAAAATTTTTTATTTAAATTTTATTTTTATATTTAATACTTATTACTAATAATAACTTACTATATAAGTTGAACTAATTTATTGTCTAGTACTATCATTAATTAAAATATTAATATTATTGTTAGCATGTTAAATTATTTTTGTATATTATATCTACAAATTACAATATTTAAAACATTTTGCTAATTCTATTTTCTAAAAGTTACAGTTCTTGGAGAATTTGAGCTCAACTTCTAGAGTAACAGAAAAAGCTAAACCGACTTTTTTAAGACACCGGAAAACCGTAAGTTATAATATACAAATTAATTAACATGCAATCGCTTTAACTGAAAATATCAATTCATAATCTTAAAAATATTAGTTTACTTATATAACTAATAGTATTTAACTATATACATTGATTTTATTATTAATAATTACATAAACATATTATATTATTTATTACTATGTATATGAAAACTTAATGAAAATTTTATCAATTTTACATGAAAAGTAAGTTATTTTATAACATTTAAATGAGTAATCTGATATTAATAAATGAATTTGATTAGATTGAAATGAAAAGTTTTGAGTAATAAGATTTAATAATAGGAATGCAGATAAACGGAAAGGAAATTAAGATAGCATGTTAGTCTTTTAGATCATATTTTTTAGGGAAAGATACAGTACAATTATGGGTGAACACTTAGTATCTTTGTGAAGTGGGCGGGTATAAATTTTAAAGTGTTCATCGTGACAACAACACCTGTCACCAAAACATCAGTAATATAGCTCCCTGATTACTGCAATAGCCTTATTTGTTTGTTAATTAGAGTTCAGTCAAGTCTTGGAAAGAAGTAGATTCTCTTTTCTAGTGTGTAGTACTAGGTGTTCAATGTTCAAGAACCCTCCCCAATCCGGCGAGCTCAGCCTTTCAAGCTTTCCAAGCACCGAACATTGAAGCAAATGAACATTTAAAAAGAGTGAAATGCATTCAGTTTCAAAAATCGCTACATAGGGCCAACGATATTCCACTTTTCTTAAAGAAGATGGACTGGTTCACTTTCAGGGAGAACACGACAAGTGGAGTTGACTGGCTACCTGATTTTGTAGATTCTATTGGTGAAATGGATCTGGTTGCAAGTCAACTTTAGTTAACTATTTAATACTCTTTAGCATGCGTCATAGTGACCATTTTGCCAAACGTAGGGTTCCATGATGGAATGATACCTTGGCAAAATTGAAAATAACGGTAAGGAGGTTTTCCATAGGGCCAAGCAAAGGCGATTTGCAAACTTACATTACTAGCTTCACGGAGTACAATAGAGAAATTAGAAGGTCTAAGAAGGATACATGGATGAAATATTGTAAGTCCATTGCTGGCTTTGGCCCGACATCAAAAGTCCCTCGCAATAGATCATTCTAACGGTATTGGGTCTCTATGTACTGAAACTTTGGATCACTCGTTGAGGACACATTTTCCTCTCTCGAACAATCGAACGGTTGCACCTGTAAATAAGTGGCGGAGACTGGGTTTTGTGTGCGATTGGCTCATTCAAATCGCAATATTATCATACTTATCTAAAATTTTCGAAAAATTAACATTTATTCAGATGACTCAATATTTGTATCACAACTCTGTGCTGTCCGAAAAGCAATCCGGTTTCAGGCCTAGTTTTGCTCTATAATTCTAAGGCATCTGACACCGTTGATCACAATATACACTATCAAACTTAAGCATATGAGCTATTTTTTGGATACTGCGTTTAAGCTAATATCATCGTACTTACGTGATAGGAGCCAATTTGTGTATCATGGTTGTAACAAGTCAAGCAGTTTCTCAATTTCTAGATGTGTGCCACAAGGCTTCATACTTAGACCACTATTATACACAATTTACTCTAATGATCTGTCTTTAAAGTTGAAGTTCTGTAATATATAGATGTATGCAGATGACGTTCAACTATATATTATCTGCTTGCCATCAGCAATTACGAAATGTATAGATAAGTTAAATTATGATCCAAAAAGTGTGTTTAGATTGGCGTCGACGAAAGTCAAATGCTTTGATAATGTGCAAGGTTAATTCTATAACACAGTTCACACCAATTGGAATTCATAATGCGACTATTTAGTCCGTAGATAATGTTAAAAACCTAGGCGTTATTTTCAACAACAACGTTAGCTGGCTGAACCATGTCAATGCGGCTTGTGGAAAAACGCTTGCCATGCTGCGAAATCTTTGGCTAACAAAATACTTTACACTGTTTAGCATTTGTATGCTACTCGCTAAAACCTACCATATACCCACATTAATGTACGGATGTGAGCTCTTTTCTAGTTGCGATTCGATATGTAAGAATAAGCGGAAAATCACATATAACAATATTGCTAGATATATCTTTTGAATATATATCTTTTGAAAATACATATCTTTTGAAAATTTGCTGAAATGCCGCACACTGATATACTTACATAAAATCATATATATATACAAGACAACCTAATTATCTCTATAGAAAATTGGTTTTCTCAAGATTCAATAGAGGCCTGGAACTTAACAGCATTAGATACTGTAGAAAAATTTCTGATAGACACTTTTATATGAATGCAATCCGTCTCTGGAATGAACTGTCAGATGATCACTTATATATAATAATTATTTTTAAATATTAGCGAATTATTGCACAATGCGACAAAAAAATAAGAAATAAATAAATACCTTAGAAATGATAATATTTTTCTGTCTTAGTAATTTTACACTCGGGTTTGTTAAGCTTTTTAGTAAAATAGATATTCTATGAAAGAATAAAAATCTGTTTAAAATATATACACTTTTTTGTGGATGCTTTCTTTTACATAAGTCATCAATGCAAGGGGTTTGCTTTTATAAAAAAATTATTTATAAAATTATATACTAACAACAAGCCAAGCAGCTGACTTTAAATATGTGCATAAAATGGGAAACAATTTCCGTAACATCAAATGTTAAACCTTAACATAATCAAACTATAACCTATAATTCAAACCTAAAAATACCTGAAAAACTATAACATAAAACTATTTTCTAAATATAACCTAATCATAATATTATACCTCACAAACTTCTAAAACTATATTCTAACATTATATTCTGCAATTCTAACATTATTATCTAAATCTATAACTTAACCATATGAAAGATACTATATGAAACTATAATATGAAACTATATCCTAAGCTCTAACCTAAAACGAACTTGTACAATCATTATCTAACCTATAAACTACATTATAATCTAGAACAAGCTTAACGTATGTTCAATTCTATTTAAAAGCTAATTAAAGAAAATGACATCCTATAATAGAAGAAAAATATCTAATACATTTAACACCAATATCATCTACCTTACTATTGAACTAAAATATAAATCTACAATCCTAATCTTCTAAAGAAAAAATCTAAAATATATTTGAAAAATTACTTATTTATTCTAATGTTAAATTCCTTGTTTTAATTCCTTGCCTTATAGCTAAGCCTACTACTTACTAACCCTTATGAAATAACAAAATAAATAAGAAAGAGAAAACTAACATTTATATCTAAATGAATTATTAATATAAAAAAATACATATCCTCAATATTGCTAACCATAAACATCAATTATCATTACCAAACAAAATCAAACTTAATTACGTTTAAAGAATATCATCTGTACCAATTGTTTATGTTGAAGGCCTTTTGCAACGTTGGGCATATGAATAAAAACAAAGTAAGTTTCTTTTGCTTATTATTTTCAATTTTGTTTACTATTTTTTTTTTTAATATCTCATTCATAAATGAAAAGCGTATATTTTATTGCGTGCGATATTTTTTTTCGCATATCTTTCTTGTTTTCTTGGGTATATTTTTTTTAATCTTTCTTAATCTATACGTTCATAAGTATTAACATTTATTTTGTTGTGTGTTTTATTTGTATTTATTATTATTCTTTATTATTTATTTTGTTTATGTTTTTTATACCTATGTACATATAAAGGGTCCGCCATCTAACGTTTTTTTTCAACTAATGCTTATTTCGTGAATGGTAACACTTAGCTCATGTCTGATTTGACAGATAATTAGTTTTATCCTTCCGCTGAACGCATATGGTTGTGTATACGCTTCGCTAAGTGGGCCTGCGATCGACTTACAGAAGTTGCCGATTTTGCCAAAAAAATCATCTTTTCAGATGAAGCTCATTATGATTTTGGCGGGTATGTAAACAAGCAAAATTGTCGCATTTGGGGCACAGAAAACCCGCACGCATACATTGAAAAGCCGATACACCTAAGACGAGTCACTGTTTGGTGCGGATTTTGGTCCAGAGGCATAATTGGGCCATTTTTCTTCGAAAATGAGCAAGGAGTGGCCGTTACACTCAATGGCGATCGTTGTCGGGCCATGTTGAACGAATTTTTGTTCACAAAAATTGAAGAGTAGGATATTAGCAACATTTGGTTTCAACAGGACGGCGCTAGGTGCACACAATCGAAGCTACACTCGATGTTTTGCGCCCTGTTTTTGAAGATCGCATTATCAGCCGCAGAGCTGATGTCGTTTGGCCAACTCGGAGCTGCGATTTGACACCGTTGGACTATTAATTGTGTGGTGCCGTCAAAGATAAGTGTTACGCCAACAAGCCAGAGACAATTGACGCTTTAAAGGACAATATTCGTGAAGCCATTGGTGAAATACAGCTGCACACAATCGATAAGGTGCTTAAAAATTGGACCGATCGTGTAGGCTACTGCATGGCCAGCCGAGGCAGCCATTTGAATGAAATTGTTTTCCATTATTAACCGGAAGGATTGTACTTTCAAATATAAAAAGAAATTTGAGATTTGAGATTCAGTAGTTTTTTTTATAGCATTTAAAAAAAAAATTATTTGGCGGACCCTTTATTTAACCCTTTTAATTAGGAACAATTTTTTTAATGAATTGATACGAAGAAAAATTAATTGCTTCGTATTGATTATATATTTTGTTTATGAAATATATGTAAAATTAACAACGAAATAATTGTTTTCTAAATAAGGCTTCTTAGGTCTAAAGTACGTTTGGGTGTATTGGGGGTTTTCCCTTTAACATTGGCGGTCATGGTCTTTCCATAGGTTGGGTGGGTGAAGAGGTTAAAGGGTAACAACGTCTCACCCTACCAGACTACCTAAATGAGCTTCAGGAATTTGATATAATATAATTTTACAGTATTTAGGGCATTATAAAACGCACTCGATTTCTTAGGTAATTTGTAGGCTCAAGAGTTTATTATGGCACAAGAATCTCGCCCATTCCTCTCTAACAAGCCACCTAGCAAGCGCGTGTGTGTCGTTCCGAATAACAACCTTCACGTCAGCTAAAGGGTTAATCATGTATTTGATTATACGTATCTATATAATATGAGTGTGGATGTAGTAAAGCAACGAACAGCTGACAAATAAAGATACAAAGTTTCAGTACAATAACAACAAATTACATTCCTGTGACAGTGCAAACACCGCGGTCTACATAAAGGCTGCCGTGCTGCTGCGCATACCGAAAACTTAATATCGGAGTCCCTTATACCATTGATGAATGCTTCAGTCTCACCTGGATAACGAAGCTGCACCAACTTCTCGACCTCCATTGCAAAGGCCTGTAGTGATTCATTAGCTTAACACCATGTGGTACAGTTCTAGTTTGTGCTCATCGCCAAATTTACGCTGTAGCGCCACCATTAAGGCGTTGTAGTTGTTTCTGCAGCTGGCTGTCATGGTTTCTGGAATATCTGCTGCAGCAATTTTTAAGGCCAAAACTAGTTCTAGAGCCTTCTCTTCATCGTCCCATCCTTTTCTACTGGCAAAAGTGTCGAATTGAAATTTAAATACCGCTAAACGTGTACTACTATCAAAAAAGGTGATTTTATTCTGCTAGTAGCTTCTGGTAAGACACGAACTGATTCCGGCTTTTGGCGCTGGAGGCTGTTGATTTTCTCCTCACTTACTTTTAATTTTTCTCAACGGTCTTCTCGAAATGTAACATTCTTGTCTCCACTACATCTACCCTAATGCTTACCGTATCATATATTTCTTATAACTTTCCAGTAGTCGCTCTATAAGTTTCACGTTCCTCAGCCAAAAGTTTTTGATTTCTGTTGTTGCTTTCCTTTATGCACTTATTTATTTTACTTCCACTTATACAATTCTAACTATAAAGCTTATTTATCATGCACTTAGTATTCTCTTAATACACAAATACTCAACTGTTTTATTTACGCTTTAGCACGACTTTACTTTATGACTGCAAAACTATAACTGAACTAACTAATACATAAGACGCCGCCTTTTATATACAATCGATATTACTTCCGAATGTTCTTGTTCTTACTACAACATTCGATTTCAAATGTATCAATCAAAATCGGTACGGTAGCACCGTTCAATACGCAAGTGGTAACACTGTTAATAGCATAGATAATGTGGTGCGGCGGACACATTAACAGCCTTGACACAAACCAATAAATTATACGATAAAGTTTATAGTAAGACAACCACTTCACTAATATGTATATCTTTTCTTTAGGTATTGTTTATTTTAGTGACAATATTTTAACAAAAAAAATTTGGAGGAAAAAAACGTTAAAAGCTGTAACAAAAAAAGAATATAATAAAAAATAACAGTAACAAAACAATGAAAAAAAAAATAATAAAAAAAAAACAAAAATAATAACAGAAGACAGCAGCTTAAAAAACAAATAATAAAGCAGAACAACAGAAAAAAATAATTAAGAAAAACATCAAATTAAGAAAAAGCTTGAAATAAATAAAACATTTTGAATAAAACGTTTAATAACATCATATATTGAAATTTTTTCTGTTTATTTTCTCTTTATTCCTCTCTGTTTATTTTTGCCTGTGCATGTGAGTGCGTAGGTATGTATGAGAAAAAAAGAGAAAATTTGCTCAGAGGCATGCAGGCCTGCCATATTTGCCGATTTATCGGTATTTTGTCGATTTTTTGCCTTAAAATTAATAAAATCCCGATTTGCCGATTTTTGCTCAAAAAATGCCGATTATTCGAGGAAATCTAAGGACACGGACTTTATTTGTTTTAGTAAAATTACAATTTTTGAGTATACTGAAATACTTGCTACATATAACCAAAAGCTTTTAACTCAACGCATAATCGGACAAAGTAACGTATGAATACGTAAAATGCAATAATTAGGCAATTAGTAACAATTTTCATATCCTTTGTTATCTAGAACAAACAGACAGCTTCTTAGAATTGATTTTGAAGAATTTTGTTATACTTCCAGCACTATGGAGTTCAATATTTCTAAAAAAGTCACTTTGAGCCAGCGTTGGCAACTCATTAGCAAATCAATTAAACCACCCAGGTTTTATTGGGTATTATATTTAAAAAAATCCTTAAGGTTTTTACTTTATATTTACAAAGAAGTAAATATAATTTATGTATTGGGTGTACAAACAAATTAATTTTTTAATTCCAAAAATGAAGGTAATGAATTAACAAGCAAATCAAAATATTGTCTATCATTGCTAACAACTTTTCACCACCTCTCAGGTAATATTCGAGCCTTGTCTAAAAAAAAACACCCGTCTTTTGAGGCAATTTAATTTTGAAGCCAAATTTCGATTTCTTCGAAAGAGGTGAAGCGGTGATCCGTCAAATCATGTTGTATCCGTCGAAACAGCAAGTAGTAAGAAGAAGCAATGTATAGAGAATAGGGCGGATGCGGTAAGGTATCGCATTTGAGCGTTTCTAAATTTTTTTTCGCAACATTTGTGATGTAAAGTCGAGCGTTGTCCCACATTATAATAACTTTATCGTGTTTGTCCTTATATTCTGGCAATTTTTCTCATAATTCAAGGTACAAACAAAGTAATTGCAGTGTGTACCGTGATTTTAGCAGCTCGTTGTATATAACGCGCCCTTGGTCCCACCAAGAGTGCAAAATAATAAAACATAATGAATAATAATGATAGTAATTGTGCTAACAAATAAAAATATTTTGTAAAATTGCACGAAATTTAAATGCAGTAATAAAACCCAATGAAAACATTGGCTGGGTTAAAAAAAAAGTTTTTGATAACCCTGCGTTAAGCTATCGACTCTTTTTGATGGACTCCCCTAGCCAATTCATCCAAATTACAATTACATAAATTTTTGAGTTCAACGCAGGTATTTCTTAAAGTTTGGAATAATCACAGATAAATGAAAGCTTTGTGACACTTGATGTGTGTTTGAGATCGTTATCTTGATAGAATTCACTGCTATTGGCTATATCCAATTTCGCTGCACTTTGCTTTACATTTTTTCTCAAATATTGAGACAAGCAAATGTGATCATTGTACTAACAATAAAAAGTTTTGTTAGTTTTTGTTAATAAAAATATCATTATCCTATTTAAAATGGGAAAATTCTATTTGTCGATTTTTTTAAATCGAAGTACCAACAATGTCGATTTTACTTTGTAAATATGCCGATTTTTAATCAAAATTATCTGGCACCCTTGGATGCATGTTATGTTATACGTTCAATTCGCACGTATTCTTACGCTCTTGCTTTTAGTTGTCAAAGACACAGTGACAAATGCGCATGTGTGGTAAATGTACGCAAATTTATTTAAGGCACAGACAAATAATAAAAAAATTTCTTTCGCTTTTGCTTTTTAAACTTTTGATAGTTAAAGAAGTTATTTGAAAGGTAATTAAGTGAATTACTAAGAAAAAATATATAAATCTTGTCTGATTTGAAAATTAAAGCAATTTTAAGTTTCATTCGATTACAATTTCACACGGTTTCGTTTTACAGCACATACCCAATAATCCAATTCATAGTGTATTTTTTATTCACAACGAATTTAGTGTGATATACATAAATAATATGATATAACGACTGTGTTCAAATTTGACACTTTTTTTCCGACAAGCGGGGCCCCCAGCGAGTATACCGAATTCGAGTTTGCTGAATTCAGTGGTCCTAACCGTTTTTTGTGTTAGCTATCGTTTTCGATATATATGGTTATTTTAAAATTGGTAGAGGTTGCACAACATATACTCGCATAACTCAAAATCGGTTCAGTTTAGTAAATAAACTAAAAAAATTGAAATTCCGCGGTAAAGTTACCTTCAAGTGAGGCTACAACTTTTTTAGATCTGCGTAGTCCTTTTAGAAATATAAATTTTTTTTGACAAAATAACAGAGGGAGGGATCACATTATTACGTAAGTACGTACGAATTAGTTTTATTTATTAGTTTATTTACGAAGTATGTATTGTGATCTCACTGTTTAAAAAAAAAAAAAAAATCCTTCTTAGACATATCACACACTGTGTGAAGATTCTCTTTCTTAATGATCAGTCGCCTAAAAAGGGATAATTACTTTGGCGTATTAAAAAAGGTACGAATAAGCCTCACCACAGTTGTATTAAGAAAATATGGTGAAATTCTTACTCTAGAAATCGTAATTAAAATAACAAAATTGAAAGTATAAAAATTAAAATGTTAAAAACTGCAAAATCTGCACAATTAAGAGAAAAACTGATTTGTTAAACAAAAAACTTGAAAACTGCTCAGTGCCTCAAAAAACTACAAAATACAGATAAATCTGCTGCTGGTTGTCACTGAAGCAGCGACAAGTGCACATGTGCAGCGAATGTATGTTGATTTTTAAAATTTTTTTAAAACATCAACTTTACTCTAAAAGAGTAATTTCCATGTTCTAACTGACACAACTACATTCTTACTTTTGCACATCACTGTTTTAGACCCATCTACCGACAATTTGTAATAAACATTTTTCGAACAGCAATCTATTTGACAGTCATAATTGTTGTCTACAAATATCAAGAATTCTGCAATGCTGTCAGATTAACCTTAACTGGAGCACGTCTAACATCTACCGTTAATTCGCATAGATGTTAACATCTTCCCATAAAATTACATACAGTGCTAAAAGTCAACATCTTTCTACATCTTAAAAACATCTTCCTTTCTCATTTTGTTCCATCTTACATCTTTCGATAGTTTTATTGTCATCACCGGAAAAATTGCAAAAAAAAATTCCATATTGTTGTGTGATGTCCAATAAAATGACATTTATGTTGGAAATATTTTTGTTTATATTTATCAAGAATGATATAATAGAGATTACGCGCATATTGAAAATATAACGTCATGCAACGTGTATTCCTGTTGGTTAACAATTTTTAGTTTTCAATTTATTTCTTATTATAGACATAAGTATCAGTGCGACAATTTATTATTTTTACTCTACAAATTATTTGGTAACAAAAATATTTTTATAAATTTTGTTCTTTATTGAATTTTAATTTTAGTTAATTTCCTCCTTTTGTTTACTGATATTTTGAAAATTTTCAGACCTAGTAACCTCATTCATAAGTACATTCCATACCTAAGATACTTTTTTTTGATATCGCATTTGCTTAAATAGTCTTTAAGTATTTTTGCAATCATTATTTAATCATTTTTATTAAATAAATGCACAATAAATGAATACATTTATGCAAAAAAAGTATTACCAAATAATTTGAGGAGTGAGATAATAAATTGTCCCACTGTTATGTTCATATTCAACGGGATACCATGCGCAAGTCGTAATATTTATTTTATCATTCTTGATATTTATAATGTTTATATACATATGTATGATTTTGTGCAAAAATTCTTTGAGCAAAAAGTTATGAGCGTCGAATAAAGGCAAGGCATTGCGCATGGCCGCTCAAGGTGTCCCCTGTTGGTGAAATAATAAAAAAAATACGTTTTTTTTATTTGCCTTGGAATACGACAGTGATATAACTTTTTTGCTATAATTTTATAAAATTTATGGTAATTGCCATGCTTTGTTGCAAGCAATTTGATTACAAAAACTTATGTGGAATTATATTTTAAATATTGTGGCAGCTTTGAATAAAGCTTATTTACCCTTTTTATTGAATATGAATACTCTAATTGTTCTTCAAGCTAGCCAGCGATCGGAATGGACCTTTTACATTTACCATGCTTATCACATCTATGAAATTGAATGTCCAATTTCGAAAAGGGCACAAGTCCGAATATTTAACGCTTACAAGAAATGAAAAAAACTAATTATTTTTTAATGATGTGTAAAAGTTCAAAAAAATTTATACGGATTATATTTTGGGGCTTATTTTAAACCAAAAATTACAGATATGTTTGGATATTGATTTTATTATATATGTTTGTTTATATATTTAAAATTAATGAGATGTGCCCTTTTCGAAATTTATGATATCGAGTATACAAAACTTAACGAAAAAAAAAACCATATTAATTTGCAGAAAATTTTATTTTAGGTATCAAAAAATTAAAGGCAATACTTCTACCAAAAATTAATAATATACTTTTATAAAAAATCTTCTTCATGAAGCTCTTCTTCATTTGTAGTTGGCCATTGATGTAGTTCATCTAAAAATATATATTGCTTGACTTTTACAATACCTGCAACTTTCAGATAATTAATAAGTACTTTTTCTCTATAAGCTCGATAAAGAAGAACAAGAAAAAATAACGGCTTTGGGCGTTAAACAAAAAAAGCGGTGTTACATTGCATTTTTTGTACTCATTGTTTAAACAATAATTTCGAAAAGGGCACATCTCTTAGTGTTGTGACCTACCTGCCAGAACGTCTAAAGTAGAAAGAATGCTAGGGATGTCGGTTTCTCAAACGTAGTAGGTGCAGATAAGTATTTATGACTCATTGATACGAAAAAACGCATTTGCCAAAATATGAGAGATTTCGAAATTGCATATTCAAATATTTTAAGAAGTGTTTTCGATGAAAAAATTTAAAAATCATCATAATCTACTGTTCAATTACTAAGCAGATTTAGAGACGCTTAGAATAAAATTGACAAAATTAATTTTATGACTGGAATTGAAAATCAATAAGTGAGCCATACAATTGGTAGTATATCTGAGATTATTAAATTTACATCTTACAAAGTCTTGAAACAAAACATCAACGTGATGATAATAAAGAACTTATTCAAATAAGTACAGTTTTTCTTGGTGATACAATTTCGCTATTGTTGTAAGGGTGTACCTAAGAAAAGGATACAAGCACCAGTTGCAGAAAAAGGCCCTAAGGACTTAAATTGCTTAAAGATTTGCATCATTATAAGAGTATTGATGACAAGATAAGTCGTCCGTCACTAAGCAAATTAAGTAAATATACAATATGTGGTATTTAAATCCAAAAACAGCAGCGTTGACCTTCTTTGAACCAAAGGTTCAAGCTCTGGATAACCCTAGTAAATCCGAGTTAAAAAAGATAATATCTAACAAGGATATTGAATAAACTATATCGCAAAAATCACATCACTTTTTTCAAAGGCTTGGACTTTTTTAACAAAGATCCTAAGCTTAGGAAAATAAACCTAGTTTTAACGTAGCCTTAATATCGTTCTGAAAAATCACCCGATAGGGACTAATAAAAATTACATATCTCTGTCTTTTTCTTTTATTAATTTTCAGTTATTTATGTACATTTATACATACATAGTACGTATGTCAAGAAGGTAATTTTAATAAATATAAAAATTTTATTTTTAAAGTTTTCAAGCCAAATTCCAGGAGCGATGCGCCACGTTTTCACCTCGCCTAATCGTGATAATATTTTTCACACCATATTTTTAAACGAAAAATAATAATAATAATATAACGAAAATTTTTAGGGGGAGTTACTGTCGAAACAACAAAGTTGAAAAGTAAGAACCACCCTAATACAGTGGTGGACATTGGGTTAGCACATTATCCACGTGTACTTTTTAATTTTTTTTTGTACATATATGTTATTTTAGTAATTTCTATGTCCTAATATATCTCGTGGTCCAAGGAATACGTAGCATTGGTTAACTTTAGTTTTATTCGCTTATTTTGTGTTAAAATATAGAAAAATCCAAAAATCCTTATCAAAAAAATATTTTCAGCGATAAAATGCAAAACTTATTTATTTTATTCAAAACTAAGTACTTGGTAGCGTAACTTTCTTTCTTAATAACATCTTCACATCTCCTTTGCATGCTGCCATAGGTTCCACACAACGTTCCTTTTGTAAAGCTTACCGTCTTTCAGATTTCTGTCCATAAATCCCTGACATTTTAAGATTTAACAACAATAATGTGTTTCTCTACATCGTTCATGGGTTTACTACAGGACTGAGATCTGGTTATTGAGCTGGCCAATTAGAAATGTCGTTTATATTTTGCTGTAAGCAACACTTCAATTTACGTGAAATATGGTTTGTATAAATATCATGCATAAAATACCATCTAAGTGGCATGTTATTCTCTGCAAATAGAATTATTGTGTTTATAAGAATTTCCTTCCAAACTTACTAATCAGTTTGCGTACTTATTTTCATTATGGAACTAATACCGTGTCCAGAAAATGCGACCTAAACCATCACTTTTCCAGCACCATGATATACCGTCACTGATGTCTACCTAGGGTTGTGTTGCATACTTAAAGAACGCCATATATGTATAACATTTTCTATCCCGATCGAAAAAATTTTGATTTGTCACTCCAGAGGATATTTTTCCAAAATTGTAGTTACTTTACTGTATGCTTAAGCAAAATAAAATTCTGGACTACGATTTATTTTTTGACACGTGTGCCTTATCTACACTGCACCTAAGGAATTTTAGTTGAGGATGTAAAATCTGGTCCTTATATTTTTTTTTTTAATATTTCAATGGGGACCATCTTAAATTAATCTTTTTCAAAAAAAAAAAAGTATTCTGTGTAAATTTGAAATCAATATCTTAGTTTTAACATCTGACGCATTGAGGTTGAACTTTTTACCTATAAGTGCAAGAATAGTAAAAGTAATAATTAACATGCAGGTATTGAAGAATGCCGGGTTCTAACTAGTTTAAAATAGTAAGATCTCAATTAAGATAAGAAAGAAAAAAATAGGTAGACATTAAAAAAATTAAAAATGTTTTTTTATCTTCTTCAACAATGGATTATATCATTTCAATGCACTGCATTGCATAATTGGGTGTGTTTTTGCATTAATGTTATTAATAAAGGTCTAGTTACTGCCTTTCAAGAAAAAATCCAATTACTAATGTCTCCTTTAAAATTTATGGTCTATATCTCTTTTTTAATATTTTTTTATTAGCAAAAATTATGTGAACCAAGAGTTACCATACGGAAATGGAACGAATTCAAATAATTTGATAATGATGAAAATAAAAACCAATTTTGAAATAGTGCTAAATTATTTACTAGAGTGCTAATGCACTTTTGACTGACAAATAGTGCTATTGAAAGTACAATTGTAGCAACTTTTGTAACCCTGCTTCAAACAACTGGCACTTCCAGACATAGTGAAATTATAGTCGCTTAAAATCAAATGGCACATCCGTTGGAATCATCGGTATAGGCACAACCAAAACATCTTCTCTTTTGTATTTTTTCGTGATGATCGCTGCCTCTACGAACTCATTAATTAGATTTTTCTGCGCCAGTCTTCTTCCATCCGAGTCGAGGTTGATTAATTTTCTGTATGGAACATAATGACAACTAAACTTACTTTTGATTGGAAATTTTTAAGTGGTAGTCCAGACAAGTCCGGTAAATAGTTCTGAGAATTAGATGATAACGTTGATAACTGTGTTGACTGTTCCGGAAGAAATTTCTGAATGGTCCAATTATAATCATCGACATTATTGTTTTTCGCCACCAATATTGCTCCCTCACTCAGATAATTGCGGTTTTGGAATTGTTGTAGTCTATGAAGTGGCATGAATCTGTTGGTGATGTGATGAACCCAGTCGAGGTGTTCACTGCAATTGTTTGATGCTTTGTTTATTTACGTGTTCAATGGCAATTTTAACTCTTTATTGCCTAAGACCCTTTATCATGAAAAAACTATTACTTTTTATAGAATCTTTGCTTTTGATATAATTTACGCACACAAAAAGTTTCGTATTTTTGACAAGCCGGAAATAATATAAAATAGTCCTAGTACTCAGAATTGTCGAGGGCAAGTCGATCTTGATTTTATTTAACTTTTTTTTTAGAAACAAATTGTGTTTTATTACCGTTTTTATGTGCAACAGGGGTAAAAAAGCAAAAAGTTTTTATTGTGATTGGAAGAAAATACAGTACTTTAAAACAGAATGTGCCTTCTAACAACGTCGCTGCTATTCCAGATGAAGCCAACACCAGCGCAAACTGATTTTGCGATCTGATCCCTGTCAAGAGAATTGAAATTGCGAAAGTTTTCCAGTCTCTACGGGAGCATCGAAAAATAAAATTCTATCGGCTCCATTGATCACAGCTTCTATTAACGAATCGTACGCAATCTTTTGTTGGTTATTCAATTGCGGACCATTTATAGAAACTAATTCAGGTAATTCTTCGGTACCATACCTGATGAAGGGATACATCGTTTAATTGCAACAATGTAATGTTATTACATCTTTTTACATTTGTTCATAAATTGATTAGGTGCTGTATAATGATTAGCTGTTATATTCAACTATTTAACTCTATGAGATCTTATTGATTTTTACTTATTCCTTTTTAACTATTTGTACTTTACTATTTCTTGATGACCTGAATTCAATAAAGGAACTAGTTACATATATTGAATTACAAAAGCCCACACTCGTTTTTTTGTTAATAGGTTATGGGCCCAAGAAGGCACATGTTAAAAAAATTAACTAAATTTTTTTAACGAATTTAAAGCATTTAAAATCACTTTAATTGGTTTACTTTATTCGAAATGATTGAAGAATCCATCCGTATATTCCATCGACTGAACAGCAGCAACTACAGGTTGTGGGAGTTTAATGTTCACGCGATACTAAAAGGTCATGAACTGTTAAATATACTACAAGGAAAGACAAAGCTGAAAACAATGTTATCGGAAAAGGAATGGTAAGACCATGGGAATACTCATATCTTCTATTGATACACTTAAAGCAAATCACTTATTGTCGTGTACTACCTCAAAACGAGCTTTACATGAAATTACAAGCTGTTCATGATAAACAAAGCGAGGTAAAAGTCATGTGTTCATATGAAGAATATTTTTCATTAAAAATGGAGGAGGACGAGTCAGTTGCAGCTTATGTTTCGAAGGTTTTCTCGTAGAAATAGAAATGCAAGGTGAAAAGTTATCTGAAAATATAAAGATGATACGAATCATTAGCAGCCTGACCCAAATATATCAAAATTTTAAAAGCGTGTGGTACGATGTCAAAGAGGACAGAATAATAGAATAATTCGAGAGTAATGCCATTGCCTGCTAACAACTCAGTAACATTCATATTTAAAAACACTTTACCGTTCTCACACCGTATGTAGTTTACCCATTCCACAGTAACTTTGTACTGCATAAGAAAAAAAGACTTAAGTTTATCAAATACTTCGTATCTGTGAAAAAAATATACATACCTAAATCTTGTGGATTCATCCTCTAGTATCTGGAAGTATCGAGCTTCTCCTATACCAATATCACTCATTAAGCTGCACAAATCCATGTTAATGTATTCACACTTTGATGTTACATGCTTTTCTACATTCTTGTGGGATGATCTATGCATTTTTCCCTCTTACAATCATCACAAAAGAAAATGCTTTTATCTGCCATCAACTACATTTTTTTTTCATTAGCTTCAGTATTTATGTGCCCAAAACTGCGATGCCACTGTTGAAGAGATTATTATACTGCTGAAGTTAATGCTTGGTTATTTCCCAATTGAAATATCATACGCAATTGATTTTTAGAATCTCGAGTACCCGTTGCCAAAATATTTTTCTTTGGCTTTCAGAACACAACAGTTCGATTTAATTAACATAGAGAAACCTTTGTTTGTTGCTGAACCAATAGAGAATAAATTTTGTTTCAGTTGTGGGACATATTGAACATTTGTGGACACTCGAGAAGTCCACTTACCATTTACTAGAGCATTGATGTTTATAGTGACAAAACCTTTAAGGAGTAATTTTTATTATTAGCAATATAAACAAACCATTTAGAATTTGTAAAGTATAAATCAGAGAACCATTTTATTAGCGAAGTCATGTGCTCGGTAGATCCAGAATCAGCAATCCAAACGCCTCTATCTGGGGCCGATATTAAATCCGATGTCGGTGATCGTTGTCATTTAAAACCTTCTCGTTTTTGCTTAAATTGTTTTCTTTTTGCACGACATTCCTTTTCCAAGTGCAATTTATTACAAAAATAACATATCGATGTTTTCTTTCTCTCTGCAATAGACTACTTTCGCTTTTCTGATTTCATATTGAAAGCTGATTCTATCACTTCGGCATCGTTGTTTCTTTTGTGCTGATCTTCTTCCAATTGTAGTTTTGCCGTCAAATTTTCTATTATTCTGTCCTCCTTGACATCGTAACACACGCTTTTAAAATTTTGATATATTTGGGGCAGACTGCTTATGATTCGTATCATCTTTATATTTTCAGATAACTTTTCACCTTGCATTTCTATTTCTACGATAAAACCTTCGAAACATAACCTGCAACTGACTCGTCCTCCTCCATTTTTAATGAAAAATATTCTTCATATGGACACATGACTTTTACCTCGCTTTGTTTATCATGAACAGCTTGTAATTTCATGTAAAGCTCGTTTTGAGGTAGTACACGACAATAAGTGATTTGCTTTAAGTGTATCAATAGAAGATATGAGTATTCCCATGGTCTTACCATTCCTTTTCCGATAACATTGTTTTCAGCTTTGTCTTTCCTTGTAGTATATTTAACAGTTCATGACCTTTTAGTATCGCGTGAACATTAAACTCCCACAACCTGTAGTTGCTGCTGTTCAGTCGATGGAATATACGGATGGATTCTTCAATCATTTCGAATAAAGTAAACCAATTAAAGTGATTTTAAATGCTTTAAATTCGTTAAGAAAATTTAGTTAACTTTTTTAACATGTGCCTTCTTGGGCCCATAACCTATTAACAAAAAAACGAGTGTGGGCTTTTGTAATTCAATATATGTAACTAGTTCCTTTATTGAATTCAGGTCATCAAGAAATAGTAAAGTACAAATAGTTAAAAAGGAATAAGTAAAAATCAATAAGATCTCATAGAGTTAAATAGTTGAATATAACAGCTAATCATTATACAGCACCTAATCAATTTATGAACAAATGTAAAAAGATGTAATAACATTACATTGTTGCAATTAAACGATGTATCCCTTCATCAGGTATGGTACCGAAGAATTACCTGAATTAGTTTCTATAAATGGTCCGCAATTGAATAACCAACAAAAGATTGCGTACGATTCGTTAATAGAAGCTGTGATCAATGGAGCCGATAGAATTTATTTTTTCGATGCTCCCGTAGAGACTGGAAAACTTTCGCAATTTTAATTCTCTTGACAGGGATCAGATCGCAAAATCAGTTTGCGCTGGTGTTGGCTTCATCTGGAATAGCAGCGACGTTGTTAGAAGGCACATTCTGTTTTAAAGTACTGTATTTTCTTCCAATCACAATAAAAACTTTTTGCTTTTTTACCCCTGTTGCACATAAAAACGGTAATAAAACACAATTTGTTTCTAAAAAAAAAGTTAAATAAAATCAAGATCGATTTGCCCTCGACAATTCTGAGTACTAGGACTATTTTATATTATTTCCGGCTTGTCAAAAATACGAAACTTTTTGTGTGCGTAAATTATATCAAAAGCAAAGATTCTATAAAAAGTAATAGTTTTTTCATGATAAAGGGTCTTAGGCAATAAAGAGTTAAAATTGCCATTGAACACGTAAATAAACAAAGCATCAAACAATTGCAGTGAACACCTCGACTGGGTTCATCACATCACCAACAGATTCATGCCACTTCATAGACTACAACAATTCCAAAACCGCAATTAGCTGAGTGAGGGAGCAATATTGGTGGCGAAAAACAATAATGTCGATGATTATAATTGGACCATTCAGAAATTTCTTCCGGAACAGTCAACACAGTTATCAATGGGAATGACGTTATCATCTAATTCTCAGAACTATTTACCGGACTTGTCTGGACTACCACTTAAAAATTTCCAATCAAAAGTAAGTTTAGTTGTCATTATGTTCCATACAGAAAATTAATCAACCTCGACTCGGATGGAAGAAGACTGGCGCAGAAAAATCTAATTAATGAGTTCGTAGAGGCAGCGATCATCACGAAAAAATACAAAAGAGAAGATGTTTTGGTTGTGCCTATACCGATGATTCCAACGGATGTGCCATTTGATTTTAAGCGACTATAATTTCACTATGTCTGGAAGTGCCAGTTGTTTGAAGCAGGGTTACAAAAGTTGCTACAATTGTACTTTCAATAGCACTATTTGTCAGTCAAAAGTGCATTAGCACTCTAGTAAATAATTTAGCACTATTTCAAAATTGGTTTTTATTTTCATCATTATCAAATTATTTGAATTCGTTCCATTTCCGTATGGTAACTCTTGGTTCACATAATTTTTGCTAATAAAAAAATATTAAAAAAGAGATATAGACCATAAATTTTAAAGGAGACATTAGTAATTGGATTTTTTCTTGAAAGGCAGTAACTAGACCTTTATTAATAACATTAATGCAAAAACACACCCAATTATGCAATGCAGTGCATTGAAATGATATAATCCATTGTTGAAGAAGATAAAAAAACATTTTTAATTTTTTTAATGTCTACCTATTTTTTTCTTTCTTATCTTAATTGAGATCTTACTATTTTAAACTAGTTAGAACCCGGCATTCTTCAATACCTGCATGTTAATTATTACTTTTACTATTCTTGCACTTATAGGTAAAAAGTTCAACCTCAATGCGTCAGATGTTAAAACTAAGATATTGATTTCAAATTTACACAGAATACTTTTTTTTTTTTGAAAAAGATTAATTTAAGATGGTCCCCATTGAAATATTAAAAAAAAAAATATAAGGACCAGATTTTACATCCTCAACTAAAATTCCTTAGGTGCAGTGTAGATAAGGCACACGTGTCAAAAAATAAATCGTAGTCCAGAATTTTATTTTGCTTAAGCATACAGTAAAGTAACTACAATTTTGGAAAAATATCCTCTGGAGTGACAAATCAAAATTTTTTCGATCGGGATAGAAAATGTTATACATATATGGCGTTCTTTAAGTATGCAACACAACCCTAGGTAGACATCAGTGACGGTATATCATGGTGCTGGAAAAGTGATGGTTTAGGTCGCATTTTCTGGACACGGTATTAGTTCCATAATGAAAATAAGTACGCAAACTGATTAGTAAGTTTGGAAGGAAATTCTTATAAACACAATAATTCTATTTGCAGAGGATAACATGCCACTTAGATGGTATTTTATGCATGATATTTATACAAACCATATTTCACGTAAAGCGAAGTGTTGCTTACAGCAAAATATAAACGACATTTCTAATTGGCCAGCTCAATAACCAGATCTCAGTCCTGTAGTAAACCCATGAACGATGTAGAGAAACACATTATTGTTGTTAAATCTTAAAATGTCAGGGATTTATGGACAGAAATCTGAAAGACGGTAAGCTTTACAAAAGGAACGTTGTGTGGAACCTATGGCAGCATGCAAAGGAGATGTGAAGATGTTATTAAGAAAGAAAGTTACGCTACCAAGTACTTAGTTTTGAATAAAATAAATAATTTTTGCACTTTATCGCTGAAAATATTTTTTTGATAAGGATTTTTGGATTTTTCTATATTTTAACACAAAATAAGCGAATAAAACTAAAGTTAACCAATGCTACGTATTCCTTGGACCACGAGATATATTAGGACATAGAAATTACTAAAATAACATATATGTACAAAAAAAAATTAAAAAGTACACGTGGATAATGTGCTAACCCAATGTCCACCACTGTATTAGGGTGGTTCTTACTTTTCAACTTTGTTGTTTCGACAGTAACTCCCCCTAAAAATTTTCGTTATATTATTATTATTATTTTTCGTTTAAAAATATGGTGTGAAAAATATTATCACGATTAGGCGAGGTGAAAACGTGGCGCATCGCTCCTGGAATTTGGCTTGAAAACTTTAAAAATAAAATTTTGATATTTATTAAAATTACCTTCTTGACATACGTACTATGTATGTATAAATGTACATAAATAACTGAAAATTAATAAAAGAAAAAGACAGAGAAATGTAATTTTTATTAGTCCCTATCGGGTGATTTTTCAGAACGATATTAAGGCTACGTTAAAACTAGGTTTATTTTCCTAAGCTTAGGATCTTTGTTAAAAAAGTCCAAGCCTTTGAAAAAAGTGATGTGATTTTTGCGATATAGTTTATTCAATATCCTTGTTAGATATTATCTTTTTTAACTCGGATTTACTAGGATTATCCAGAGCTTGAACCTTTGGTTCAAAGAAGGTCAACGCTGCTGTTTTTGGATTTAAATACCACATATTGTATATTTACTTAATTTGCTTAGTGACGGACGACTTATCTTGTCATCAATACTCTTATAATGATGCAAATCTTTAAGCAATTTAAGTCCTTAGGGCCTTTTTCTGCAACTGGTGCTTGTATCCTTTTCTTAGGTACACCCTTACAACAATAGCGAAATTGTATCACCAAGAAAAACTGTACTTATTTGAATAAGTTCTTTATTATCATCACGTTGATGTTTTGTTTCAAGACTTTGTAAGATGTAAATTTAATAATCTCAGATATACTACCAATTGTATGGCTCACTTATTGATTTTCAATTCCAGTCATAAAATTAATTTTGTCAATTTTATTCTAAGCGTCTCTAAATCTGCTTAGTAATTGAACAGTAGATTATGATGATTTTTAAATTTTTTCATCGAAAACACTTCTTAAAATATTTGAATATGCAATTTCGAAATCTCTCATATTTTGGCAAATGCGTTTTTTCGTATCAATGAGTCATAAATACTTATCTGCACCTACTACGTTTGAGAAACCGACATCCCTAGCATTCTTTCTACTTTAGACGTTCTGGCAGGTAGGTCACAACACTAAGAGATGTGCCCTTTTCGAAATTATTGTTTAAACAATGAGTACAAAAAATGCAATGTAACACCGCTTTTTTTGTTTAACGCCCAAAGCCGTTATTTTTTCTTGTTCTTCTTTATCGAGCTTATAGAGAAAAAGTACTTATTAATTATCTGAAAGTTGCAGGTATTGTAAAAGTCAAGCAATATATATTTTTAGATGAACTACATCAATGGCCAACTACAAATGAAGAAGAGCTTCATGAAGAAGATTTTTTATAAAAGTATATTATTAATTTTTGGTAGAAGTATTGCCTTTAATTTTTTGATACCTAAAATAAAATTTTCTGCAAATTAATATGGTTTTTTTTTTTCGTTAAGTTTTGTATACTCGATATCATAAATTTCGAAAAGGGCACATCTCATTAATTTTAAATATATAAACAAACATATATAATAAAATCAATATCCAAACATATCTGTAATTTTTGGTTTAAAATAAGCCCCAAAATATAATCCGTATAAATTTTTTTGAACTTTTACACATCATTAAAAAATAATTAGTTTTTTTCATTTCTTGTAAGCGTTAAATATTCGGACTTGTGCCCTTTTCGAAATTGGACATTCAATTTCATAGATGTGATAAGCATGGTAAATGTAAAAGGTCCATTCCGATCGCTGGCTAGCTTGAAGAACAATTAGAGTATTCATATTCAATAAAAAGGGTAAATAAGCTTTATTCAAAGCTGCCACAATATTTAAAATATAATTCCACATAAGTTTTTGTAATCAAATTGCTTGCAACAAAGCATGGCAATTACCATAAATTTTATAAAATTATAGCAAAAAAGTTATATCACTGTCGTATTCCAAGGCAAATAAAAAAAACGTATTTTTTTATTATTTCACCAACAGGGGACACCTTGAGCGGCCATGCGCAATGCCTTGCCTTTATTCGACGCTCATAACTTTTTGCTCAAAGAATTTTTGCACAAAATCACACATTTTAGGATGGAGTTACGCTCTCCAACTCGAAAAAAAATTTCTTCCATATATCTAGAGACCACCCCAATGTTCATAGATATGTATATAAACATTATAAATATCAAGAATGATAAAATAAATATTACGACTTGCGCATGGTATCCCGTTGAATATGAACATAACAGTGGGACAATTTATTATCTCACTCCTCAAATTATTTGGTAATACTTTTTTTTTTGCATAAATGTATTCATTTATTGTGCATTTATTTAATAAAAATTATTAAATAATGATTGCAAAAATACTTAAAGACTATTGAAGCAAATGCGATATCAAAAAAAAGTATCTTAGGTATGGAATGTACTTATGAATGAGGTTACTAGGTCTGAAAATTTTCAAAATATCAGTAAACAAAAGGAGGAAATTAACTAAAATTAAAATTCAATAAAGAACAAAATTTATAAAAATATTTTTGTTACCAAATAATTTGTAGAGTAAAAATATTAAATTGTCGCCCTGATACTTATGTCTATAATAAGAAATAAATTGAAAACTAAAAATTGTTAACCAACAGGAATACACGTTGCATGACGTTATATTTTCAATATGCGCGTAATCTCTATTATATCATTCTTGATAAATATAAACAAAAATATTTCCAACATAAATGTCATTTTATTGGACATCACACAACAATATGGAATTTTTTTTTGCAATTTTTCCGGTGATGACAATAAAACTATCGAAAGATGTAAGATGGAACAAAATGAGAAAGGAAGATGTTTTTAAGATGTAGAAAGATGTTGATTTTTAGCACTGTATGTAATTTTATGGGAAGATGTTAACATCTATGCGAATTAACGGTAGATGTTAGACGTGCTCCAGTTAAGGTTAATCTGACAGCATTGCAGAATTCTTGATATTTGTAGACAACAATTATGACTGTCAAATAGATTGCTGTTCGAAAAATGTTTATTACAAATTGTCGGTAGATGGGTCTAAAACAGTGATGTGCAAAAGTAAGAATGTAGTTGTGTCAGTTAGAACATGGAAATTACTCTTTTAGAGTAAAGTTGATGTTTTAAAAAAATTTTAAAAAATCAACATACATTCGCTGCACATGTGCACTTGTCGCTGCTTCAGTGACAACCAGCAGCAGATTTATCTGTATTTTGTAGTTTTTTGAGGCACTGAGCAGTTTTCAAGTTTTTTGTTTAACAAATCAGTTTTTCTCTTAATTGTGCAGATTTTGCAGTTTTTAACATTTTAATTTTTATACTTTCAATTTTGTTATTTTAATTACGATTTCTAGAGTAAGAATTTCACCATATTTTCTTAATACAACTGTGGTGAGGCTTATTCGTACCTTTTTTAATACGCCAAAGTAATTATCCCTTTTTAGGCGACTGATCATTAAGAAAGAGAATCTTCACACAGTGTGTGATATGTCTAAGAAGGATTTTTTTTTTTTTTTTAAACAGTGAGATCACAATACATACTTCGTAAATAAACTAATAAATAAAACTAATTCGTACGTACTTACGTAATAATGTGATCCCTCCCTCTGTTATTTTGTCAAAAAAAATTTATATTTCTAAAAGGACTACGCAGATCTAAAAAAGTTGTAGCCTCACTTGAAGGTAACTTTACCGCGGAATTTCAATTTTTTTAGTTTATTTACTAAACTGAACCGATTTTGAGTTATGCGAGTATATGTTGTGCAACCTCTACCAATTTTAAAATAACCATATATATCGAAAACGATAGCTAACACAAAAAACGGTTAGGACCACTGAATTCAGCAAACTCGAATTCGGTATACTCGCTGGGGGCCCCGCTTGTCGGAAAAAAAGTGTCAAATTTGAACACAGTCGTTATATCATATTATTTATGTATATCACACTAAATTTGTTGTGAATAAAAAATACACTATGAATTGGATTATTGGGTATGTGCTGTAAAACGAAACCGTGTGAAATTGTAATCGAATGAAACTTAAAATTGCTTTAATTTTCAAATCAGACAAGATTTATATATTTTTTCTTAGTAATTCACTTAATTACCTTTCAAATAACTTCTTTAACTATCAAAAGTTTAAAAAGCAAAAGCGAAAGAAATTTTTTTATTATTTGTCTGTGCCTTAAATAAATTTGCGTACATTTACCACACATGCGCATTTGTCACTGTGTCTTTGACAACTAAAAGCAAGAGCGTAAGAATACGTGCGAATTGAACGTATAACATAACATGCATCCAAGGGTGCCAGATAATTTTGATTAAAAATCGGCATATTTACAAAGTAAAATCGACATTGTTGGTACTTCGATTTAAAAAAATCGACAAATAGAATTTTCCCATTTTAAATAGGATAATGATATTTTTATTAACAAAAACTAACAAAACTTTTTATTGTTAGTACAATGATCACATTTGCTTGTCTCAATATTTGAGAAAAAATGTAAAGCAAAGTGCAGCGAAATTGGATATAGCCAATAGCAGTGAATTCTATCAAGATAACGATCTCAAACACACATCAAGTGTCACAAAGCTTTCATTTATCTATGATTATTCCAAACTTTAAGAAATACCTGCGTTGAACTCAAAAATTTATGTAATTGTAATTTGGATGAATTGGCTAGGGGAGTCCATCAAAAAGAGTCGATAGCTTAACGCAGGGTTATCAAAAACTTTTTTTTTAACCCAGCCAATGTTTTCATTGGGTTTTATTACTGCATTTAAATTTCGTGCAATTTTACAAAATATTTTTATTTGTTAGCACAATTACTATCATTATTATTCATTATGTTTTATTATTTTGCACTCTTGGTGGGACCAAGGGCGCGTTATATACAACGAGCTGCTAAAATCACGGTACACACTGCAATTACTTTGTTTGTACCTTGAATTATGAGAAAAATTGCCAGAATATAAGGACAAACACGATAAAGTTATTATAATGTGGGACAACGCTCGACTTTACATCACAAATGTTGCGAAAAAAAATTTAGAAACGCTCAAATGCGATACCTTACCGCATCCGCCCTATTCTCTATACATTGCTTCTTCTTACTACTTGCTGTTTCGACGGATACAACATGATTTGACGGATCACCGCTTCACCTCTTTCGAAGAAATCGAAATTTGGCTTCAAAATTAAATTGCCTCAAAAGACGGGTGTTTTTTTTTAGACAAGGCTCGAATATTACCTGAGAGGTGGTGAAAAGTTGTTAGCAATGATAGACAATATTTTGATTTGCTTGTTAATTCATTACCTTCATTTTTGGAATTAAAAAATTAATTTGTTTGTACACCCAATACATAAATTATATTTACTTTTTTGTAAATATAAAGTAAAAACCTTAAGGATTTTTTTAAATATAATACCCAATAAAACCTGGGTGGTTTAATTGATTTGCTAATGAGTTGCCAACGCTGGCTCAAAGTGACTTTTTTAGAAATATTGAACTCCATAGTGCTGGAAGTATAACAAAATTCTTCAAAATCAATTCTAAGAAGCTTTCTGTCTGTTCTAGATAACAAAGGATATGAAAATTGTTACTAATTGGCTAATTATTGTATTTTACGTATTCATACGTTACTTTGTCCGATTATGCGTTGAGTTAAAAGCTTTTGGTTATATGTAGCAAGTATTTCAGTATACTCAAAAATTGTAATTTTACTAAAACAAATAAAGTCCGTGTCCTTAGATTTCCTCGAATAATCGGCATTTTTGGAGCAAAAATCGGCAAATCGGGATTTTATTAATTTTAAGGCAAAAAATCGACAAAATACCGATAAATCGGCAAATATGGCAGGCCTGCATGCCTCTGAGCAAATTTTCTCTTTTTTTCTCATACATACCTACGCACTCACATGCACAGGCAAAAATAAACAGAGAGGAATAAAGAGAAAATAAACAGAAAAAATGTCAATATATGATGTTATTAAACGTTTTATTCAAAATGTTTTATTTATTTCAAGCTTTTTCTTAATTTGATGTTTTTCTTAATTATTTTTTTCTGTTGTTCTGCTTTATTATTTGTTTTTTAAGCTGTTGTCTTCTGTTATTATTTTTGTTTTTTTTTTATTATTTTTTTTTTCATTGTTTTGTTACTGTTATTTTTTATTATATTCTTTTTTTGTTACAGCTTTTAACGTTTTTTTCCTCCAAATTTTTTTTGTTAAAATATTGTCACTAAAATAAACAATACCTAAAGAAAAGATATACATATTAGTGAAGTGGTTGTCTTACTATAAACTTTATCGTATAATTTATTGGTTTGTGTCAAGGCTGTTAATGTGTCCGCCGCACCACATTATCTATGCTATTAACAGTGTTACCACTTGCGTATTGAACGGTGCTACCGTACCGATTTTGATTGATACATTTGAAATCGAATGTTGTGGTAAGAACAAGAACATTCGGAAGTAATATCGATTGTATATAAAAGGCGGCGTCTTATGTATTAGTTAGTTCAGTTATAGTTTTGCAGTCATAAAGTAAAGTCGTGCTAAAGCGTAAATAAAACAGTTGAGTATTTGTGTATTAAGAGAATACTAAGTGCATGATAAATAAGCTTTATAGTTAGAATTGTATAAGTGGAAGTAAAATAAATAAGTGCATAAAGGAAAGCAACAACAGACATTTATTTATTTCATTTTAACGCAATTAAAAAACACTCAAACGTTTTGAAAAGGTTAAAACGTAACATTGGCGTCAGAAGTGGGATTGCGTATATAAAAAACTTCAATTAAGTTACTAGAAACCTGTAGAGCCGAAATCAAAAACTTTTGGCTGAGGAACGTGAAACTTATAGAGCGACTACTGGAAAGTTATAAGAAATATATGATACGGTAAGCATTAGGGTAGATGTAGTGGAGACAAGAATGTTACATTTCGAGAAGACTGTTGAGAAAAATTAAAAGTAAGTGAGGAGAAAATCAACAGCCTCCAGCGCCAAAAGCCGGAATCAGTTCGTGTCTTACCAGAAGCTACTAGCAGAATAAAATCACCTTTTTTGATAGTAGTACACGTTTAGCGGTATTTAAATTTCAATTCGACACTTTTGCCAGTAGAAAAGGATGGGACGATGAAGAGAAGGCTCTAGAACTAGTTTTGGCCTTAAAAATTGCTGCAGCAGATATTCCAGAAACCATGACAGCCAGCTGCAGAAACAACTACAACGCCTTAATGGTGGCGCTACAGCGTAAATTTGGCGATGAGCACAAACTAGAACTGTACCACATGGTGTTAAGCTAATGAATCACTACAGGCCTTTGCAATGGAGGTCGAGAAGTTGGTGCAGCTTCGTTATCCAGGTGAGACTGAAGCATTCATCAATGGTATAAGGGACTCCGATATTAAGTTTTCGGTATGCGCAGCAGCACGGCAGCCTTTATGTAGACCGCGGTGTTTGCACTGTCACAGGAATGTAATTTGTTGTTATTGTACTGAAACTTTGTATCTTTATTTGTCAGCTGTTCGTTGCTTTACTACATCCACACTCATATTGTATAGATACGTATAATCAAATACATGATTAACCCTTTAGCTGACGTGAAGGTTGTTATTCGGAACGACACACACGCGCTTGCTAGGTGGCTTGTTAGAGAGGAATGGGCGAGATTCTTGTGCCATAATAAACTCTTGAGCCTACAAATTACCTAAGAAATCGCGTGCGTTTTATAATGCCCTAAATACTGTAAAATTATATTATATCAAATTCCTGAAGCTCATTTAGGTAGTCTGGTAGGGTGAGACGTTGTTACCCTTTAACCTCTTCACCCACCCAACCTATGGAAAGACCATGACCGCCAATGTTAAAGGGAAAACCCCCAATACACCCAAACGTACTTTAGACCTAAGAAGCCTTATTTAGAAAACAATTATTTCGTTGTTAATTTTACATATATTTCATAAACAAAATATATAATCAATACGAAGCAATTAATTTTTCTTCGTATCAATTCATTAAAAAAATTGTTCCTAATTAAAAGGGTTAAATAAAGGGTCCGCCAAATAATTTTTTTTTTAAATGCTATAAAAAAAACTACTGAATCTCAAATCTCAAATTTCTTTTTATATTTGAAAGTACAATCCTTCCGGTTAATAATGGAAAACAATTTCATTCAAATGGCTGCCTCGGCTGGCCATGCAGTAGCCTACACGATCGGTCCAATTTTTAAGCACCTTATCGATTGTGTGCAGCTGTATTTCACCAATGGCTTCACGAATATTGTCCTTTAAAGCGTCAATTGTCTCTGGCTTGTTGGCGTAACACTTATCTTTGACGGCACCACACAATTAATAGTCCAACGGTGTCAAATCGCAGCTCCGAGTTGGCCAAACGACATCAGCTCTGCGGCTGATAATGCGATCTTCAAAAACAGGGCGCAAAACATCGAGTGTAGCTTCGATTGTGTGCACCTAGCGCCGTCCTGTTGAAACCAAATGTTGCTAATATCCTACTCTTCAATTTTTGTGAACAAAAATTCGTTCAACATGGCCCGACAACGATCGCCATTGAGTGTAACGGCCACTCCTTGCTCATTTTCGAAGAAAAATGGCCCAATTATGCCTCTGGACCAAAATCCGCACCAAACAGTGACTCGTCTTAGGTGTATCGGCTTTTCAATGTATGCGTGCGGGTTTTCTGTGCCCCAAATGCGACAATTTTGCTTGTTTACATACCCGCCAAAATCATAATGAGCTTCATCTGAAAAGATGATTTTTTTGGCAAAATCGGCAACTTCTGTAAGTCGATCGCAGGCCCACTTAGCGAAGCGTATACACAACCATATGCGTTCAGCGGAAGGATAAAACTAATTATCTGTCAAATCAGACATGAGCTAAGTGTTACCATTCACGAAATAAGCATTAGTTGAAAAAAAACGTTAGATGGCGGACCCTTTATATGTACATAGGTATAAAAAACATAAACAAAATAAATAATAAAGAATAATAATAAATACAAATAAAACACACAACAAAATAAATGTTAATACTTATGAACGTATAGATTAAGAAAGATTAAAAAAAATATACCCAAGAAAACAAGAAAGATATGCGAAAAAAAATATCGCACGCAATAAAATATACGCTTTTCATTTATGAATGAGATATTAAAAAAAAAAAATAGTAAACAAAATTGAAAATAATAAGCAAAAGAAACTTACTTTGTTTTTATTCATATGCCCAACGTTGCAAAAGGCCTTCAACATAAACAATTGGTACAGATGATATTCTTTAAACGTAATTAAGTTTGATTTTGTTTGGTAATGATAATTGATGTTTATGGTTAGCAATATTGAGGATATGTATTTTTTTATATTAATAATTCATTTAGATATAAATGTTAGTTTTCTCTTTCTTATTTATTTTGTTATTTCATAAGGGTTAGTAAGTAGTAGGCTTAGCTATAAGGCAAGGAATTAAAACAAGGAATTTAACATTAGAATAAATAAGTAATTTTTCAAATATATTTTAGATTTTTTCTTTAGAAGATTAGGATTGTAGATTTATATTTTAGTTCAATAGTAAGGTAGATGATATTGGTGTTAAATGTATTAGATATTTTTCTTCTATTATAGGATGTCATTTTCTTTAATTAGCTTTTAAATAGAATTGAACATACGTTAAGCTTGTTCTAGATTATAATGTAGTTTATAGGTTAGATAATGATTGTACAAGTTCGTTTTAGGTTAGAGCTTAGGATATAGTTTCATATTATAGTTTCATATAGTATCTTTCATATGGTTAAGTTATAGATTTAGATAATAATGTTAGAATTGCAGAATATAATGTTAGAATATAGTTTTAGAAGTTTGTGAGGTATAATATTATGATTAGGTTATATTTAGAAAATAGTTTTATGTTATAGTTTTTCAGGTATTTTTAGGTTTGAATTATAGGTTATAGTTTGATTATGTTAAGGTTTAACATTTGATGTTACGGAAATTGTTTCCCATTTTATGCACATATTTAAAGTCAGCTGCTTGGCTTGTTGTTAGTATATAATTTTATAAATAATTTTTTTATAAAAGCAAACCCCTTGCATTGATGACTTATGTAAAAGAAAGCATCCACAAAAAAGTGTATATATTTTAAACAGATTTTTATTCTTTCATAGAATATCTATTTTACTAAAAAGCTTAACAAACCCGAGTGTAAAATTACTAAGACAGAAAAATATTATCATTTCTAAGGTATTTATTTATTTCTTATTTTTTTGTCGCATTGTGCAATAATTCGCTAATATTTAAAAATAATTATTATATATAAGTGATCATCTGACAGTTCATTCCAGAGACGGATTGCATTCATATAAAAGTGTCTATCAGAAATTTTTCTACAGTATCTAATGCTGTTAAGTTCCAGGCCTCTATTGAATCTTGAGAAAACCAATTTTCTATAGAGATAATTAGGTTGTCTTGTATATATATATGATTTTATGTAAGTATATCAGTGTGCGGCATTTCAGCAAATTTTCAAAAGATATGTATTTTCAAAAGATATATATTCAAAAGATATATCTAGCAATATTGTTATATGTGATTTTCCGCTTATTCTTACATATCGAATCGCAACTAGAAAAGAGCTCACATCCGTACATTAATGTGGGTATATGGTAGGTTTTAGCGAGTAGCATACAAATGCTAAACAGTGTAAAGTATTTTGTTAGCCAAAGATTTCGCAGCATGGCAAGCGTTTTTCCACAAGCCGCATTGACATGGTTCAGCCAGCTAACGTTGTTGTTGAAAATAACGCCTAGGTTTTTAACATTATCTACGGACTAAATAGTCGCATTATGAATTCCAATTGGTGTGAACTGTGTTATAGAATTAACCTTGCACATTATCAAAGCATTTGACTTTCGTCGACGCCAATCTAAACACACTTTTTGGATCATAATTTAACTTATCTATACATTTCGTAATTGCTGATGGCAAGCAGATAATATATAGTTGAACGTCATCTGCATACATCTATAGATTACAGAACTTCAACTTTAAAGACAGATCATTAGAGTAAATTGTGTATAATAGTGGTCTAAGTATGAAGCCTTGTGGCACACATCTAGAAATTGAGAAACTGCTTGACTTGTTACAACCATGATACACAAATTGGCTCCTATCACGTAAGTACGATGATATTAGCTTAAACGCAGTATCCAAAAAATAGCTCATATGCTTAAGTTTGATAGTGTATATTGTGATCAACGGTGTCAGATGCCTTAGAATTATAGAGCAAAACTAGAAAAGATATCATATTACTATCTGCCCTTGACCGCAACACCTCGGAAACATCAATTAGAGCAGAAATACAACTGTGATTAGGCCTGAAACCAGATTGCTTTTCGGACAGCACAGAATTGTCATACAAATATTGAGTCATCTGAATAAATGTTAATTTTTCGAAAATTTTAGATAAGTATGATAATATTGCGATTTGAATGAGCCAATCGCACACAAAACCCAGTCTCCGCCACTTATTTACAGGTGCAACCGTTCGATTGTTCGAGAGAGGAAAATATGTCCTCAACAAGAGATCCAAAGTTTCAGTACATAGAGACCCAATACCGTTAGAATGATCTATTGCGAGGGACTTTTGATGTCGGGCCAAAGCCAGCAATGGACTGACAATATTTCATCAATGTATCCTTCTTAGACCTTCTAGTTTCTCTATTGTACTCCGTGAAGCTAGTAATGTAAGTTTGCAAATCGCCTTTGCTTGGCCCTATGGAAAACCTCCTTAGCGTTATTTTCAATTTTGCCAAGGTATCATTCCATCATGGAACCCTACGTTTGGCAAAATGGTCACTATGACGCATGCTAAAGAGTATTAAATAGTTAACTAAAGTTGACTTGCAACCAGATCCATTTCACCAATAGAATCTACAAAATCAGGTAGCCAGTCAACTCCACTTGCCGTGTTCTCCCTGAAAGTGAACCAGTCCATCTTCTTTAAGAAAAGTGGATTATCGTTGGCCCTATGTAGCGATTTTTGAAAATGAATGCGTTTCACTCTTTTTAAATGTTCTTTTGCTTCAATGTTCGGTGCTTGGAAAGCTTGAAAGGCTGAGCTCGCCGGATTGGATTGCCCATCTACAAACTCGATTAGCGCTGTAGAAACAAAATGTAAATTAACTGTAAAACGTAAGTTTATTTTTTTAATTTATTTTTATATAAATTAAATGCATAAATTATTTTATGGTAAAGCATTGGACAAAAACCACCAAGAATTGTAAGCCACCTGGAGTCACGCTTTGTAAAAGATGGTGATATAGTAACATTGGCCGGTCGTATCATTGGCGCCGAAAACTTTGCTGTCGTCTGGCTGCACAATAATAAAGAAATCAAGCCCAGCAAAGACTTCCAATATTCTAAAGAAGCTAATATTTACAAGTTACAAAATGCTGAAATCTTCCCAGAGGATGCTGGTACTTATACCTGTGAAGCCTTTAATGATGCCGGTGAATCCTACGGCACATGTACGATTAATGTTGTTGTGCCAGGCGAAGAACTCAAACAACCCGCTTTCGTTAAATTCCCTACATCTGTTACTCTACAGGTTTATAATTTTTTATAATTTTTTGTTAAAAAAGAAATCAAGTTATATAAAACCAACGCTGACTGATCGTTATGATAATGGAGCTTTTATTCCCGGAACACGGAGAAATGGTGTGGCGCAAACTGCTGAAAATGGAACAGAAGAAGTTCCAAAATCTTACGTTAGTAATGAAGCAAAGCCTAATCGTGAAGAATTTGAAAAATATTTTATGATAGGAACTGGTGAATTGGCTTGGAAATATAAATACGTATATATAATTAACAAAATAAAATAAAATCTTTATTATATTACTGCATCCAATTAAAAAAAATTAAACTTACATTTTTCGGATTTATAAAAGGTTTAGGAAACAAATTTTCATACATATTAAGTTCTATAAGCTTTTGTAAATCGAAAATATTTCTGTAACTTTTTATGTTGAAATAGAGTTTTAATTTTTAAGCTTTTATAAAATAAGAACTTTAAAAATAAAAATAAACAATACATATACAGTCAGCGCCAGATAAAAGTAAACATCGTATTGTCAAGGAATTAATTATTATTTCAGTCTTTTAAAGTGCAATGAAAGCTGTATCCAATATTTTACAATATTTTTAAAAAACAACAAAAAATTCTTACAACAGATAAAGTTTTCCACTTTTTTTTGTTTTTACGAATTTTGTAATAAAAATAAATACAGCTTTCATTGTAGTTTAGATGGCTGAAATAATAACTAATTTCTTGACAATGAGAATGATTACTTTTATCTGGCGCTGACTGTATACATACTGAACTTGAACTTAAATTTTTTTTAATAAAACTTGAATAAAAATGTTTTTGTTTGAAAACGAAAACTATTTATTTTTATCATTATTTCTGAAATGATATCTAGCAATTCGTTTCATTATATTATAATTATATACATACACAGAAATTATTATTTTGTACTTCAATATCACTTTTTAAACTTAATTTATTTCTTTAACTAAACAAAGCAAAACAAAAAACATAAAACTAAAGTAATGTTAACAATTAATACATCAATATCACATACTATACATATGTAAAAAAAATTTTAAGTTAATATTATATAAAAATACTAAACTAGTCGTCCTCTCACTCCAACGCAGCTTCCATTGAAGCTTTTATAAGTTGGATATGTAATTTTCTGGCAGACTTTTTATTTGTTTTCGCTATTTTGCGCATTTGAGATTCTAAGTAAGTGCCAACTGCATCCCAATTGTCCTCTTCAGTCTCTAAAAACGTAACTGCACGTTGCATTAAATGAGCCTGTTGTTGTTGCTCTTCCTCAGGAGATGAAAAAATTTCTTGTGTACTGCAGCATGGAATTAATTCCTCTATATCTAAAGTAGAAACTGAGTCCGTACTTTTTGCAGCATCATGGCGGTTATAAAATTACATAGCACTCCCAATGTGCCCAATGTGGTAGGGGGTTCTCTGCTAATTGCCAGACTTTGTCTTCATTTTTTTTGACATGCTGAAGCGCGGTTTTTATATTTTCCCATTTGGCTTTCAGTCATCAATTGCATGTCCGGGAAACTTTTCCTAAATTTCGAGCCACGCTTTGTCTCGCTTGTAGCGATCCTTGTTTTCAGGACACGAATATTCCCAAACGCATGGGTGACCTTCTACAGCTAATATCAAATCATTGATTTAGCTGTGCGTCGATGACAAACTGACACTTGGGTTCTTTCTTTTTTTTTGGCACAGGCCTTAAATGTACATCAAATAGTTCTACAGTGTACTCCATATTAAAACTGAAATTAGTTAATTAAATTTATAATACGAAATAATTACATTCCCATTAATTATACTTACGAAAAACAGACAAAATAAATAAATATGAATTAAATATATATACATATATATATATATATATATATATATATATATATATATATATATATATATATATATATATATATTGCCGTATCGTATTCTTCTATTGATACACAAGAATACAATAAATATTGGTGCAATTTTCACATTTTCAATAGGCCGAAGTTGTCTGCCGAACATTCACACGATTGCCGTACCAGAGTTGCATTTGATTATAGCAAATAAGCACAATATTGTTGTGAGTTGTCGTATGTACCAATAAATTGTGAAATCACACGATTGCTATATAAAAAAAACTAATAATTGGTGTATTACGACGATCGTGTGATCCTTCCTTTACAGATATAATTCCACTTTATACTTCTAGCAAACATGTCTGTACTCAACCATCTTAAACAACTTAAGCAACATGTTTGTATCCATGTTATGCGCTATAGCTATAAAAATATTTTTGTGTGCGCGCATACATAACATTCAAAGTACGTGTATTAGGGCGGGTCGATTTGTAGGGTCGCAAAAAATCGCCCAAGTGCCAAGGAAAATCGTACTCTAGGGATCAAAATAAGAAACTTTGCCCAAGGAACCATACCTCTAAAATGAATTCAGATGTTTCTTATTTTGACCGAAAGGTAAAATTTTGAAAACTCCCACTTTGGCCCATTTAAAGTGCCCCAATCGAGTCTAAATGTATGACCGACCCCCACATTCAAGCAAAAAGGAATTTGGAAAACTCAATGTAGTAATATTGTGTTGTTGAGATTTTTTCAGTATTTCAAAAGACTCAACATAAATGTAAAGAAGTGAAGTGCAAAAAAAAAATAATAAAGAAAAAGAAAGAATTTTAAATGAAGAAAGTTAAAAAACATTTTAAACAATTTTTTAAAAATTCCAATACATTTAAAATATATATTTAATATATTTTGTGACATTTATTGTTGTACTCTGCTGGTGTTTTAAATATTTTCCGAGGTGAGTGCCAACTAAAAAATTCTTAAAACACTTGATTATGGTCTTTGGTTTAAGCTATATTTAATCTTAAGTATTGTTTTTTATTTCTTGAACGAAATTAATCAACCATCATCTACACCCCAAGATAAAACAACAACAACATCAACAACTATCGAAAACCCAATGAGTCATATTCGCAAGCATGATGTTACTCGTTTTGGTGCGTGTTCTGATTTGACTGATCTTAATCTACCAACTGACCTGTATATCTTAAGATATTATATCTTAAGATATTATATCTTAAGATATTAAAATAACAAAAAAAGTTTTCCTACAAATCATTCACTACTCAAGTAGCAAATAAGTTGATGGGAATTTTGGTAAAACTTGATGTGGAAATAATGCCGAAAAATGTATTGATTAAACTAAATATATTACTCAACAAATATCAAGCTGAAGGCAAGCAAATATACTATAATCCATTTCCAGAGTTTGTAATGTTTACATTGGAAAATGTAAATGCGATCTGTATGTACCTGCAGATTGGTTCCAGATTACAATTCCAAATTACAAACAATAAATATAAAAATCTGAAAACTGAAATAGAACAACAAAAATTCAAAGTGAAGGCAAAAAAATTAACAAAAATCATAACATAAAAAATATTGTTACGTTTTTACCTTTTTAAAAACGTGTATTTATGAGTTCGTAGATTGCACAGTTTTGTGTACCACTGTTTGTAACCTTTTCACAAACAATAATGATTTCCAGTCTTAACTACCTTTTCTGTTTACAGCTTTGTAAACAACAACAGTCGCTCGACAGATCTTTCTACCTAAAGATCTTCCAAGCCGATTGTTGTTATAACTTAGATTCGGTCACAAAACTTTCAACCAGAGGTTATCCAAACTTAACTCTCTTTGCTGACTTAGGTCCAACTAAACTGGTTTTTACTTTACGACTCACTTCACGGGTTTACTTCTTATAAACTCTCTTCACACAGAGTTCAAACCTACAAACGCTCTTCAAACCAATAACACGTTCGCTGAGTTTACACCAAATAAACCGGTTGTTGTTGGCATCTGTGTGCTTTTTATATGGCTGAGTAAATAACACATCGAAAGCTCTCGATATATCAGGTACATTCCATTTCTTTCTCTTATTATCTTTTTAGTTCTTAGGTAACCATGCGTATGTAAACAACCACTTCTTTCAGCTCTTAGTACTTGTTGTTGCTTGCTTATTGTCTGTTATTTGTTTTCTTTGCTGTTAATATTTGTTGTGGCTGCTCTATTTTAATTTACTTTATTTCTGCTAATATTTGTTGTTGTCGATTTGGTTATTTGCAAACAGCACGTATAGTTGTTCTTGCAGCTTTTGTTTGTTTATTTTGGCGATGTAACAAACGACAGTTGTTCCTAAACTTGATTTTCGTAACAATATAATTATAACACTTGAAGAAGCATTAAGACTTCAAGTTTAGTAACAACAAATATAATTTAAGAGAATTTTATCAATAACGCACCAGAAAAATAAAAAAACAGAACAATGATTGCAACAAGAATTGAAGAAACAATTCGTAATAGAGAATTGAAGAACAACAAACAATAGCTAATGCAACAATAAAGTGACCATCACTCGTACCGAAAAAAAAAAAAAATACTAAAATACAAATAACACAATATCAATATTGGAACAAACAACAGAACAGAGAGAAGAAACAAAACAGAAATATTAAAAATATTAAAATATTAAAAAAATCGATATTAAAACAAATAATAAAAAGTTAATAAAGTGAAGCAAACGGGACAAACACTATTGCGAAAAATTAAACACACACTTGGCACCTAAATAAATGGAAAATTCAAAACGACAATGAATGATGGGCAATATTGGGGCATAAGAGCCAATATTTGATGGACTGTCCGAAGTGGAAAATTTGAAAAAAAAAACCGTTATATCCTACCATCAGTGTTTTGTTTTTCCCTCTTCTCATTTATTCCCTACTAAGCTTTTAGGTGCGAACCGCTTGGATGGGTTGTTGTTAGATTATTCAGTAGCGAAGGTATAACACTGGCTACTGAATAATCAATCAGCAGCAACCCACTTCCCTGCCGTCCGCATCTGAAGAACAATTGTTCGATTTTTATTTGCTTGTGTTTTTTATTTGTTTTATTTTCTTATCCCTCTTGTTTTAATTTACGTAATGGCAGGACGTTTTATGATTGATCTCTGCAATGTGCGCGGGCTACGGGCAAACATCTTCTCCGCGCATGCGCATATTTGTCTCTATAGGCCAAATGCTTTCACCTTATGTGAGACCCAAGTTTCTGAAAATGCTGATCCACAGGATTTCAATATCCCTGGGTATTATCTTCTATCCCTTTTTAACTTTCATGGGGGCCTTAGAATATACATTCGCGATGAACTGTTGTACCAGTGCCAGCAACCACTTGGCATGGATGATGCAGAATATAACTGTCTTTGGGTTAAGGTTAGAATCAGGATACATCTATTGCACATCGGGTTCCTGTATAGAAGCCCAAATACGGGAAGGGAGGTTTCCATATCTGGCTTTGACTCTCTTCCCGATTCCATATCGAGTATCCTTGCGAATTACCCAAACTTTGAAATTGTTGTTGCTGAAAATTTCAATGTTCATAATTCGTCTTGGCTACGCCATTCAGGCCGTACAACTCCAGAAGGCCAATAGGTGGAGCTATTTGACGTTCACAATCACCTTCCGCAATTAGTGAATGAACATACTCACATATCGTGTGTAGATGGGCACCAAAATAACACCCTCGACCTTTTCCTCACTACACACCCTGAAAACTATGTAGTTGAGGTCATTGCACCCCTCGGAAGTTCGGACCATTGTACCATTTCTGCCTGTTTCCTGTTTTCCACTCTTTAAAACTCTTCACATACGGCTACAAAGCGCTTGGTTTTCAATTACGGAAATGCTCGTTGGACTAAGCTTAACGATTACTACGGGCATTTACATTGAAAATTTTGTTTCCTTGATCCAAATAGAATGCCATGGCCGAAATGGTTGTTAATATAATAAAGCTAGGGATGGATAATTTCATCCCATCCAGAAAGCTTCCGATTAAATTAATAAACAAATCTTGGTTTAATCAAACGTGCTAGCATGCAGTCAGATCCAGAGAGGAAGCATTCAGAAATTGGCGTAATAACAAATGCGATCATACTGATTCCCTACGCAAACAGGCGAGATCCTCGTGTGCCGCAGTACTTAGGCGCAAAAAGACTCTATACGAGCAGCGCCTACGTGCTAAAATTCTTACTCTTCCGCGGGGAAGTAAGAGCTTTTGGTCATTCATTAAAAGGCTTAGGAACATCGCTAGTTCGATTCCAGTCCTTATAAAGAACGACCAAGCATTCACAAACCCGGTTGAAAAGGCAAACCTTCTGGCTGAAACGTTTGCGGGTAATTCGAACTTGCCGGAGAGCGATCAACCACTGCCCGAACTTGAAAGAGTATCAGTGACTATGCCTAGTATATTCTTTCGAGCCCGTGCAGTTAAAAGAGTTCTTGCAAATCTTGACGTTAATAAGTCTTCTGGGCCGGATAGCATTCCAGCACTGGTCCTGAAGCGGTGCTCTTTGACGCTTGGCCGTCCATTGGCTAATCTTTTCAGTGGGTCTTATCGTGCGGGTACTTTTTCATCTCGCTGGAAGGTTGCCAATGTGACGCCAATCTCTAAAAAGGGTGAGGCCAGTAACCCTAAACTACCGCCCAACTGCAGTTTGTTCGGCAGTTTCCAAAGTTATGGAGAGTATGATTAGTCACCACCTTATGAAATATTTAGAGTCCAACAATTTGCTAAGCGATCGCCAATATGGTTTCCGTAAAGGTCGCTCTACTGGTGATCTGCTGGCGTTACTCTCTGAAGGGTGGATGCATTCATGGAATCCACCCATGGATTTGGTAAGATTGGGGTTGTGGCCCCGGATATTTCCAAGGCGTTTGAAATAGTCTGGCACGAGGCTCCCATATCCAAACTTATTGCTTTTGGAGTCGGTAGTTACTTTTCTCGATTCATATCGAGCTTTTTCAGAAATCGCACTATAAGAGTGGTTATAGATGGGACTTAATCCGACGAGTTCAGAATAAATTCAGGGGTACCGCAAGGTTCTGTTCTTTCTCAAACTCTATTTCTAATATTTCTTAACAACCATCTTTTTCTCACTTCTAATCCTATCTACTCTTTTGCAGATGACAGCAACATTTGTCATTCATATTCTTTTGATCGTAGGCCGAATCTTTTGGAGATTGGGGCGAAAGGGACGAATATTAACGACAGACTTACAAGCGACCTGTGATGTCACGCCAACAGAGTCGACTTTAATGCGCGCAAGACCCAATGTTGTTTTCTGACAAACAGACGTGGTGGTGTGTTGTCATCTATATCTATGGGTAATGTAGATATTGAGGAATCAGATGCTCTTGATGTTCTGGAACGAGCATATATTTCGAGTGTTGAATGAAGCATTCAAGTGCCTCGGCCTTTTAGGACGGTGTAAGAATTACTTCACTCCATCTGATCTGCTTAATATTCACAAGACCCATATCCGACCCAAATTAGAATACAGCTCACATGTATGGGCCGGTACTTCAAAGTCTATTTCGACCGCATACAGGAGAGGCCGAAGGTTCTTATTACTGACGGTAAGGTAGCCAACTCTATCGATTATTTAGAGTATCGTCACAAGGTGGCGTATGTGTCATTGTTCTATCGGTACTATAACGGAATGTGTTCTGATGATATTAAGGAACTACTTCCTAGTAATCATATATTTTTAGGTAGTACTCATATTTTTCGTAGAGCACATGCCTTTGTAGTTGATTGTTCAGTAAATCGCACAACGCATTATAGGGAGAATTCGTTCGTTGGTCGCACTATTTGTTTGTCGAACAATCTTCCTGTGAATGTGTTCCCTGCCACATAGGACATGAGCAAATTTAGATCGAAAGTCCACAGACACTACTCTTTCTATCCTCCTTCCCACAACCTATTTTCCTAGCACCAGCACAATACTTTGCATGACTAGGTGTTATCCCCTGAGTGCTGTTCTCAAGGGAAAAAAAGCAAGGAGCAACGGTTATGTCATCAATACCAACAATGAGTCCCGATGACTCAACATAAGTACTACCATTGGTTGAAGAAGATATGGATAGAAGCAATGGTTCGCAATACACAGAAAGATACCATTGTTTTAACTTTGCCTTGATGTGTGACAGATTTGGTGTGCCTGAAAGAGTAGCATCAGCATTGCGAACCGCTCTTTTCTAAGATTTCGAAATGAAAGATTGGCATGGCAAACCTCTCATCATGGATAAATCGAAAATTCGAAGAGAAAAGACAAAATCAGACGAGAAGTGCTTCACAAACGGTTAGGCGATACCAATTTGTTAGCGTATGGGAAGTATCATACTAGAATGGTAAACGAACCGCATCTTGTTATTTTGAGAGAACCAAGTTCGAAATTGATTGCTTACGTAAGACTGGAACATGGAACGGCTGAATACAAAACAACCAAATTAAATAATTTTTTCAACGATAAAAATATACCACTGGATGCATTAATTGGTGTACACTGGGCCACACGGTGGAATTAGATGACGATTTGAATTGATGTTAAAAAGACCATTGCATTGGTTTGTTTGTCTTCTTTGTCTGAGCAATCAAATCGAAACTTGAGAAATTCTTCCGGTAAGTAAGTGCTATCTCTCATTTATTATAATTTTCAACCGTTTTTAATTATTTGAATACTTTATTTTACTATTTTCAAGTCGTGGACGGCTTTGACAAAACTGCGTTAAAACATATGCCCCTGCTTCAGATAAAATAGAATTTTTTCACCGAATCGAAGTACTTATACGACAATGCCCATTCAATTTCTAGCGCCGTGGTTTCGGTGGTTCTGGGTAACATCAAACCAGGGAAAATTGTTCGTTCTCGCTGGCTCACCAAGGCCGCTATATTATTACGAATATATGTGACAACGGAAAATCCGTCCGAAAATTTACGGATTCTGGTTGAATTTGTAATTAATTGTTATGTGCCAATCTACTACAATATCAAGTATTACAGCTCTGTCGTGTACGGTACTGTATTATTTTTCAAGTTCATTAGTTGGTCACGGTTTCTACGACCTCCTTTACGCAGTATTGTCAATCAAGTAATTAAAGATAATTCATGTTATGCGCATGCGAAAAATATCTTGCTAGCGATTCCAAACGAGTTATACCAGAAAATGTAGACGCTGTTATGGCGACGACATCAGAGAGCCGTGCGAATTTGTCCAGATTTGAGAGCAAAAGATTTCAAACACTAATTCATTTTTAGTTTCTTTTCTATTATTAAGTTGTATTAAAAAAAATGAGCTCCAAACAAAACAAACATAGCCATTTCGTTTATTGTTTCTCAAAGCAAAAACACAAAGTTTAGTAAACTTTGCTGTTACTGCGCCACAAAGGCCCACAACAGTTGCAGCAGGTGCCGAAAGGGTTGGAAGATTAACCTTTTGTTGCATCTTTTTTGATATAAAAGTGGCTTCAAAAGCCGGGTCTGCCAGAGCTCTGGCAGAAAATATATTATAGCTCGATACTACATTAACCTGGGTAGTTCCCAACAAAACTGTTGAGGGAGGGGTGGGCTGCATTCGGGTGGAGTAATGGATGGACTGTATACGGGTGTGAAAGCTCTGAAATAAATGGGTAGCAGCAGGTGTCGACGGTCCATCCTCGCCGTCATTTTCCTTTCGTGTAGCAGGCCGGGAGATATCCGAAAGACAATCAGGGATAAGTGAGGTAAAAGGGTTATTTTCATCCCTTGGTCTCTCCCGGGTAGAAGATTCGATACGGTGGAGTAGCGAATAATGCCTCTGCTTGCAAATATAACAAACAGCCAAACAGTGTGTGCAACATTTGTGCCTTGCGACAGAAGCTAAGCTATTGCTGACTGACATTCGTAGAAAATCCGAACACAAACGAATTGGGTGATTTTCATTACAAATTGGACATTTCATTTGAGGTATATTATGGGCGATATTTGTTTTAAATTATTGGAAACGTTTGGGCTTATAGATTGGGTAAAGTTATGACATCCAATGATATCCGAAACAGACTCCAAAGTCCGGTATCTAGCAGTTAGGAAGTCGTCCATTTTGCTCCATTTCGGTAAGTCTGAGCATGGTTCCTGAGATTGCTCCCAAAGTCCCAGGGTATGTTCAGGCAATTTGGTCTAACAGATATAAACGTATATTATATCCCATTTGCCAGTTTCTGTTCCTAATAACGTCAAATTCGAAATACAATTATTGATTGTCCGTTGTTAACTTTTAATAGAGAGGCCAGATTCTCTAGATACGTTTATTCTCATATCTATCGACGAGATTCTGCCAAGCCATATCGTCATGGGGTAAGTGCGAATTATATCTCGGGCCTCACCTTCAGTTTTCTGCAGAAGATAGTACATCTTTTGTATATTGCCAACATGAGGGTTAGTCCCATATAAGGCCGACAACATATCTCTAAATGTTGTCCAGGAAGCATATATACCACAGAAGGTCGTGGTGTCACAAGGGGGAAGGTGAATCGGTATTGAATTATTACTCGGGGTCGGAGGTTTGGTCTTGAAACCAATCAAGTCTTAAATAAACGAAATACATTTGAAATATATCATATAGTCATATGAATAATTGGCCTTAGCGTTCTTTTCTGATACCTTGGTATAATCGGCATTTTCTAATAAGTCCTCGTAATTATCACAAAAGACTTCCCACAAACGGGTCAATTCCTGCCGATGAGTATTTAATACGTGGTGCATTAAAAACTGAACGGCTATCAGTACAAATTATGTATTTATTTGAGGATACCTTTAATACCTTGGTGATGCTAAATACCTACTAATATTTAATCTTTTTAACAAATCTTTCTTTAAAAAATTACAGTGGAATTTGAAGTTGGACTTATTGTCGAAATAAATCCCAAGGATCTTGCAGTAATCAGCGTTTTTTATTTTGCTTTTATTATAGATTAATTCGATATCTTCACAATTTGTCTTTCTACATACATGGATATGACTGGAATTTTCAAATGATAATCTTGGTCCTGCATAGTTCGACCAAATACCGATATCCGACAAAATATTAATGAAGTCCCGTTTGATTTTATTTGATTCTCAACTTTTCGATATGATATATAAATCGTCAGCGTTCAGACAGTGATCCAAAGACTTATTGTTTTTTATTATTCGGCTTAGATAATCAAATGCGATTGTAAAAACTGTCACCGATAATATGGACCCCTGGGCTATTCCATTGTGTAGAGGAAAGATTTCGGACTGAGTGTCATTAACTTTGACAGCAATATTTCTGTGTGATAAGAATGATTTTATGAAGTAAAACAATTTGGGTCCCATTGACCAATCTTTAAGCTTTTGAAGTACAACGTGTGGCCCGATCCTATCCAAAGTTTTAATGATGTCAATTGAGAGGATTGAGGTGTGATTTCTGGTTGAGCGATTTTTATTTATTATATGAACCAAATATAACAAGGCGTCTATGGTACTTAGATTCATTTTAAAACCAACTTAGTTTGTGGACAAAAGGTTGCGTTTCTTAATAAACCACATGAGTCATCTATATCATCTTTTCCAATGTTTTTGCTAAACATGGTAACAATGAAATAGGACGACAGGAATCAAGTTTGTATATATCTATATGTGTGTTTTGTTTGTAATTCCTTTTTGATAAACAGTTGGACTTTCATATGTTGCGTGAATATGCTGCTGTAAATACACAGTATTTGTTTTGTTGAATCCCTTTACACTTGTTTGATTTTTCGAAGTACTAAGCTTTATACATAAATTCTTACACAATTACACAAAAATTTTTCTCGATTTACCCTTTCTTGCAAAATCATAATCCCCGTTTGATGGTTTTTTGCTACCTTTTTTGCGATATTTTAAAACCCTTTCGATTTTTTAGCAGGCTTTTTTGATTATTTTTTATTGTAATCACTTTTTTGAGAAAAATGCCTACCTTAAAAAATTTAAATAAAAATTGTACCCGGTTGAAGATTTTGATAGCTTTATTCAGGCTATTCCACGGGAAGAACATACCGTTTACACATATAGAGAAAACTAATTTACCCTTTCTCGAGCAAATATTTTATTCTTTATATATATATATATATATATATATATATATATATATATATATATATGATGTATATATATATATATATATGTATATATATATGATGTATATATATATATATATATATATATATATATATATACATCATATATATATATATATATATATTGTTACGGAAATAAGATTGGAAACATCTGCAACAACAAATACTAAAAGCTGAAAGAGGTAGATGTTTACATACGCATGGATACAAAACAACTAAAAAGAAATTAAAAGAAAGAAATGGAATCTAACTGATATAACGAGAGGTTCGAGAGCTTTAGGTGTATTGTTTACTCAGCCATATAAAAAGCACATCGATGCGAACAATAATCAGTTTAAGTAGAGTAAACTCAGCGGACGTGTTATTGATGTGAAGAGAGCTTGAACTCTGTGTGGAGAGAGTATATAAGAAGTAAACTCGTGAAGTAAATCGAGAAGTAAAAACCAGTTTAGTTGGAGCTAACTTAGTAAGGAGAGTTAAGTGTGGATAACCTCTGGTTGAAAAGGTTGTGATCGAACCTAAGCTGTAACTACGATCGGGTTGGAAGATCTTTAAGTAGAAAGATCTGTCGAGTAATTGTTGTTCTTTACAAAGTGGTAAACATAAAGAGTAATTAAGTATAGAAAATTGTTATTGCTTGTAAAAAGGTTACAAGCATTGGTGCACAAAACTGCGTTGAATAAAGAATTTTAATTAAAAACTAAACACAAGATTTATTTCATTTTAACTACCATCTACGAACTCATACATACACGTTTTAAAAAAGGTAAAAACTTAACAATTGGTGTCAGAAGTGGGATTGTTGTCCTTTAAAATAAAGTAATAGAATGAAGTTCAGAGAACTTAATGTGGATCGCCTTAGGCGTGAGTTGGCAAAATTGGAGTTGTCGTCAACTGGGACCAAGACCGAATTGCAAAAGCGATTGTATGAGGATTTTCAACTGCGGGGCATTAACGTTGATGCTCACGTATTTGATGATGAGGAAGAGCCTGAGGTGAGTGCCCTTTCAGCTAAAAGTAATACGGATACCAGTGCACTGCTTGCCGCTATGATGGAAAAAATGCAACTACGAACCAAAATGCTTTTGGCTGAGGTACGAGAAATTTCTAAAGCTGATAATGAAAAGCTGTTGGCGCAGGTAAAAGAATCTTCTAAAGCTAATAATGAAAAGCTGTTGGCGCATGTAAAAGAATCTTCTAAAGCTGATAATGAAAAACTGTTGGCGTAGGTACGGCAAACTTCTAGAGCTTTTGACTGAAGTTCGTGAAACTTCTAATGCAACAACTGATAAGTTGCAAGAAATCTATGAGATGGTAAGCAAAAGCGTTGATGACGTCGACGCAAGAGTGACAAATCTAGAAAAGACTGTTGACGAAAAATTTAATATAATAGAGGAGAAAATCAATAGTCTACAGTGCCAGCAACCCGAACCAGTGCGTATTATACCAGAAGTTTCTAGCAGAATAAAAACACCTTGCTTTGATGGTAGCTCACCTCTATCCGTATTTAAATTCCAATTCGAGACTATTCCCAACAGAAATAGATGGGACGACCACGAGAAGGCTCTAGAGTTAATTTTGGCTTCAAAAGGTGCTGCACCAGAAATTTTAGAAACCATGCCAGCCAGCTGCAGAAACAACTACAATGACTTAATGGTGGCGCTACAGCCCAAATTTGGCGACGAGCACAAACGTGACTTATACCGCATGTAGTTAAGGTGCCGAACACAGAGGGCTAATGAGCCGCTTCAAGCCTTTGCAATGGTGCAGCTAACTTATTCAGGGGAAAATTACACACTAGTAGATCATCTGAAGACCGAAGCTTTCGTCAACGCCTTACGAGACCCTGATGTTAAACTAGCTGTATGTGCAGCACAAAAGAATACCTTTGCAAATACTGTAGCGTTCGCACAGGCTCAGGAGACAGCTCGCACGATATCAAAGTCACAAATACACAAGATACGTAATCTAGAAGTTGAGGCCACTGAGAAATAATAAACGAGCCAACTATCATCAAACAACAAAAGAGTCCGCGTTAAACTGAATCGAGCTAGCACTGAGAGGCAAGAGCTAGCTCCAAAAAGCGAGGGCCCTACTGTCTCCATATCAGTGTTGCAGAAAAATAACAGCAACCTTACAGCGTGCGGGTACATTAATGGCTGACAATACACCTTCACTATAGATACCGGTGCGACACAGTCTATAATCAGGCCCGATATACTTATGGCTTACTGAAGGTTGCCATCGCTCAAGCAGTTGCGAAGTAGTTACATCTACTCGAGGGGAGTTGCAATTGCGTTCACAATTGCCTAGAAAATGAACATCAAGGAGTACTTTCAAGGCCTCCTCATTTGATGTAGTCCAGGAATTATTCCCAGACCACACAGACCCCAAAACAAAGCCGGTCCCCATGAGAAGTCTGCCAGCCTCACTGGACTCCTCAATTTCCCCACAAAACCCTTAAACTCCCTAAGCTTAGACTTATAAACAGTCCAGTCATTAGGGCAGGGTCCGCTAACTCCCCTGCGGATCCCTCCAAGGGCATACGTTATGTATGCATGGTCAAACAAGGAACAGTTGTCAGAGACTCTTCAGTCCAGAAAATATCCCCTATGAGAGTAGCTCACCAGCGTAATATCAATAACATACTTCCGTACAGAATTATAGAACGTGGATTCGTTACCAGAGTTCAAAATAGACAAGTCATACATTGCATAAGAAATTCAAAAATTGACTCGTCTCTTTCATTAGTATCAGAACTACTCCACATCAAGTGATGGGCACTCGCAATGGTACCAATCAGAACTGGCATTCTCTTCAGCTCCGCCTCCGCCATTAACCGCCTTAAGCAATCGTTAGGCGGAAACGAGTCCTCATATGGCATGTAGCAGAAAATCATCCAATATGGCTGCCCCTTAGGTGTTACTGCTACCGATGTTATATCATCATTGCTAAAATGATTAGGAAGGATATGATCAATGTAATTCTTTATCAAGATAGAGGCTCTCTTCTTACCCATGCCGGGAGGAACTATCAGCCTGTGGCCACTAATATAGAGTCCAAGGACCTTACCGTG